>CM062832.1:18953399-19075372 GCA_031772345.1 Himalopsyche anomala | reverse complement strand
ATTGTTTCTGGAAAGCGTGTTAACTAAATCGTGTAAAAATATAGTACTTGCTATTTCGAGTAGACAGTGTTATTTTTAAAACCGTGTAAAATAAGGATTAGGTGTCTTAATTATTATTAATTAAATAAATTATATTATAGTACACTAAGAAGGTATCTTAAGCTGTCAAGTTTTTAGCTAAGTCAAATATGACCGATAATAATGACGGTTTTTTGTGATTATTTATTTTAACTTTAAAATTAAGATTTTTTTACTGCTTTTTAATAATCTATAATCTGTAATCTATATCGATTGCTTTATGTAGGGGTCGTTAAACGTTTCATAGGTCGTTAAGTGAGCCATACAGCTATTTTCTACGAATAAGGCTAACTTTATGGCATATTTAAACTGTTTGTTTATGAGGTGGTTTAGTTATGCAAGATATAACTTAAGTAAATATGCTTATTTTCGTATTTGATTTTATTATTCGATTTGTGGAACGTGTTCAAATCGATGGATTTCTGTAATTTTCAAATAATGATCCTACAAAGCGGCGTAACTACTAGACATTTTCTACAGCATTTCTTCCATCCGTACCCTCTTCAAAAAAGTGTACTTCTTTACTCTCGTTTTTTTTTCCATTCAGTTACAATGTTCAGTGATTCGAATATTTAAACAAACACTTTCAGTCATTGTTTTTTAATCAACTTATAGTAATTTATTCAAATGCATGGATTTCCGCGATGTTTTTGAAAATTAATTAAACTGATAATACAAACAAAACAATGCAACTTGAGCAAAAACTAAAATGATTTTTTTCTAAATTTGCTCACCATCATTAAACTTATTCCCTTAAAATAGTAGGGATAGAAAGCATAGCGTTGTTACAGGATTAGTGGTTGGCTAATTGCTTTTGCTACGCCCCGTTATTTTTGGATATGAAGGGTGGGCGGGAATTTTTAGACCTCACAAAAATCCATGCCATCGAACATAATATGATTAAAATAATGCTCTTCGCACTGGTATAATAAATAACCCGTTAAATCCGTCACGGAAGCCAAAGACTCGGACACTCCGCTACGGACCCGACAAAAATTGACTGGCCCTATTAATTAATATGTAATTACATCTATCTTTGTTTATCTTGCCACCTTCCTGGAACTTAATAATTATTTCTAGTTGTACTTTTGTAGGGTTACAGTAAAGAGGTGGTCGAATATACTGAGTAATATTACTATGGAATTTGGCCATCAATATATATATTTGACATCAGGACATCGATATATATGCTTGACATCAAAAGTTATGCTCATTTGCTTAGCAAAAGCGGTCTTGTTTTTTTGTTTTAAATAAAATCGTGAAACGAAAACACTTAATAGATTTGTATTAGTATATCTTTTTACTCTTCGATGTCTAGCGCTAATCAACCTGTTTCGTGATTTTTATATAGCAAATATATCACTTATCGGTAAACAAATTAATATTCTAATCACATAACAAAAAACATTAACGCTTTACTTAAACACTACTGACTGCAAAATTTAGACATTAACATTTTTACGAAAAGAAATATTCCGTAATTGAAATGTCTGATGAAGCGTTCTTCAATCTTGGACCCTCGCCTCGTATTTGGGGCTTGTTTCAAAGTTTACCGCTTGCATTGAATAATAATGGCGAAGGCTGGGAGTCTTCGAGAGCTAAATCGATTGCCTCTATTTCCGTTACAAGAAAAAAGCTCTTTTTATTAAGTAGATGTTAACGAAAGCACGAAAACATTTACAGTTACAAAAAGGTCAATTGGGGATACTTTGTTATCGACACTGATTATTTTAAAACGGAAACGGAATTCATTTCATTTACAGAATCAATGAATTCAATAAGTAGGGTAAGAAACACTTATTTGGCCGTTTATTCCATATTTAATTATATTCATAAACATATCGTATTATTTCTAAGAGCAGCGTTTAGTTTCATATAATCGATATAGCACTCGGTGAAAATCGAGTTTTGTAGGTAGTTTATACAGCTAGTTTTCTACATACATAGTCTTTTAAATGTGAGTATTTTTCTATCACTGATCTCTATGGTCGGGTGGCATAAGTACATTGATGTTAATTTTATGTCATTTTAACATATTTATAAAGCAATTTTCGCCTCTCAATTCGATACGCGAATACAAAATTATCCAAGACTTAGCCGTCGTGTGATGCAATCTTGGATCACGTATTCAGCGACTCGAGTCAACAAGCCCTTCTGCACAACACAGCCAGGGAATATATCAAGAAGTTATGAATAAATTCACAACACGTCAACTTCATTAGGACGCTTGCATAGTGGCGGCTACTTAGTAGCGCCGATCTCAAGCGACTAAGACGTGCAGCTGTCAAAGTCATACAACTTACAAGAATTAAGTTGGCTTAGACGGCAAACGTCAAATTTAAATTCCTACCGTTTGGAATCGGAAGTTGTTTTTAAATAATTTTGAATATGTATGCACAAATACCACAATTTCGATAGTACCATGCAATGCTCACTCTAAGACGGGTGGGTAGCAGTGCGGAAAATTCAAAGGCTGCGCGGGCCAATCCAACAAATGCGCGGCATAATTTGTCATATTATCATATTATCATTTGATAATTTATAAATATTTTTTTATTTATAAGTGTATTAAATAAAACATAAGAAATAATACAACTCATTATATATATATATATATATATATATATATATTTACACAAGATAACACTAAGTACAAATTCACAAAATAATCAGAATGAAAAAAAACTGTCAATAATAAAGTTTACAATATTTTCTATTTTTTCAAAAGCCACATTTAAGAGACTTTAAAAAGCTTTTTTTTTAATTGTATAAATATATTATTTTACGCACGAAATATTTGGATTCAGTCAAAAGGCCACACATGAGCACATAAAAGGCCGCAGTTTCCTTCTCTTTGTATTAAGAAATATTATGTGTTGTCAGTCAAGTCATTAAATATATATCTATCTTTTTACTGCTTTGATCAGAGATTTTTTTACACCACGCATTTTATTGACAGGTGTATTTTTACTTACATGGTTATACAGTTTTTTAAGTGAGCTTATTGTCAACTGTCGGTGGAAAGGCATTATATTTAAAAATATATTTTTTTTCTGTTTTATCAGTTTATAATTTTCTTGATTTGAGAAACTGCTAATCATTATGTCACCTGCTGTGACCCAGTTTCTTAGAGCTTGCTCTACCGATCTCGCAGGTCTGGGTTCGATTCCCGGTCAAATCACAGTGAATTTGAGAATTATTCTATTCAAAGTTGTGATCGAAGACCGGGTGTCTGTGATGTCAATTCACATCATTTCGTCTCCTTCCATCCTTCTGATTCTTTAATAACTGGGGCTAGCAATAGCGATTTGCCAACCAATAGTCCTGTTCTAGCTTTATCCTTCTTTCCCTACTACTCACTTTGAAAAAAGTGAGGTTGAGCGACTGAGTAACAAACAGTTCTCGTAGAAAAACTTATGTTGCGATACCTTCATTAGGACGCCATATGCTCCACAATGGGAGCAGACATGGATTAAAAAAAATCATTTTTAAAATAATATTTGAATCAGCACAACAAATTAAAAGTTCTACGTAACCATCAAAATGTCCTGATTCGATTCCTGGTAAAGTTATTATTGATGCTTTATTTATTTTGAAAATATTGTGATCAAGGGGTAAGTTATGTTGATCTCGGTGAAGTTCATGAAAATTCTCATTCAATATATTTGAAATGAGAATGGCTGGTACATTGGTTTTAAACTGGGTCATAGAGGAATAATACGTCGATAGAAAAAAATACCGGTGCGTCTAAGCTTGTCGCTTGAAGTCGCCTGTCAGTGGTAGGTAGCCTTATGCATACAAATTTGTTTGTCACCTCGCCATCTATGAGAGGACGCGTGCGTTGCTTATAGCTTTTAATATGATTATGCAGATGGAAATAGTACTGAATTAAGTTCACCACGGCTACGTGGTATAATGATATAATCCCTCACCTCCTACGCCAAGTTACCGGGTGTATATACGTTACAGTTAAAGTATCCACTTCGTCAATGAAAGAATTAGCTAGTCCTTTTTAGAAAGGTATAGTACACACAAGATAACAAATGAAAAGTTTAATCAATTTGTACATTAACTACACAATTGTAGTTAAATTGTTCACAAACTTGAAAGTAATCATGCGTGCACGCATAGTGCTGCCAGCCAGTGCGCGCGCAACCATGCAGTTGTTTTACTTTCATTTATAATTTCCCATAACCTTTAAAGTTTCAACGTATATCTGTAATTTTTGTTTTCTTTATATCCAACATATCTAATCTAACCTAAGCCGTAATGTCATTTATATTCTGTCTGGCACCCGTCAGTGAATTTGTACAATTACTAATTAATTCACACATTAACTAGTCAAATTGAATGTAAATTGTAACGATGTAAGATTGAACTTAACCTGCTATATTGACTACGTTGACTTGTGAATGTATGCATTATCGGGATTTCACACTTTAACTGTGACGCATATATCAGACTACTAACAGCTTCATTACTAGATCAAAATTCAACAAAAACACAACTGGCTTATCTTGAGATGCTCTATCACAGACACAAAAAAATATTTAAACGAATATTTCTATGCATGATATTGAAATATATGGCAATACTGTATTAAAAATATTTATGTATATTGCTTTTTATTACACATCGATTCGATGGATTCGAGCTTGAGCAACTAACTAACAAACAGTTCTCATATAATACTTTGTTGGAATACCTCCATTAGGATGCCATATCCTTGAGATATGATACTACATTGAGAACTGACATGAATTAGAAAGAAAAAAAGATTGACAAGGATAGAGTTCCGGGACCTTATTTTTCAAAAAACTCACTGCTTTTATTCAATTATTTACGTTTTAATTTATATCAAATTGTTTTATATTGTGTTATCGTACGGGACAGCACTATGATTATTCGTTGTTTGTCGTCAGTAGTGGAATGAAAATCATTGGCATTATATTATGATTCTGCGATGTTGCGTAATGGCAACATTGAATGTTGAAAACATACAATGATAATATGTTAAACAGGAAATGTGCGTGACTAGATAGCATTCACAATGCGATGAGTAAATGCAGCAAATCTAAATTCCTATCACTTGCATCTAGCTGAAAACATCGCCAATCATATGCCACTAACACCGTATCACAAATGCAAAACACAGTAGCGAAACGAGTCATCGTTTTCGCACATAAACTATTGAAAACAACGCAGTATTATTCGTATATGTACTTTAAAAATTGTCAGTGCTAAAACGAAATATAAAAATAATATAACAAAGGTCATAGACAAGCTGTTTTATCTTAAATTTTGAATGACAGAAATATCTTTTGATTGCTTGCAAACTTTTGTTCTATCATGCAATAGTTTTTTTTTCAATTTTCATTCTACTTTTTCACGGAATTGTAGAGTCGGATTCGGGAGTCGTGAAGTCGAGGGTTTTGTTCGGAGTCGGAAAAGTCGTCCGACTCAGATCCAACTTATTAAAATATATATTTAATGATGTGTATTCAAACCAGTGCGTCTTTAGTGTTGCTACTGCATGCTAGGCTGGCTAAAGATGATATGATGGTATACATAGTCGCCCGCTGTGGTCTAGTTGGTTAGAGCTTGCTCTAATGATCAGGTGGGTTTGGGTTCGATTCCCGGTAAGGCCAATATCAAATTGGATTTTTTCAATTTTAATTTGAGATCTAAGACATGGGTGTTTGTGAAGTTAATTATCTTTGAGTTAATCTCATGTGACTTTCAAAAATTCTCATCGAGTATATCTCGTATGATCTTTCAACTTCAAAATATTTGACGCATTGGCGTAAGCTGTAATGTCAAATATTAAAAATAAAAATAAAAATAGATGGGATAAATTTAAAAGACTGATAGATATATGGCAGCAGAGAGTTGGAACTCTTTAAATGTAAACTTTAATAAAATCATGTAACAAAGTTCCAGTAACACCGTAGAAAATGGTCAAGTATACATTGCTGAAGCAATAGCACAAATTTCGAATGTGACGATAAAGATGTAACCGAATATCTGCCTCAGAGAAACAAGATTGAGAAGATGAAGAAGAGATTTGCGAGGGAAGAGGTATTGGTCCTACGCATTCTGAAGCTTTTCAGTGCTTAGGTGTCGCCTTTAGCCACGATTTGAGAGTGAAGAAGAGTGTAACCCAGGACAACTTATTTCTTAAAAGTATTCGCGATTTGGTAGCTTCAAAAACAATGTCTTTCTTTGTAAATGATGGACTTTAGATTATCCGGATTTTTCCTTACCCGGACTACTTTCATCCCCAATTAGTCCGGATAATTGTGGTTCTACTGTATTACGAATTGCCCAACATAAAAAAAAATCTAAGTGTTCCGTTAAGCTTACCGGATTTGGAAAGTGTTCCACTGTAGAAAAAGTGTGGGAAACCTTGCCCTATGTGTTCTTTCACAAGTCACTACCAAAAGTTTTCACAAATATTATAATACATACATATGTACACAAAGGATCTTGTGAGACGTATCCACCGAACTCATGAACTGTTTACATACAAATCCTTCCCCAACAGTGTAACATACATAGTTTATGTTAAAACCCGGTTAATACCACAATAGTTGCATGATATGGTAACATTGAAACATCAAAATCAATGCACCGATGTAATAGCAGTGATGGTTAACATAAATATTGACTCTTGCAGGAATAGCAGAATCAAGATAAAACGTTATCATCTGACTACTCTCAGCATCAAGCTAGGAACCTTATCGAGTCATTTAATTTTATTAAATAATGTTCACTAATTGAATAATGAGGAGAATTAGAATTCTTATTAAATACATTTTTTCAAACCCGAATAGAATTTAAAATACAGTAAAACCCCTGTTTAGTCGGGACAGTGTAATTCGGGGTAGTGTAATTGGGAGAGTGAATCTCATACAAAATTAGGGATTTGGTTTTTTTTCGCAAAAAATGCAAAACCAAGATTTCCCTTAGTTTTGCAAAAAAAAAAAAATTTAGATACTAAGTGATAAAATGCAAAGCGCGCCAAAATCCAACACATAGACAGTCGCCCGGCTATACGTGTATAGCCTGGCCGTGTTAAATACACAGACGCTAGCCAACATTCGACTGTATGCGCCGCACAGATGACCGTCTCGTAGCAACGACAATGGAATGCGACAGTGCAATTGAGGGATTTGCAGCGAATATTTCAAGCCAGCGCGTAATTCGTAGTTCTACTGTATTGAATAATTAATGTTTTCTATTTTTTAACCATTAATTCAAAATCTTGATTGTTGAACGGTTAAGGATGGAAGCTCTAGGACAGTGCTTCCCAACCTGGGGTCCGCGAAAATTTTCATTCCCTCAACATTCTTTGTGATAAAATATGAACATGTGAAATAAAAAAAAATCGGGGGTCCGCAGATTATTGGTTTTAGATTTATGGGTCCGTGGCGTGAAAAGTGTTGGGAAGCACTGCTTTAGGTCACTACTTCTCAGCCACGGTAATCGCAAATTGTAACAAAAAAATACTTTTTTTTTGAAATTTCAACCCCTGGCTAAGTTAACACTTGCTGGTCATTGAATACAGAATTTGTTATTGCTATTTGGTATGATAATACTAATAGACTCGTGATCGACCGGTGTATCACGATTCACAGGTTGGGCTGCCCTGCTGCATACAAAGCATTGAAATGTAAATATTTAAGCGTTAATGAACGACTATAGAATAAATAGTGCAGTTCGTCCATATTAAAGCAATTCAATTAACTGAAAATTGTTTTTTTGATTACCTATACTATTTAAAATCAAGTAGATATTCAGATAAGGTAGTTGTAAGTTTTTAACCTTTTAACTGCCAGCAGGTGTATGTATGGCGGTACCTCGCACGCCACGAGTTTAATTGCAATTATATATATTTTTTAATTTATCGTTTTTTCAAGTAGTAAAAACGAAAACTGTTTCAATTGTGAGTATAGGACGATATTCCCAATAGATGTCGTAGTGTGTTCGACACAGTTGTATGTTTAACATAATTGATTTACGTTAGTAAAATCCCTTTCAAAGCGTGCGTCCAAAGACGTCATTTTATGTATGATTGGCGTACCGTTCACGGAAATGTTCGCGTCGTAAGACGCTTGTGGCAGCCATCCGGTTAAAGTCGCACGCTGTGATCTGTTTGGCAAGAGCTTGTCTCCACCGATCAGACGAGCCTGGGTTCAAGTCCCGGTCAGGTCATTGTCAAATCTAGACTTTTTAAAATTGAGATTTAATACATGGTTGCTTGTGATTGCCAGTCACCTCAAATTGATTTCGAGTGACTTAAAAATGTCCCCTTTAGAAGTGAAGTGAGCCAACTAGTAAAATGGTAAAACTTTTTTCTTTGACTTTTAAGTACTATCCCGTCTTTACTTTGATGGATTTCATATTTTTATTTTACGGAGATAACACACTATTTTAATGTGTATTATCTGAGGTTACTTCACTTACGATACTTTATGACGTGTAGAATATTACAACGCATCAAACTTTTTTTTTCTAAAATAAAATTTGGCTCACTTCACCTCTAACGGGCCCAAATATATCATCAAGTTTATATCGTGGTATTTTTCAATTTTAATATATTATATATGACGCATTAATATCAACTTTAATATATGTTATAAAGAATTTTTTCAACATGTAAAATACACTGGAATCGCCATTGAATTCTTCAGATATTTTTTTAGGCATAGCTTGGTTGGTCAAAAAATGATGGTCACTGGATTTTGTATGTCCTTTGACGGTTGAAATATTTAGTAAAGTAAAATATGAGCAACGGACGCTGTAATAGAAAAGTTGAATCAACCATAAGGAAACGCGCACGGATCACAAAAGAAAAAAAATCATATCAAAGATGAGGGATAAAATCGCATTCCATTAGGTCCTAAATTGCCCGTGGGCAAATGGCATCGCTCAAAGGGCGAAAAAGCACAGAAAAATAACGTGATATCAGTCCAATACTGAAGGAACGAATGGCAAGTTAAATATCTACGTTATACGCAAACCTCTCGTGTATATACAAACTTTTCTTTGCTTAAATATTAAACTTAAACTTAATTACGAATAATAGAAGTCATTAAATAATAATAATATACATATCTTATTACAAAGTGATAATCACATGTACAGTAAACTTCCCATTTACACTATAGTCGGGTCCTTGTAATTGAGGGTGTGAATCTCATACAAAATTAGGGATTTGATTTTTTACCGCGGGAAACGCAAAACTAAGATTTCTTTTAGTTTTTCAAAATAAAAAATATGGACAAAATATTTAGTTTTTGTAGTAGTAAATATCCCGCACACAGAAAGACGCTCAGCTATGCGTGTGTAGCCTGGCACGTGTTGAATACACAGACGCTAGCCAACATTTGACTGTATGCGCGGCACAGACGGCCGTCTCTTAGTAACTACAATGGAATGCGACCGTGCAATTGGGGATTTGAGGCGAATATTTCAAGCCGGCGCGTAATTCGGGGTAGTGTAATTGGGGGTTCCACTGTATTGTTAAAAACGAGAAATAATATACGTCCGTATTCTGGGTATAAATGTGTATGTTCCAAAACTTACTACAAATCAACGGATGAAAATATTTCAACTTATTAGGCGATATATTCATGGATCAGAATATTTCTAACCTTTTGATTCTGGTGTCTGTTCTTCAACATTGTTTTTCTAATATTTATTTAAGTGTACGATGATTTATCAACTAAAATGTTGTAATATTGTTTTTATTCAAGGTTAAAATACAATAAAAAAAAATATCTAAGTTTAATACAAATATTTTTTGCTTGAAATATAAAAACATTGTTAACCGCAGCTATTGAAATATTGACGTATCTTTTTTGGTAACTAGGAGCTTCAATTATACTAAAAAAAATTAGGCAATATACGTTCAAGTGTATCTTTCGATTCGGTATAAAAATACTCCATGTCCGCTCCTAATGTAGAACGCATGGTCTCCTAAAGGAGGTATCTCAACAGATTTTTTTAAACGAGAACTGTTTGTTACTCAGTTGCTCAACCTCTCTTTTTTAACGTGAGTATGAATAGAATAATATGACCAGGACAGGACTAGTGGTTAGCTAATTGTCCTCGCTACACCTGTTTTAGGATAGGACGAGTGGGAGGTAATTCAAGACACCGCATACAACCATGCCTTCGGACAGAAGTCCGTAGATAGATTGAAAAATCAATCTATAAAAACTGTCCGTACTGGGATTCGAACCCGTGGCCTCCGTGCTCTACGTTAACCACGTTGACACTCAACCAAGCAAACATAAAACATACACAGATTCTTTAGAAATTATATGTTACTACAGTACCATAGAAAAATAATCAATACTCATAAGAGGATAATCTGTTAACACTATAAATTATTATAAACATTTAATCCCATCTTCTTGCTTTTACTTAACGGATATAACCTACGGCAAGTAGACAAGCTGTCTCTTATAAATACTAACTTTAAGATGAAGCCGACTTTGTACGTTTAATTCAATGTTATACAGTGTCAAAAGACGCTATCGTATAATAAAATGACTAGTTTATAAACGACATTTATTTTTATGCATCACTAAGAATCTACCTTCCGGGTATCAGGTATTTTAAAACCATATTAAATACCACAATGTAATGCTGTAGATAAAACTTTATACCTATAATAATTGTATGGCGTATATGGTTTACAATATTTAACATCTATTGATTACAATAAAAAGACAAGCTTCTCTATGAAATACTAAAACAATAAAACTAATCTAATTCTTATATTAAAACTTCAATGTAGTCAGCAACGCGTCTTAATTTGTAAGATTTCTTTTATTTTCTAAGTAGACAACTGACTGGTTTATTTAAAATAAAATCAGTAATCATTAAAATATACTTTTAAAAAGTATATTTCAAATGTATTTTTGTATTGAAAACAATATTATCCAATGTTGCTCTAAAGAAAATATCATTTGAAATATTTTTTTTACTAAAATTGAATGCATAGTTTTTTAACCTTTTTGAGCCCGTGGCCTTTTTTAAGTCTCATATTTTTCCGTGGCTCCCATACCCGTAGTTATTAGTTTTTCGAGACTCGGGACAAAATAATTTTGGGATCTCGGAATTGATGACTGGGAAAAAAGTGAGAAGTTTGAAGTTCCCAAAATAGTTCATGAACACCTTTTTTATCTTGCTCGAAAACGATATAAAATGTGTGTATTAATTCGCCTGTGTGGTCGAGTGGTCAACGTCTTTGGATTCGGCTACATAGGTCACGGGTTTGACAGTTCGGACAGTTTTATAAATTGATTTTTCAATCGATTTATGAATTTCTGTCCGAAGGCATAGATGTATGTGATGTCTTGAATTCTCCCCTCCCACCCATCCTATCCTATGAACAGGACGTATCGAGAGCGATTAGCTAAACCACTAGTCCTGTCCTAGCCTTATCCTTCTATTCCTACTCTTTGGAAAAGTGAGATTGAGCATCTGAGTAACAAGCAGTTCTCTTAGAAATACTTCTGTTGAGATAAACTCCATTAGGCGTACATATGCTCCACATTGGGAGCGGACATGGTAAAAAAAAGTTTACTTTGTGTTATTCTCAAATTAATATATTATTGATATTTTTTAAGTTTCAATGTTAGATGATATCTGTCTTGGTCGTATTTTAAAATTACAGTTTATGTATCCTATATCATTGCATTCGATTAATCATTATATATGGCCAATAATGCCATTCATAACTCAAAACATGTTTTTTTGACGGCTGTCCTACTGTTACATTGATATAGCGATATATGATTATAAATCTTTTCAACATTTCACAAAACTTGTTATTCACTACACGAGTTTCGCCTTTACGTATTTCCTTGCTTTCAAGAACACTGATAATACATATGTACATATATGATCACCATTTTGAATTTTCAAGCTCATCAAGATGGCCATTATTTTTTAATCAGTTAAGCGTACGCGAGATTCAATATCGATCCTAGTCGTTGACAATAAAGAATCATTTAATAAATTAATCATAAAATATATTTAAATGATTTGTTAAGCCTTCATTATGAAATCACAAAATCAAATATGAATAAAATGTTAAATAACACAAACAAAATTGTATTTACAAAAAAACGTGTTTTAAAAAAGCGGATATTTAATAATTTAGCAATTAAATGGCGGATTAAAATAATTTTGGGTAATTGTGCTCGAATTTCGTCCAACCAATCTGATCCCTAAGAGCGGGGCGTAGCTAGAATAATTGACTTATCACTAGACTTGTACTAACCATATCTTTTATATCCCTACTCTCTTCGAAATGAACAAGCAGTTCTCGTAGGAAACTTCTGTTGAGATACACTGCATGAAGTATCTACATGCTTTACATTGGGAGCGGACATGAAGTAAAGAATTAATTTGTCAAAACCATTTTAATATCACAGTAATCGAATCGCTCAATCAATAATTTAAAAATCTGAATCGATCAAATTATGTGCATTCACACAAGTTTTGTCACTATCGACCCGAGTTTCGCCTTTCGGCATCTTTAAATCTACGTGTGAACTTGAACTGACATAATTATTATTATTAACGATTAAAATTTAATATTGAAATTCCACCAAGCACCTTCAGTCGAAATCTTAAACTACTTTAAAAAACAGTAGAAAATATAGTGAAAACATAATTTGTTCAGTCTCATTGTGCGAAACCGGCGAAAAAATATGTAAAACAAGTACAAAAGATTGTGTTTTATTTTTAAATACATATTAATGCCTTTCCACCAAGAATAGACAGCAAAACAATTCATTGTTATGTTAATACGTTGATTCAAACCATCTTTTTAAAATCGTTTTGTCGATACAAATCTCACAACAATATTATTCTTGGTCTTTCAAAAATAAACCTTTTTTGTATAAGTATCAGTGACAACAAAATAACAGTTGACGCCTACATCTGTCAATTAATCATTTAACTTTGTTATTTTGATATATTAATAAAAGAAAACAATACACTCCGTGGAACAATAAAATACTCTCCCACACTTTTTTTCACAAATTGTAATTTCATTTTTACTTTCATTTGAAAACATAGACAATTCATATAATTACGTTTTACGTGAATAGCCCTATATTGCGACTGTGAATTCATTAATCACACACGCGAGAGAAAAAGAAACAAACATTCGATAATTTTGAAATTCGAATATTTATGATTCGAAACAACATTATGCGTAACGAATGTGGTTAAATTAAACTACCATAACCAATCTGTTAAACTGTGATAGATGTTTAAATATAAAAATTAACTGACCGAATACATAAAATCCAGCAGCCACAAACAATAAATATTAAAAATAAATCTTGTAGGTATAATAAAAAAATACTGATCGATCAATACCGTATTCTATTTTTGAATATCAACGGATGTTATTTAAAAGACATTTGACGGGCCAACAGGAAATTATTTTGCTTGACATTTTAAATCTTGTACGTTACCGAAGATACCATCATAGCTTTATTGAATTTCAGCATTATTTTACAAGTATATATACAATATATAATATAGCAAAATACGAGCGTCTCTTTGATAATATACGCGTATAAAATGCATATTTCGACTACTACATGAGAGCATAATATTCAGCTCGAAATATTATTTAAATTTATGAAAAATGCGGCTCCTAAAACAATAGAAACTGGCAACATTTGACTCACGTCGTGTTCCAAATTCAAAAAATAGAGCTACGCGGATGTAGCCAGACGTGAAAGGAATTTTTAATGATTTTTTATGCATGGCATTCTGGCACTATGGCCTTAGGTAGAATAATTCTTTCGACACATTTTTCTTATACAGGCATTACATAAATTAAAAGCATATTTTAGATACAATCACGGCAGACAGAGGAAGTTGTAAATATGTATTTATAAATTTCATGTTCTCTATAAGGTATTTACTGTTTATACTCGGTATAATAATTATAAAAGTATAATGGATGTAAAAAATTAAACAAATTAACAATAAATTGTATCATGGCAGTATTTTCAAATATGAATTGCAATACTGATATTGCTGAAGCCAAGATCCCGGTTTTCATGGTGTTTTTCCAGTACCGATTTTTAAATGCAGAAATACTAATATTTTGATTTTGAAAATAAAGTATAAAATTTTGACTGTATAGAAACCATCACATATTTTGATGAAAATTTTCGCGATGAATTTAAATGTTTTATGAATTGGCATGTTCAAGATTATTATTGATTTAGAAACTGAAAGTTATTATTATTAAAATCACCCGTTTATGATTATGATAATATATTATGCTCATATTTTTTAATGATGGAATTTATAATTATTATAATACAATATACTTAATAATTATCTAAATACTAATTTTGATTTACCAGCCCGGTATTACGATCCTAATTGGCCGTATTTTTTCATTTTTTTTTTACTTTTTTTTAACACCGGTATTGGGATTTGTAATAAGTACCGATATCCTATATTAAATACCAATATTCGTCCGGTATTACAATCATTATTATTACCAACTAGAGATGCAAAAAACCCGAATATTTATTATTGATAAATTGACAAACGATGCAATTTTCTCATCATTGCGAAAATTCATGCGGTCGCTGGTATAAAATAACAATATACGAAATGGCGTAGGTTTAATTTGCTTGTATCGTCGATTTTGAAAGCAACTTCGTTGGTAGTTTTGTTTATATAATCATTTATCTAGTTTAGTACATTTTGTCTAGAGTGGTGCTTATATGTTATTGCTAGTTCAATTTACCGAATCGACACTTAACAGTCGATAAACGAGGTAAGAACGCTTTGGGAGCCTCTGCTGAATATACCATAAAAAGCGTACATTTTTCAAAAGGCGCTAAGTCCCGAATCCATTACATAATCCCAATGCTCAGACATCGGTAATAAATCGCTATGTTAACGAGAGTGACGATCCAAAAGCCGTCGGATTAAACTTTTATTAAGACGTATCTGATGTCGTTTTACAGCGCCCCTGGGAGAAGGCTCTCTATCGACGTAAAAAGGACTCAGGCGGCCTGGCGAGGAACTATTGGCATTAAGGCCCTCGGAAGAAGAGATAAGTGGGATTTCTGTCATGCAAGAAGGCGGGATGTGACAATACTGAAGATATGTTTAATCAAATTTACATGTAAAGTCGATTCATTCAGTTATTCCGCCAATCTATCTCAGCGTTGAAAAAGTCTTACGTCTGTCATAAGTTGCAAATTCATTTATACAAAAAAAGTACTCCAGCTGTCAAATCAATTTTTTTACTGTACAGTAATTTGGAGGTAATAAATTGCAATACAGACCTTTCAACACTGATATATGTAGTTCAAATTCATACCTTTTAAAAATGAGCAAATGGAAACATTCGAAAACAAAAACACTTTATTGTACTAATTTCATTTATTTTAATAAAGGTCAAAAACGGTTCCACTTATCAATATCATCAATTGTGGAATAAATACAAAATATTGTGTTTTACTTTTTAATTAAATGCTTATTCACCAAAAATTTACAGTGAATGATTACGTGATATTGAATGATATAAGGTAAGAGCACCCATCGCCGCCACTACACCAACTACCGCCACTGTAAGAATGTTCTCGAAATAACAAGAAAACCGTTAAAATTTTCTCAAAAAAATATATTGAACGGTAAATACGAATGCATAGTGATCACGTGTCATTTGTTGTTTTGTAGCTAACTGTATTTATTCTATCGAAAATCTCAGTCTTCTGCAAGGGCTCGGCGGTAAAGTTGTGTTTTGGCATTTCGTTAAGCACTTTGTTAAGAAATGGTTAAATTTTATTTTTCGATTAAAAACAAAATTAATTGAATATGTATGAAAGTTACGTTTAGTTTGTAATAAATAACATATTCGGAACACTCTAAAGTAAGTTTAAATCTTTAATTAATATTTTTTAAGTGATAAAAATAGAAAATATTGCGTGGCGGTGATAGGACTCATTAATTATTATATGGGAACCAAATACCGCCACCCCTGGCGGTAATAGAGTTTGAAAACATTGAATTTTTTAATGTAAATTATAAGTATTTAATACATTTTTCAAATATTAAAGTGAACAACACAAGTTATATTTGTGTTGGTCCAATCACCGCCACTTCTACTGTACATTGCTCATCCCGTAAAAGCATCAGCAAAAATATAGTGGCGGTAATAGGGCATTGGCCATGGCGGTGATAGGCTCCACATAAACACATACAAAAATGCAAATTTAAGCTTGATAAACTTAAATATTGCAATATTTTTCATATAATTTATAAAGAAAATGATTAAATAAGCATAATTTGTTTCAAAAATACCAATGCCGTAATAATGTAATTGATAAAATACAGCTTTAATTTAATTGGCGGTAAAAGGAACCATAATCGGTAATTGGGTCATTATTTTACCTTAATTTTCAGATATTAAAAATTTATGAAATATGGTTGGCACAAAAAAATGTTTATACTCTGTGGGAGTTCCGTACTGGCAATAAGTAAAAAATATAGTATGCCACGTACCACATTGCGTGATAAGATTAGTGGTAAGTATAGGGAATGAGCTAAGTCAGGATTTCCAATAATGAAGCCTCAGTTACAGGACTCTGTCGCAGAACTCACCAAAACTCTAAGCAGAGAAAATCCATTTACTGGTGGAAGACCTGGAAAGAAATGGTTTAGCTGTTTTTTAAAAAGACATCCGGAATTGGTGCAAAGAGTTTCACAGAACCTTACTTCGGCCCGATCAAAATTAACAGAGAGAAACATCAAGAATTGGTTTCAAAAAATTAGGACCTACTGCCGGTATATAAGCACCCACGACTTACATTAAGTAGTTTGATATTTGATTACTTATAATAAATACTTAAATATTTAATTTTTATTTTAGACGAGACATTCTTCGATATTTTAGAAAGCAAAATAGCGCCTTCCTTATTAACAGAATTTCAAAGTTCTTCTTCGGATTGGGACGGTGATCTTCAGCACAAAAGTTTATTTGAATTGTGGCACAAAATAAGCATCAATAAGGATCCGCTTTCTCGTATGACCAACGATGTAACCAATCTGGACGAAAGTTTTCGGTTCAAAGAAGGTGACGTTATTGACCTGAACGTTTTAAATGATGGTACAGTCTTAATAGCTGATGACAAAAAAATGAAAAAACTGGCAACCCCACAGAAGCAGCTTACACCTAATCCAGTACCTCACCAGGAAAATTCAAATGATACAATGTACCCAACGCCGTTTAAGAATGCACTGTATAAGCCAGAAGCTGCGCCACAGTCTAAAAAGTTAATAAATTTGAAGAAGGTCACTCCTGTTGTAGCAACTTCAAAAGAATTCCTTGCACATCTTCGAAATCAAAAATTGGACAAAGACATGAAAGAAAAGGATATAGCTGAGAGACGGCTGAAAAGAAAATTAAGATTCGATGAAAAGGCAGCAAAACAACAGAATTCTGCAAAAGTGGCTAAAATACACAAAGAAATTATGGCATCATTTGATACTGGCGATTACGTTGTTGTGACCTATGAAGGCGAATTGTTTCCCGGTCTTGTTCTAGGTAGCAATACAACCGATAATGAAGTGCAAGTTAAGACCATGACAATGGCAGGGTCAAACTGGAAGTGGCCTGCGATCGACGATATTTTAAATTACCCTGTTGCAGATATTGTAAAAATTTCTACGCCAACGTTGACTAATATTAGGGGCTTTTATTCCGTCCCAGAAGTGGTATCTTTAAAAAAGAAGTAATACTTAACCTACTTGCCTAATTTCATCATAGTATGTACTTATTTATGTAAGTACCTATTATTTATGTGAATGCCAATGAAGGTGCAATTTTTTATTTACAAGAATGTGATTTTGATTTTTTTTTGTATTAGGAATGTGTTTTTTTGTATAAATAATTTAAGTACATACCTAGGTATAATAGGAAACATTTAAACATAAGTACATAAATAAAATGAATTTAATTCGAACAAAAATTATCTTTAAACATGTTTAAAATGGCTTTAAATTCATATGGCGGTAGTTGGTTCCTGCTTTGGCGGTAATTGGATAAAAAAAATAATTGGGTGGCGGTAATAGGGAACAATTCTTCAATGAAAAAACTTTAGTTAATTAATTATATATAAAGCTCATCCTCACTATTGCTTTATACTTAAATAGGCGATAAATAACAGTATAGAATTAAACAAGAAGTTTATGTTTTCGTTAAGAAATATAAGAAATACACACAAATTTCTTAAATCAAGCTACTAATGTGGCGGTAGATGGTGCCCTTACCTTATAAATAAAAACATAAAAAAATTAATGAATTTTTAATTATGTGTTTATTTGCACTTTCTGTGGAGTTTACTGATGTTGATCTGAACCCAGGACTCAAGGTTTATAAAACATTTAATAAATTAATTCATTGTGCATAAATTTACTTATTTTTGCAAAGATATGCGAGTTTCCATCGTATTATTTTTTATTGACTTCCAAGGTGTTTTAAAATTTTCAAATATTTAGCACATAATTAATGTTTCCTTTTTGGCATACGTCCCTGATAATAAATACTTCTTCCAACATCAACGACATCTTGCCTATGATATTTTTCTTTTTAAACCATGTCGATTCCCAATGTGGAGCATGTAGACTTCTTATGAAGTTTATCTTATCTTAAAAGATATTTTTCTTTCATTTTTTCATCGACATTGACCACTCGACCCCGACTCGACTTTTGATAGTAAAGTAACGCCACAGTAATACTTTGTTTCTTTTTTACATCAGGGAATCTCGATGTTAATTAACTAAAACAGTTTTTTGATTTTGTTGTGATTAGCGTACACTTTATTCATGAATGGTTTAAATAGTCAGCTGAAAGATAAGAAAAACAATGAAGATCTAAAACATCATTGACACCCAAACGTTCACAAGACCTCCATTGAAATGTCCTGTGATCCATTTTTTCTTTGTGTGATACAAAAAAATAATCAGATTGTATCTAAGGAGGAAACGGCGCACATTTTTGCCATATCCGATCGCAATAGATGATAAATTCGGCCCAGAAGGGCGAATCGACGATTCAATCGGTTCGGATTGGCGACGATATCCGAAGATATCCGAGCACTCACAAACGAATGACACTGTTGGGAAAAGTTACGTTTACGTGATGGTTAATTTCGTTTCGGCCATAGACGATAAATTTTTACCTAAGCTCTTCGTTTGTTTTCTTTTTGTATTCTCTTTGCTCACCTGTTACTTGGGGTCTGAAAATTTATGTAATGATGCATTTAAAAATAGAACGCTGCCTAATTTTAAACATTACACCGTAACGTTTTTAAAATGTTGCCCGTAATAAAAACGAATGGGGAAAATGAAAATAAAATCCCAGCAGCGGTGTAGAAATATGGTTCTCTACAAAATAATTTGAAGGGATCATTTATTTTATAATGCACAGGATAAATAGTAATTGAGACAGCAAAATATTAAATACAGGTTAATTAATATGTAAATAATTAATTTAATACAATATGTACAATGTCAATTCATAACTATTTATTATGAACATCAATCTTTCCGCCTCCAATTCAAAATTGTAAGCATAGACATAAGAGGTTACGCCAAGGGTGGGGAATCTTTTCTTCTCTAAAGGCCGCATTCATTTTTCTGATTCAACATAAGGTCGCAGTAAACATTGAATAGGGAATCTTTGGCCGTAAACAATTTCATGCCAATTTGTAAAGCCCAGAAATTTGTGGATTTAGACATCCAAAATCCCAAGAATCTACGGATTTGCCCAAATTACCAGCGCGGGAGCTTTTTTCCAAAAAAAGGCCGCACCAGAGTAGCCAAAAGGCCGCCACGACTGGGTTAGGCTGTTTGTTATTTGATCAAGATTCGTTTTCATGCCTGGTTCATATAATAAAATAAATTAAAAAGTCTTCAGACAGCTTTGCCTTTAGATGAAAAGAATTTTTGGGGTAATTGGCAAACATGAAAACTTCTTATGTCTATGCTTTTATTATTACCGTTTCCAAGCATTTTTTTAATTAGTTCGTAACATTAAAAATGTTTTGAAAGAGGTAAATTTTAACATTGAATAACATTGTATCATTAATTTTTCCAAAAAAATAATAAGAAGCACTGTTTTTTATTGTCGCTTACGCTTTTCTGTCGATTACGGGTCGATATTATTATAGTTCTTTCGATATAATATCTACGTAGTAAAAAGATTTTTCCAAATGAAGTTGCAGAAAGTTTTCACAGATGACACTGCTGCTTGATAATTATACTGTAATATTACAGTGTATAAATAGAGTTCTCGACATAACAAACGAGATACGAGCTTGAAACAAAGCAGTGACGCTGTGTTTTAATAATACATTAGATTAACACATTGAGCTCTGACTTCGCATATTTTTTCCACCTATTTAAAATGGTTCTCCAACCGTAACCAGCACATGCCTTATTATGTAAAACCAACGTGGTAATTAATTAATTCTGAAGCCGCGCTCTACGAGTTTACCTTGACACAAAGAAAATGATTACCACGCTCCGAGTACTCTTCTTTTCAACGCGTTATATACGGAGATATCCAGCGGACCGTTATACTGTTAAAATATTATGTTATGTTTGTTCCATAATAACATATTATTTTTTATCTGACTGTATTATCCGAACTCATGTGCTTTCTGCTGCGGGTTGCATAATAGTGGTCGAATGAGTCGTCCACACGTCATGCTTTTCGATCAACATCTTCGCGCGATGTCGTAAAATAAGTTGGCAATATTGCGTGATGTTTATTGCGTTAAATAAATAATAAATAGTGTTGTTAAAAAACATGGAGTTGAACATTTTCACTAGATGAGCTTGTAGTGTTATTGGCAATATTAATAATTCCTCGTAAACATACCGAACAACGCAATTCAAATAAAAAAAAAAAAAAAAAAAAAATCGTGCTAGATAACTTTATTATTATATAAAATGGGTGGCCACACTTTTTTCCTATGAGCGACTAGACTAGTTGATACGTTTTTAAATCGTTCAAATTATGTACACTCCCACAGATTTTGTCACTAACGACCCGGGTTTCGCCTTTCGGCATCTTCAGGCGTTCAAGCGCACGGATGAACTTGAACTGTGACAAAATCAAGAACTGTGACAAAAGTGACAAAATCTGTGGGAGTGTACATAATTTGAACGATTCAAATTTAATATTGAAATTCCACCAAGCACCTTCAGTCGAAATCTTAAATTAGTTGATACGTCATTAATGGCGATCGACTGGAATTATATCATAGGAAAACAATAAAAACCCATTTTTTAAGTCAGTGATTGACCAAAAATACAATCGCGATTGACGCACTTGTCATCTCTGTGATAGATAGTCAAGTAAAAAACCTAACCTTAAATATATATTTTAAGAGGACTCCATTCGTTTTCCTGCATCGCTCTGTTCCGAAATACATATGCAAAAATGACGTATTGAATGTTCAAAGTATGTTATACAGATTTCATTGTATTTTACAATAGGCATTACACAATTTATACTTCTCTGATAACACTAAAGCAGGGAGGGCAAACTTTTCAGATGAAAGGCCAAATTCAAGAATTCAAAATGAGTGGCTGGCCTCAAGTAAAATTTTACATGTACTCTATTTATTATCATGAAAAAATATATTACAAAAAAAAACAATCTAATGAGATGAATGGAACTGTTTAACGTCTTTTTAAATTTTTAAATAAATATTTTTTTAAGTTCAGGTGTTAATTTTGTAGTTCAGATTCTTAAATCTGCTTGTAATTGTTCATCGGTGATGTTTGATCGTAAAGAGTTTTTATTGAGGTTCATGATTGAAAATTTTTGTTCACATATATACATAGGTTGATACAAAAAAAATTCGAGCAACTTTAAGCTTGTTGAATTTGTCCGAATTATTTCCGTTATAAAATTTGTAGATATCTTCACGACAGAACAATTCCCTTAAATCAGGGTCACACTGCAGATCAATAATCTCAAGTTGTAGCTTAATCTTATTTTATTTATTTTGAATCTTTTTTAAAAAGGCGTTAAAAGATAAAAACCTGATTTTTTACAAAAATATAATATTGCTCGCGGGCCGCTGAAAAATACGCAACGGGCTGCGGTTTGCCCGTGCCTGCAATAAAGTAATATTGTATGTATTCTTCTCGGTACAGAACTATTATATGACTTTTAAGCCTTTTGTGGAACTTACCTTACCAACAGACGTTAATCAACTTGATGGACAGTTATTTTTTTCATTATTTACGCGCCATACTTAAAATAGCCATCACGTCATGCAAATATCCGTGAACTCGGTAATGTATTCCAAATTCAAATAAAGTTTCTTCGGGCGGTATATTTTCCCAAATGGACAACAAATCGTAATATCCATTTAGAGAAGCGTGGTTTGGCTGTGGATTGGCTTTTTAGAAAATAAACCGGAATAATTTTACAGTCTCTATTTCGCTCAGTTACTTACGGTAAGAATATATAAATTTGTACATCATTAGATATGCAAGTTCTGCGGTCAGACTCGTAACTAAGTAAACAACGTTTGAAAAAAACCGCAAGTTGTACAGTTCCATTGAAAGAATATTTTTTTTCCGATGCATACTTTTATTACTGTTTTTGATTTATGAACTTATCCTGTGTAATATTAGAAAAAGAAAAATATGGTAAAAAACATAAACTATTTTCACCATTTGATTCACCATAAAATCGTGTAGAATTTAGGGATTCGGGATTGAGGAATTTTTGCTCGGCGAAAAAATTTGAAATCGAAAAATGAAAATGAAAAAAATGTGAGACTTCCAATTTCAAAAACCCAGAAATTCTAAAACCCAGAAGTCTAAAAATGAATAAAAATTGATTTTTTTCTTGCTCAATTTTGTTGCACTATAAAAAGCAGTACTTATTGTGATGGTAAAGATTTCTTAAGTTTTTGAGCTACTGCATAGATATTTAATATTATTAAAGTACTTATACAAATTTATTTTTCTCCTCATGCGCCCTAGGCGGTTGCGTATTTCGCCTGTATGTTGGCACTGGCCCTGACAACATCGTGTTGGTATTGGTTTTTATTGTAAATATAACTTAATACATATCGACTGTGGAAAGGAAAAAGGACGTAACCCTCAATTTTCCAAAACACCTTTTTTCGATTATTACAATGTATACATACAACTTGACACAGATTCTATCAAAAGGATGGAAGCTGAAAATGCCGAATTAGTATCTAAATTTAGCTTTAAAGTTTGAAAAAGATGACCTTGTAAAAAATTAAAAACAAGAAAAAACACTGAAATAAAGGTTTTTCCGAGACAATTTCTTTAATTAATATTAGATTGTGTCAATTATACACCAGTTTAGAAGTATCCGTGCACTTCAAGGTTGTGTATAATTCATAATTTGCATACGTCACAAAATCATCAAAACACGTTTTTAGCGCCTCCTGTAAAATTTGATATGTGTGGGTTACGTCCTTTTTCCTTTCCACAGTCGATATATATAATTGCGGCTATGTTCACTGTTGATATAGTCGATATGTTATCAAAAGAGTGCGTTAGAAAGAGATTATTTTAAACTAAGTGTCAAAAATTATAGTAAGCTCAATTAGTAACATACACTAATGCGTATAACGAGTGGACACTTAATCAGACATAAAAAACAAAATTCTTTTAATCGTTGGCATTTGACAGATCGACTGTGTAACAACAGTGAACACAGTCGCAATTATGACGTTTATGTTAAGCTGATCGGAAAAATCATGTTGAACATTAGAGACCTCCTTAAAAAGTGTCAACAACCTGATAAATTTGAGAATACCCCCGCTCCGCAAGGCATGATTCAGTTGTCTTGTGATAATTGCCAAAAGATCGAGATACATTACCAAGTCCAGACCTCAAAAATGTATTTATCAAAACATACATAAAACACCATTTATCATAATTTTTTACTAAATTTACATTTTGTATATTTTCCATATTGTGATTACTGTTCAATAATATACATAATGTACGACCTTTGCAAGACGTTTTAAATCAGTATATTTTTGTATTCATTTGTAGGTTTAGGTTTACAGGGTTCGTACAATATGTTGTTGTAAACCTTTCCTTCGACTTCTGTTAGATTTGTAATTACGTTCATTTTGTCGCCCGCTCCCATTTCCGCAACATTGTTAGCACGTTATTACCAAACCTAACTGAATACAAAGCCAAGCCCTCTAATAAATAACCATGCATGTATAATATAATAATATATATTTCATTCGCATAAACAAACACCTTATTTCGTTTCGAAATTTTCAAAAAAATAGCTTAGTTAAGACTTTGTTTAAATAATATTAAACAAAAATTGATAACCATGTTATACCACTGTTTTTTTAACTATACGTGTCTAGCCTCTTTGCGCATATATCTAGTGAAGATGAAAAAGAAGAACAGTTATTTTTTTTATTTAATTTTTTTTTTTAACCATGTCCGCTCCTAATGTGGAGCATATGGACTCCTAATGGAGTTTATCTCAACAGATGTGTTTCTACGAGAACGGCTTGTTACTCAGTTGCTCAACCTCTCTTTTCCTAAAGAGAGTAGGAATAGAAGGATAGGGCTAGGACAGGACTAGTGGTTAGCTAATCGCTCTCGATACGCCCCGTTCATAGGATAGGATGGGTGGAAGGGGTTAATTCAAGACATCACATACATCCATGCCTTCGAACAGAAATTCATAAATCGATTGAAAAATCAATTTATAAAACTGTCCGTACCGGGATTTGAACCCGGGCCCTCCGTAGCCGAAGCCAACAACGTTGACCACTCAACCACACAGGCGGCAAAAACTTATTAAAAATGTTTGTTCTGAGTCTATCTTAAATAAACACTTATAATTCTGTCGGTTTATATAACACATGGCAAGAAGTTGGTTAACCCTGTACCTTATTATACTGTTACCACGTTAAAACAAAATATAGTACCGCATTTTATTTTAAATAACCAACGAATTTCGCATCCAAATGTTTAGCCACGGCAGAATGAATATTCGTTATTAATATTGAACGATATGTTTTAACACTGATAATATCAATTTAATTATTGAGAGTGAGGTTTAACGTTTTGCAGCTGGTCTGGGAAAGGTTAATATTTAAAATACAATTTCAATCAAATCATCGGTATTGATGTGGTGTTTACATCCGTAACACATTTGAAGCGATAAATTTTCGCGCTGGCAGTGAGTTTTCACCGCATACCTACCTACACTCAAATGAATGCGACTCCACTATGGTGTTGCCATAAATATAAAGTGGAATGGATTCGCGGTTTCATTTTTATTTCCGGTGTGGCACGTTCCGAATAATATTTGAACCGGTCGTCGGTCAATATTATGGCGCGTTCGATGACAATCGTGCCAATGACACGCCAAATAAATACATAATTAACAGGTAGCTCATATCATTGCCAATGTTTATCCAACATAACAGTTTGTGTGTACAGATCGTTCATGAACATTAGTGTAAATGAACCATAGATTACACTGATGTGTGTAATACTCTGTCACAGTTCATAGACAATATGTTTCGCTCATTGCGAGCATTGTCAACTGATATATATATATTATATGAATATCGATGATTTAAAAATATATAGTTTTTGATGGCAATGATAAGTGATATGAGAAGGGAATTTTCTGTGTGAATAAATTCCTTGGTAAAAATGGGAAAAAATTTAAAAAAAACACTTATTATTTTTAAGTGATAATTGTGTATCATTTTAATCATTCTTTCGTATTCTCAGTGGCGGATTAAGCACATGAAAGGCCACAGGTGCATTAAAATTTGGAGGCCCTGTTTTTCGGATAACATTAAAACGTCAGAAAATTCCAAGTATAATAATAAAAATCTGAACAAAAAGTATATAGGTAAGCTATTTTTGAATCCTCTAAGATTCGGAGGCCCCAAGCGCGCGCCTCAAATGCTTATATGGTAACCCGCCACTGCTTATTCTACCTACAAATGAGAGATTGGTATTAATCAGGGGTTGGCTAGAGGGGGCTCGGAGGGGCTCACGCGAGCCCCTTGTTAAATTTTACTAAGGTCGGCGAGCCACTTATTAAAAAGAGAAAAAATATTCTCAGATCGAATTAGTATATAACCGCAATTTATAATTTATATATTATCTGCGACAGTATACACAAAAGTACATTTTTAGCTATTTACATTGATAAGTTTACGGTAAATTGCATATTGTTACATATTATAAGTGTATTAAGTAACAATCGATTGCTTATTTAACTATTGCATATTATTGCATAGGAGCAATTAGAAAATTCACTCCTTCCTCAGAACACTGAGAATTACATCGAGATTAAGCGAGCCCCTTGTTAACACATCGAAAGCCCACCGCTGGTATTAATGTTATGATCAGTTATTATTGTTATACAAGTTATTAGTATACCAGTGACATCTAGGTATACTTGAATCTGACACAAAATATAAACGGAATCGTTATATTTTACATATTTATGTGTGCAGGTGGACTGCAATATGTTAAAAAAACGTCGACAAATATCATTTAAACAAGGAATTCACATCAGAGTTTTTTTCCAATCTTCCGGGTTTATTCCCAGTTATTCCACCATTTAAAAATTATCATGTTTTTTTCATCTCTAACAGTGATATACTATAACTATTTATATCTAAAGTAATTGTTAAAAATAAGTAAATAATAAATCTAAGAAATGATATTATTTATTGCTAGCCGATTTCTAATTTTTTAACATAAAAAATGCGCGATAAAATCAAATTTAAAAGAATCACAATTCAACCGCTTCAATCATTATTATTCTATAATTGTTTTAGAATTGTGTGATGTGTAAACATTTATAAATTATTTAACGTTATCAATTTGGGTTTTAATATTTAGTTAACTTATCCAATCTATTTTGTAGCAAAATAATATTTTAATATTTATCTCTGTGTAGATAAAATAACGTTACTAATGAGATCATTTTATGAGTCATTTTAAAAATTATAACTATAATTTTTACCCTGTATTATTACATAGTAATCTTTGGTTTTGCTAAATACCGCTTTTTCACTTGACTAATAGTGATACGTTTATCAGCTATCATTGTCTGTGTGAGCAAAAGTGTACATATCGGCTGTGGGAAGGAAAAAGGACGTAGCCCACAGTTTTTTCAAAACAGTTTTTTTTTCGATAATCACAATGTATCAAACTTGATGCACGTTCTATCAAAAAAGATGCCATCTACAAATGCCGAATTAGTATCTAAATATGATATATACTATCTATATCATATATATATCATACTATGAACGCATACTCAATCATTTTAAAAAAAGAGTGCTTTATTAGAACAGTGTACGTAGTTGAAACTCAGCTACTCAACTTAGCTTTTCACGTATACCGGTAGGGTTAAAAAAAGGTTAGGGCTGAGTGTATGCTGAAACACCGACGACGCATTGTAGGGCAGCACAGATTTTGTATTACATGAATAAGCACAGAGCTGTGTGCACTGAAACGTAGGCACGTGCAACGCAGATCTGCGCTTCGTTATAGGGCCAGCACAGATTCCTGAGTGACTCGTGCACGTTTGGACGTGTTCTTTCGATTTTTCCGCGAAAGTTGCCGAGAAACTAGTTGTATTAAAGCGAAATTAACCAGTAGCGTAGCCACCTCACAGCAAAGACATGCAGTGCATGATGGCTTTTAAAAAAGGGGGGGAGCAAACTTCTACATTTTTTGGTTTGTTTGAAATGGGGGCCCCGAATTTCTAGCTTGTACTGAATGTTGTTTATACGATACTACTCATATAGACTTCTCTAGAAATACATTAAAAGAGTTATTGTGGGTCATTCTGTCACCCAGCTATGTCACCTGCGCGACGCAGCAATACGTTCGTAGCACATGTCTGCTTCGCCTGCCCGCATCTGCTAATTCTTTACTCCCCTTCGTAGCGCCGCCTGCGTCTTAGCATACTAGAGGTCTGCACGGGCCAAAATTTTACAAAACTACCCGGTCCGAGCCCGAAAAACTCACGCCTGACCCGGCCCGGGCCCGAGTCTAATACCGCACTTGTTACCCGAGCCCGACCCGAAACTCTTTATTTTAGCTCACCGAGGAATTTGAAATCCTCGATTTGCTTTATTTTCCCCAGATTATCTCCGATAGTCCTTTTCTTTTTGAGCTCACCGAGGAATTGAAATCCTCGATTTGCTTATTTACCCGATTCCAAAGCCCGGCCCACGGGTCGGGTCGGGTAAAAACCCGTGGGCCAGGCCCGGGCCCGTGCAGACCTCTATAGCATACGCTTAGCTTTAGAGTCGGCATATATCTCCCTCGAACCTTTCAAGCAGCGGTGGGCTGCCAATACAGTAACAAGGGGCTCGCTTAATCTTATAGCTATTCGTGATGTTCCGTGGAAGGTGTGATTTTTTTTATTACATTACTACATTACTACGATTTTAATTAAAATATTTTACATGTTTATAGATTATATAACGCAAAGATCTGAAAATATTTTTTTAATTTAACAAGAGGCTCGCCGACTTGAGTACTGCTTAACAAAGGGCTCGCGCGAGTCCTTTTCAGCCCACCCATGCTTTCAAAGTATATACATAAAAGTCCACGCTTTTGAGTCAATTCGAGAGCCTCGAAGTTTTGGCTTAGCCCAGGGGTGGGGAACCTTTTCATTTATAAAGGCCACATTCATTTATCTGATTCAACATAATGCCGCAGTAAAGAAAATGTTGAAACCCCCCACTTTTTTTCGACTGTCGAACATACATATAATGGGTTGATTACGCTCTTTTTCCAACCGCTTGCGTATAATTTTTTGATCAAAGTGATTATTTTGATCAAGTCAAAAGGCCGCATCAGAGTAGCCAAGAGGCCGCAGGTTCCCCTCCACTGGCTTAACCACACAGTATAACGAAAACAATGAATATTAAACATTATATAAATCAATTCTGGAAATATAAAACCACAAAGAAATCTATACAATACATTATCAGATACTCGTTTGATATTTCGGAAGTTGCTTACTTAACTTAGTTGGTGTGCTGTCAGAATTTATTGTTTGATTTTATCCTTGAATAAATTCACTTGCGTATGAGAAATTATTGAACGAATTCAATTCAATTATTTAATTCGTGTTCTGATTGGCTGGGTAATTTTGCGATTCGGTAAGCATAGCTGATGGCCTTCGGTGTTTGTTCTGATTCACATGATTACAATCAGTAGCGCATCCAGACAATTTATTAAATACCAAGACCGACGAGCTCCCCCCCCCCCCATAGTCACCCCTGGTTCCGTACTACATAAAATACTTTAAGATTTCGACTGAAGGTGCTTGGTGGAATTTCAATATTAAATTTAAATCGTTCAAACTATGTACATTCTCACAGATTTTGTCACTAACGACCCGGGTTTCGTCTTTCGGCATCTTCAGGCGTTCAAGTGCACGGATGAACTTGAACTGACGCTTAGTAAATGAATGTTTCGTGTTTATATAATAAATAAATGTATCACTGAGTCTAAAGCCATTGCTGGCGAAAACGATAAGCTCATGGGAATGCCCAAATCTTTGGGCATTCCCATGAGCTTCCAAATCAAAAAATATGCTAAAACGTTAACTTCCATTGAACAAAATCGTCATTTTGATAAAGTAAACCATTACAGATAAAGAAAAATTACTTAAAATGTTTTATTATTTTTATTATAATGCCATTCCACCAAGGATTGATAGTGAACACCTTAAAAGTGAAGTAAACCATTGATCAGCGATTCGTGGTCCTGGTCTGTACAAATTACTAAGACCATCACTGGATTGAAACCGTACCTACCGGCGCACAGTCGATCGGTCGATCAGGCCTAGTGGTTATTGTGCTACGGAGCAAATGAATAGCGCAAAATGGGTTCGGTTTCAAAAGCGGCGCAAATCGAACTCGATTTCCTTTTTCAGAAGCGTTGGCCACTAAATACTCAGCGATCACAAAAATAAATTAAACCAGAATCATGAACATTAAAAAAATGTGACCATTCAGAAATAGACCATAGATATTTTGATTTTTGTTTAGAATATGCGTACTCTTCCTAGCGGGGAAATTGTGAAATATTTTTCACAATTAAATAAAAAAATATATTAAATTTGAATCGTTCAAATTATATATATACATTCACACATGTTTTGTAGATTAAAAAAAATACGTCGACATTCGCCAACCACCTGATTTCTGAGAACCACTCGTTCAACGCGGATGAAGGGTATATTATATAATTATTATTGGGGAAGTAAATATTCTAACAACGATAATCTCTGTAATAATTATTATATCGTACTCGCAGATTGACTTAGTTCTTTCCTTCGTTAGCTGCTAAACATATCGGTAAAAATATATAAAACGTTATTAAGTATTTCTTTTTTGTATAAATCAAGTACTTAGTCAACTACCGAATGAGATGTAATGTTATTTATTGATTTGGCATTTACTTGGTAGAACTCCATTTTAATAGGGTAAAATATCAAGGTATTTCAGTTCTACAGTTTTTAAAAAGTTAAAGGTTGATAGCTATTTCGGCTTACGCCATCGTCAGAACTAGTTCTGAACTAGTTCTAGAACATAGTTCTGACGATGGCGTAAGCCGAAATAGCTATCAACCTTTAACTTTTTAAAAACTGTAGAACTGAAATACCTTGATATTTTACCCTATTAAGATGTAATGTTATTTCATACTAAGAATGAGTTATTTTTTCATATGCTTTTTTTTAATAACACCGCAGTGAATAGCTATTTGATTATTTTTAAAATAACTTCTTACGTAACCAAAGAAATACAAGATTGAAATTCATTCTGAAGAACCTCAAAAAGAGTTTAATACTTGATGTTTAGCGTTAGAAGTACTGTAAAAAATCCCCGATTATTTTATTTGGTCAATAATTGTATGTATTACTGGAATATTCCATATATAGTTGAAAGTTGTAAAGCGAATGGTCATTATAAATTGTATATTTGGTCAGTATAAATAATATTTTTTGTCAGTGTTTGATTAATTTTAACTTTCGTTTTAATAAAAAAGGTTTCAGGAATATTTATTCTTCCGCGACCACCCTAACGCTGTCCACGCACCCCCAAATGATTTGTAATTTGTCACGGACCCCCTCAGCGGTTTCACGGACCCCTGGGGGTCTGTAGGAACCACTGGTGTAAACATAGAAAGGTTAGTATTTCTATTAAATTTAGTCAACTGGCAGTATGGCTTTAAGATTGCAATATAGATGAATAGTAAAATTAAATACTGACTAGTCTTTTCTTTATAATCACTTACCATTTAAAATAAATACTGAATATCTGATATTAAATACTGTCCTTATGTTGACTAAATAAATTAATACAAGTCAAAAATAATTTGTTTTTATGTACTTAATAAGTAATTAATGTAAAAAAAATCTTACTTATAACCAATGCCCTTTTCGCTGAGCGAGACATCATTGTCGATCAGGCACGAATATGGAACTCCTTAAGAACGGGGAGGTTGTATGAGTAACAGGAATTAATTTAATGCTAATGCCGCGCATTTTTATAATCGCAGAATAAAAAAATAACGAATTACATATAATAAGTAAGTATTTACAATTATTATTTTTTTCCTTGACTGCCAATATATTATTATCAAAGGGGTTTCTGACCACCACCTCCAGACCCCCTCTTCGCTTCGTTACTGTTGTCATTTCTCCATACACTATTCAGTGTAAAATATTATATTAAACGCTAAACGTAACTTAATCATGTAAAAAATCAGCTAGCCGCAAATTATATGAACAATTTAGTATAAACTGTAATTTCAACCACATTATTTCACAATATTTGATTGGTTGATTTGATCAAAAATATTGTCTATCATCAATAGAATTTTCTGAAAAATATTGGTTTTGTTTTACTGTTTGGAATAATATGCTTTTTGAGTCTCTGCCTGTATGTGCCTACTTATGAAGTCAAGTCACTGAAAACGTATTATTTATTTGTAATATATTAAACTAGGAAAAGTTCAAAGAACCTATTAAAACATTATCAAATCATTTAAAAAAATATTTTGAAATTTTATATTATAAAACCATAAATATACAATATTGAATAATAATATGTGGTAAAACAAAATGCGTATTGAAATTCATAGACAATAATATCTTGCAATGACGATGTTTGCCAATAAAAAAAGGTTGGAAGCCGCTGTATTATTATGACTATGATAATACAATGCCTGAATACAATAATTAAAGATTGCAAAAATTGCATGCAAATATATCAGGTAAAATTTACTTGTAAGCAATAAAGAAGCCACCGCGGATTATAAGTAGACGTGTTTTGTCAACGCATCGTCAAATTAATAATATGCAGTGACGAATTATTTTTAAATAATTATCAAAAAAACATTGTACCAATTCATTCTGATTGGACAATATAAACCTACTGATTTTATTTACATAAATGTGAGCAAAGACTGAGTAGAAGTATGCAATGAAAAAATAATAAACAACAATTAATGTAATTCTTACAATATGCTGGTTGAAATACATACAACGTGAGTGTTTATTGATAATCACAAATACGCGGTAATGTTTTGAATATTGTTAAAAAAAAAACAGCTTACATGTTCTCTTGCTGTATTTACTTTCTGTCTTCAAGATCTCGCACAGCTTTGAACAAGGAGAAATCACCAATATACACTTCCTTATTTAGTTGCTGCTAACAAAACAAAACAACAATCACAAGTTTCACTAATAATATTTATCCACACACTGTACTGAAAATATTAATATTTCATATTACGCGGCACGGTTGCGGCTCACAACTTACGATTATTTTACAATTGTACTAAATTTTGGTTTGACATTAGAAAGCCTGTCCAAATATTTACACGATTCAATAAAGAGCGAAATACCGTAGACGTTAAAAAACGAGCGGTACCCACTCTCCTACACTCCTCAAAAAATACTGAATTATCTCAACAAAATTCCCTCTCGGCTCTCAGCCCTCACTCGAGAGAAACATAAATATAGATATTCTATTCGCCAAGAGAGCGCGCTTTTATTCAAAGTATTTAACGCTGACATCTATGAAATGGAATAAGGCTAAAATTCTACGCTTCAAAACGTTATTCTGAATAATCGAGCGAGGCCGTTAGTAAACTGAGAAATAATTCATTATCAGTGCTGCAAGGTATTTTATACCTTTCCGGGTACATGTAGTTTTCTTTTCTTTATTAAAGTTTTTGTATATATATTCTAACGAGAGATCAAAATCGAGTGTAAATTAATCAAATATTTAAAAAAAAAATCAATAAATTTTATCATATTACTTGTACGCATTTATAAATTTAGCATAAATACTCGTTCGTAATGTATAAGTGATTCAAATATTCTTGAAAATGTTTTGTATATTCATTGTATACATGATATGTAGAACAAAAAACGTGTTGTACAAGTACAATAATATAGTAGGTATGTTTTCTACCAATTGATTTAGATTGAATATAAAGATTTCTTTTTTTAAAATCCAATGTGAAAACTTTTGCTCCTGCCCGATCTTAATAATATAAATTATAATGTCTGATAGAACTAACCATATATTTTTTTAGAATATCCTTAATTAGAAAGCATTTCAAACACTATTTTTCTCACATGATGTGAATTTTTTCAAGCTAAATATGTTTATTTTAAAAAATTCTTAACTTTTTTTAAGAAAAGATTTTTTATCAATTGTTAAATAATCACAAAATATACATGTTTTAGTTTCAATATTGTAAAAAAGACCAATCCCGTTTTAATTTTTTAAATACAAAATTATACTTGTCTATGGTAATTCCGTCCCACGTGTGTATAACATTATCATCATCAGTGTCTTTTCATTTTATATGGGGAACTGTGGAGCCTAGCTCCAATCTCTCTTTCACCTTTGGTTTTTTTGGAATATATGGCGCTCTTATATTCTTATATGCACCTTACCATGTTGGATTCCTGACTTACATTATATTGTAATTATTATATATTATACAAGATATCAACATAAACTTAAATCAATTATTCTTTTGAAATTCGTGACTATTATAGTTTGAGAATAACAGTTTTTTCATTGGTGTTTTATAAATAAAGTATTATTTATTAGGGAAAATTATAATGATTTTTTCGTCATATATGATTACTTACTACTGTTATGGCAGCACTTATTGCAACTAGGTCAATTTTTTTATACGGAAACACTGACAGTACTCTGCTAAGTTTGTTATTTTGCGGTTCCATTCATATCGCAGATGTCGTTCGTAATTCTGTATAATGTAGTTGTTCAATGTTTAAAACTTCGACTTCGGTAAACCTGTTATGTATTTTAAGTTATCATTTATAAATGTGACAATCGTTCGTCCGAAATGGCAGCTTCTGGTGCCGACATAGAAGAATTCTTGGGAGGGCCTCTAGTGTCATGGGTAAGTTACAATCTGATACCTGTGGTAGTTGCAACAAATATGCTCGGACGACAAGCCGTCATGGATGGCTGCCTCCAAGTATGTTCTGAAGATAATTTTATCGTCGGACTGCGGTTTTTAGTTACTCGTTACGTACTTAGTGATTAATCAACGAACGACAATGTTAAACACTGCTCGGTACGCTTTGATGACTCCGTCGAACTTCCTATTCAGCTTCGAAAAAGTTTTCGCAATATTTATTACAACTTTCTTTCATAACTCTTGCGACTGTTTTGATCGCGTTTTGTTATTGTATTCACAACCGATCGACCCGTAACGGTTATTGTGATATTTTGATTTCGCTTTAAACCTACCAATAATATCAAGGACTTACTTAAATCCGTGATTGTGACGCTCGCAATCGACAGAATAACCAAGTCCCTTCTAAAAAACTTTAACTTGAACTTTTCTGGATTATTTACCAGTACGGTTTGACCATATCCCGCTAATATAAATGTGCCAGCAATATTTTCGACTGTTTTCTTTATATCAATTTTTATATATCATAATATTTCACATTCTTTTTTAGAAATGTTGTATACGTCTTAGTATCAGAAGTTCTCAAATGGTATTCCCAATTTTATTCTATGACTCATTCCAAAATTTATTCCTTCACAAAGTTACAGGTGCACTGGTTCCTTTATTTAAACCAACCGTTTTTAGTAAATCCACAAAATAATAGAAAGTACTGCTTGCTGAGTTGTGTGGTAAATAAATGGAATGTTCTCATTGATTGTTCAATTAATGTATGATTCTTTATTCTAAGCCATCAATATTTTTCATGTCATCCCATCCTGCCTACCCTAATTGGATGTGAAGAGATAATTCTAAAAACTTGACTCAACAGAGTGATTCTCTAAGTACGAGTTTTTCCTAACCCCCCCTTCTTTCTGCCCTTGCCAGTCCTCTTTAAACACCTCCATTAAAAAAAAATGCAGAGTGAAAATTCAAGCATTTATTTAAAAACGGTCCCAATAATCAATTTCCCAAGTTTGGCACTTATTGACTTATAAATACAATCGATTATCAGTCTTGAAGAGTCTAGTAAAAAGACAGGATAAACAGCATAATATGAATGTGAAATCATTCACACAATTCTCTTCACGACTTATTATTTTACATAATCATTTTCTTTAATATTAAAAATATTATACGACAAAAAAAATCTTCAAAGTTTAGCGAGTTAACCTGGGTAGTCAACCACAGAAATACTTTACCACTGAATTATTTAAACCTCCAAATAAAACCCCTGCAATAAGAGAATTAGTTGTACATATAATTGAACGGCATATGTGGGTAAATAAAAGATGGACATTTTACTGAACATATAATACAGGACCTTCTTGTCACACTCCACGCTGCTCCTCTCCTTTACATTAACCATTATACTAGTGGTCAAACTATATTTTGGTATTTTCTTTATATTCTAGCTCGCCTCTTGTCTTTCACAACCGGAACGCCTCTCCGATTACGCTGCGCTATGGAACGGTCATTTACTAAACGAAGTCGTCCTCCAAATCGACCCGGAGCCTCCCCATCAAATAAACTCTCTCGAAGGTTTGGAGGACCAGGCGCTGATGGTGGCCCGTGTGAAAAACTTTGACTGCATCGTCAAGAACATCAAAGCTCTATACGAAGAAGAACTAGGTCAAACGCTACTCATTTTACCGGAGTGCATCAGTCTTGGTAAAATGCCGGAATCTCGTGAAGGCTTGGAGAATATGAAACTGCTGATTCTTCTTTTACTCGGTGCTGCCGTCCAGTGTCCTAATAAAGAAATTTTTATTACACGAATTAAGGAACTCGATTTTGGGACTCAACATGGCATCGTGGAGTGCATTAAACAGGTATGTGCTTAACAAATTTTTCTATACTATATATTTTATTACATTATGAAGTTTGGTTTTCTTACCCGTAAAGGAATTAACTCACGATTGATCGAAAAAGTATAGCTTGATCAAATTCATCTTTTATATTCGTCAGTAGTCGAATAATGAAATTACATATGAAGTGAATTATATTACGGAAAAATCACTTAAATTTCTTAAAAAATGCATATCAACATGGTGTAAAATTACGACTCCTATTGATAATTAAATTCCCTGCTTTGTAAAACTCATCTGTCTTAGTGTTTTTATAATTTCATTTCATTTATTCTACTTAGACATTATAGCAATAAAAACACTTATCAATATTTTTTGTTGAATTTGTTATGAATGAATTATACTTCTACTTCAAACTACTTCTATTTTAATGTATTCAAAAACATATTTTTTGTTCCATTTACTGCAGTGTGAAATTTATTTGTTGTGTAATCTTTTCCTGTGTAATTTCTTTCTGACACCATAATATCAGCACGACTATAAGATTTCAGTGTTGACAATTTTTTGAATGAATTATTCTGCACCACAGGAATTATACGATTCATTGATATTAAGTGAAAGTGTTTTAATATTCAAACAAATTTAATATTCCTTCCAAGTATTATGGCGATACCTATTTTTGTATAGGAGAAATTATTTGATAGCTAAGGATGTGAAGACATTATGCGCCATAAATATTTTGTTTGAGACATGGAGTTAACAAAGACATGACGTCCGTCTGCTTAATTATTGTATGCTAAAAGGCGTATTGAAGAAGATATTGTATCATTCAAATACATTATATGAGCCCTCGAGAGGTGAAGTGAGCAAAGTAGTAAAATTGTAAAAAAAAATATTGTACATTTTAGTACAATCATGTTTGCATATTGTTTATATGTATTGCATATTTTTATTTCAGGGAGATAACACTATTGCAGTGTATATTTACTGAGCTCGCTTCACTTTTATGATGCATACTAATGCATATTACATATTACATAATATGCATATACATACACGGGCAACCCCTGATCGGCGGTCCGGTTTAAAAAGCTGTGATTAAACAAAGTCCACCTAAAATCACTGATCAATTGATTTTAACTCTCAGTGTAAATTTATTTTTAAGCGATGGCCTAAAATTAGATTTTTTTAATTAGATAAAATTATTATTAATCGTACAATATATTTAAGAATTTACATGTGTAATTATTGTTGTAAAAGTCAATCAATCAAAGTATTGATAAAATAAAATAAGTTGATTCTTATGGAATCTTTTTTCTCTTGTGCTATTTTATACAGTTCAAATTGAATACATATTGAACAATGATTCAAAAATTATCTTGAGAGATTTTAGCATAGAGTACTGCTAACTATTGTAAACATTATATTGAAAGTGTTCTAGATATTTTTTTAGCCTCTTCACTTCCCACATAACCAAATGATCTGACCCCTATCTCATTGTTTTACGGCTGGCAATTAATTTGTGCTCAAGATAATACTCAACTTATAGAGAGTTTTTCATCGTATGTTATAATTTTAACTGCTGATAACATTTCCTACTTTTTCATTTATTTTAGTTTAATATTTAAATATCTAAGTTGTTTCAAGCCTCAACAGTGTCAATTAGACATGGGAAATAATACTCCATTACACATAAAAAAATATCTTTACTTTTCTATTTCAGACGAAAAAAAAGTCCAAGATATATATTAATTTGTTACCTAAATATCTAATCAATAGTAAATATGAAAACTGACTTAAACTATTTACTAAAAAAATATCTTAACAGTATGATCTTACCTTTGATACATGAATAATAGCTAATTATACAGCAATCACTTAATAGAAACATTAAACAAAAATATTGAACTGTTTATACCTTTGACTTTCACAATTTTTATATCTCATGGGTTACTAGAAAGTTTTCTCTAAAAATACACTAAGGAATGTAAAGTTCTTGATCGTTTATTCTTAAAACTACACGAATAATTAACACATACATAGCAATTCCATTGTCAGTCCAACATCCAAAGGATCTTAATTAATTCTAAACATAAAATAACTAAATATATCTAACATCAAACTGCGCTCAGTATTTGGGTATTGTTTAGCAATGTAGTAGATTTGTTAATCATTTAACAACTGTTTTATTCCTATGATAGGTAACAGACAATCAAACCGTTGTTCTCACGCCAGACTCCTTGGAGCTCTTCCAGTCGGCCGCTATGTACAATCACATACGCCGTCTGGCGAAAGAGAGGGACCACTACCTCAGCCATTGGGCCAGCCTAGTCGTCACGGAGGCCGCCAGCAATGAAGATGCTCCACCTCGGCATCCGAGCAATAAACAGAACAACACGAGATCCAATTCATCATCTTATAACGTGTCGTCTTCGACTGGATCCGATAGTAATCATTTAGCTGTTGAACTTGCAGATTGGAAGGCTCGTCTGAGAAAACAACGGCAGGAATTGTAAGTTTTTTTTTTCAATTTTTGATTGCTTCTATATGTGTATAATGCAAAAAATTGCAGTACCTCATAATAGGAACATACAAATGCATCCACTATACCATAGTTTCTCAACCTTTTTGGGCCCGTGGCCCCCATACCCGTACAAATAAGTTTTTAAAGTCTCGGGGATTGAAAGATTCCAAAATACTTTGAAAATTTTGCTCACTGACAGATTTCAAAATTTAACTGAGGAATTAACGGAATTCCCAAAAAAAAGACGCGAGACTTCTTCCTGGATGCTCGATTTCAAAAAATCTAGATATTTGCAGATTTTCCAAAATGAAGAGACAAAAACTTTTTAGCTCTTATCGGAATTTTAAAATATTTTTGCGCTGCCTGATTTTAAAAATCTGGGAGTTTAATTATATTTGCTCCCAAAATATTTGACATTTTTAGGATATTTGCCCCCCAAAACTGTTCTGTGGCTCCCCTAAAATTATTTTTTCTCTGTGGGCTCCTTGGAACATATTACTATGTGGCCCCCGGTTTAGAAACCGTTCACTATACTATAATATATTAACCTTGACGACCTTAACTCTTTCCAAGTGGTAAAATTTTATCTTTGGATGCTTACATACCCATCACAGTAAAATAATTAATTAATAGCCTATGTTTGTGAATGAATACGATGATGTGAATAAAAAAACAATATTCGTTTTGACATACAAGAACTTGTTACATAAACATTCATATTATTCGAAAAATGCGTAAAGTTTGATAATAAACAGGAATTTTTGAAAAGCTGATTAATCTCTTCAAACTTCTTTTTCACATTCTGTGAAAGTGGATGTATTGAGTCTTATGATGTTAATTTGCATAATACTTTAAATATTCAATAGCCTAGCATAATATAATCCCAAAATAAGTATTCATTTAAATAATCAACGTTATGGAAACATTAAGCATTCATTAGTTGTAGCATTTTTTTTTAATTAAAATTTTCATCGTCATTTTATACATACCGCCAATGATTATAGAATCTGTATCTCTTAACAACATTTTCATGACTGACCATGCAGTTGCTCAACGTCTCTTTCCTTTAACTCTTTGAGTACTACTGGCATATTTTTACTGTTACTAACAATAATATAGAAACATTTCTTTTTAACTCATTTTAAATTCTTCATGTATTTATTGTCTCTAATAATTATTTTAAAACATTTTAGACAATAAATACATGAAGAATTTAAATGAGTGAATGGTATAAATGTTACGTTTGAATATTATTTCATGGGGTTCAAGGGGTGTATTGATCCAATTGATCCATTGACCGGCCGCCACTGTAATGTTGTACACAAATTTAGGTTTTTGTTGTAAGCTTTTAATCTAAACTTATCGTCATGTTCCATGACCAATAACACTAGCCTTAATTATGCAATTCCTAAAATAAATTACCAACGTGGCGCTATCCTGTCGTGGAAAATGAGTCACATGTTCTCTGCGAAATTAGCATTTTAAATTGCACTTTTATGGCCCTAAGATTTGCACCACATTGGTGAAAGGAAAAAGGAAGTCAAATAAAATAAAAACATCACCTGCCTGCGGATGATTCACAGTGTGATGCCGCCCATGCGTAAATTCACAGCTTTTTATCTATGCTAAATCTTTTTATTTTTTTTTCGTTTCTCATTTGGATTCAAGTTTGTAATCTATGAATCAATTGACCTTGGGTATACTTGAAACATATTTAAATCATTTTATTTCATAATATTATTGCGCGCACGGAATGTTCAATATTCATTTGCATCTCAACTATCAGTGTGTGCCATCCAGTCCGGTTGGCTTTATCGTTATGAAACCGTAAGATCTCTCCGTTGTACATCTGATTATACATTTTCCTGACATTGCGCATATGTAATTTCAAATTCCCCGAGAGAGGACGAATGCCACTGAATATTTTTGCTACTATCTATTTTTGTGTAGTTTTAAATATTATGACACAAGCAAAAGCCTATCAGTATGCGTAGAGCTAACTTGAAACTTCCAACACGGCTTCCCAATCTTTATGAATCCGAATCACTTTTTTTAAAACAGTCTTCCTGCTTTCGTCAGCATTTTCAAATCTAGATAATGGTCAAAAGGGACACAACAAAACATACCGCAAAAATGATAATTTAAAATTTGTTATTAAATATGAAATAATAAATATTTCATTCGGTTTTACAACATCTATGTGCCAAAATAAAGTGTAATTTGTAAAAATTAATGCCCCTTGTTAAAATTGGTTGGTTAAGACATGTTACCATGAAAAATAAATGCTGAAATATGTTCATTACAAACATCATGTCATTTAAAAAATAACCACACACTTTTGGAACCTCTGAATGTGATAACTTTGACTTGTTTTCTTGATACAAGCAATGAGTTAGTTATTCAATGGGAACATGTATTTCTTTCAAGCTTGAATCCTTTTTTTAACACCAATTTCATTGTGTCTATTGACCTCTGTTTTGAAATAGGTAGCTCTTATTAAATTAATCATTCTATCCAGCCTTGTGTTTATAAAATACCCAGTATAGGCTTATTCATCATTAGTCATAAGTTCTTAGAAGTTCTGTGGAGCCTAATTACATATTGAAATGTATGTAATGGTATAAAACAGTGACGGCATATATTTAACCCATGAGGTGTATCTTCAAAAGCTTATTTTTTTATTGAATAATGCTGATTTCAAAGAGCTTATAATATGGAATTCCTCACATTCGCTATTTTATTTTCAAATTCTAAATAAATAAATAATAAAAGATGCACAAAAAATGACTACTCAAATGCTTAACAAATGATGTTGTTGGTTCCAAATACCATTTGTTCCAGTGAAAAGTTTTGGTGGAAATCCACAAATAACTTTTACCAACAGGATAAGATTTGATGGGTTGACACTTTATCTGCGGGTTACGGAAAAATCTGTTTTTAATCACCTGTGCGTTATTCGCAGGACAGGTATCATTCCTTGCATCTAATCTATCTTTTGAAGCCACGTCATCTGTTTCAGAAAGTATTCTAAACAATGTTTAATTTTCTTTTTCTTAGTTATTTTGAATGAGCATATACCTTGGTGCTCAGTTAAATTTTTCAAAATATATTGCGTATTTGCAAAAAAAAAATAGCCCTCAGATAAAGTGTTAATATCAGAATTGCAGTCGAAGACCAGGATTTTTATTCCAGCATATCGTTGTTAATTTTCTATAAGCAAATGTATCTCAACTTTTGTCGGTTTTGAGGTTTTTGATGTAATGAATTCAGAATTTCAATACACACATATTCCTTCAAATCGTATTCCAAAAAAGAAATATTTCATGCTATGTTTAGCTTGAAAAGAGGATGGCATGGATGGAAACATCTTTGCTTCTTTCCTTATTAACTTCCTCGTAGAAATTGAGGATGAAACCATTCCAGTAGTGTTTTATATCGACAGCGGTAGAACAAAGTATATTTATGTGTCTCCTGAAAACTTGTTATTTTTGAGATACTAGTTTGTAGAAAATTATACCGACGATATCCTATTTCCAATTTCTGCCATACAGCATTGTAGATCATTCATTCATACACATGCACTCATTTCAAACTCCCCTATTGAAAGACCAGCATGCGATGCAGTGGTACTTTCTCACAATAATTTTAACTGTTTTGCAGCCTTGATTGTTTTAGCAGTTCTAATACGCTGAATGTGTGAACTTGGCTGCTTAACAGAGGAAATTAAAACACCGTATTGCCTCTACCTTAATGAAACTGATGCTTGAAAAATTCTCAGGGCCCATTGTTTTTGTTTGCATGCATTATTAATCAAGTGGATTTACTCTTAAACAAAAAAACTTTTTGCGAATGAAGCAATATTGTTATTAAAATATGTTTCTTTCATTCTGAATATGGTTAGGTCACTGACAATGTGGTTCTTACGATTTGATTTACATTTGAATTATACAAATTTATTTCTTAACTCAAAAAGCCCTCATCCTTTTTAATACGTTCACTATCAATTCTTGATAAAAAAGGCATTATAATAAAAAATAAAACACTTTGAACCGATTCAACATTATTTATTATAAACTAGGACCGGTTTCACTCATCGTGAGAAATATTTTATTTAAAAATAAACAATCGGCCTGTAAGCTAATCATACTAGATACATTCATAAGAAGATACATCTCAAATACTCGTGTCCAAATCCCTCTCAATTTCTTAATCTGATATTTACATTTACCTGACTGGGACATGAATCCAGACCAGCCTGGTCACTAGTGCAAAGCTCTTACCAGCTAGACTACAGTTCTCTGCACAAAATTAATTTTACTGAAACAAAAGTGACTTTTAAAATAAATTAAATAATCTTGCTGGACTTATTTCTTGAAATATTCTTGTTGGTACTGTGTTTGTTTAAAAAAATCAGTTTTATTACTTTCTCTTGAAACTGCTTCTGTATTTGATAGACGCTAAAATTCATTCCCAGCCACTTGTTAATAATGCCCAAACAATGCTTTATTTAGAAAAAGAAACTGTTACACCTATTGTAATTTGAATCGTTGGCATCATGTCTTCTGAGTTTGATACTGAATTTTAATGGATGCACGTTTTTATCAACTAAAGATTTTTTTAACTCGTATTGCACAGTTACAATTATGTTATTTGTTATAATCTTAAATAACTTCATTTAATATTAAATTTAAAACAACTTGTTGTGTAGCTGAGATGTAAACACTCCTCAAGTGTCTGTCCTACTCAGTTGCAATGTCAAGGGTTTGAATTTGACAAATTGTATCCAAAAGCATTGATGTCTTTAATACCACCCACCCTTTTGAAAACGCAGGCTAGAGAAGGCGATTAGGCCACTTTGAATCGTTTTATAACTCATCTTTCTATCCTCGCTTAATTTAAGGACACAAATAAAAACAAGTCCTCATTAAACAATACTGCATTAAAAGTCCTAGTGCATATAGCCACATGTTTAAACGAAATTAATTGTTGTTTTCCATGCCTAGATAATCGTTGCTATCAACTTCTCCCAGTGCGGCGATGTTACGTTGTTTCTTATACCACATTATATCCTGCCATTTTTTATATGGAAAATTTACACAAAGGGAGAAATAATAAAGAAATATTTGATATTCATACATATTAGTAATGTATAATATCCTCGGTATATTCCCATAAAAAAATAAATCAAAAAACTTGAAATAATTGACTTATTCGAATATCATGAAGCGAAATATAGCGTGGCCGTAGACAATAAGACAAATGAGTAAAACAAACAATTGACAAAACGTTTACTCATCCAATCATCTTTGGGTAGCCGTAGACATTAGAAATCTGTATAGCTAAAACGTGTTAACTTATTAATTATAGTTTTCTACCAGTAATAACTGCCAACGAAATTGTCTCAGTCTATATTACTTTTTTAAATATCAAAATAATATGTAATATGATTGAGTTTGTTTTTCAAGCATGCATCCGTACCATGTACGGGCTTAGCAAGCAACGTGTTAAGACACGACAAAATTTATACATTATTCGAATACCGTACATTCTTTATGTTATAATATTAAGAATGGATTTTAATCATCTTTCAGGGAAGAAAAATCAGAGCAGCTGGCAGAATGCAAAGAGGAATTAGAACATGTCAAGATGACCTTAAACAAACTGAGAACAGAGAGCCAAGTGTGGTGCAGCGAAGCCAGGAAGACGGCTGCGTATCGCGATGAAGTGGACGCTCTCCGAGAAAGGGCTGACAGAGCTGATAGGTTTGTAGCTTTTCATTTGAAAATAAACTATTATACAAACATAACAATATGAATGAATACTGACTAAAATATTATTTATTTATTGAATTAATATCAACTTAAAAATTTACAGGCTAGACATGGAAGTGCAAAAATACCGGGAGAAACTTTCCGACATGGAGTTTTACAAGGCGAGAGAAACAGAACTGCGAGAAGACAATAGAGTTCTATTGGAGACCAGGGAGATGCTTGAGGAACAGCTTTCTCAGGCGAGACAGAGGGCTGATAAAAACAGGGGACTTGAACATGAACTCGTTAAGATGAAACAACGGGAAAACGATGCAGCCCTCGTAAGAACATTTTAATATACTCGTAAAATATTCTCTTCTCTGACACAGTAATGTAAACAATACACTTTTAAGTTATACAGCCTACAGTATAGGCATCATATGATTACTATTTCACTGAATGACTTGATACTTTTTGTTTTAGGAAAGAGATATCAATCAGCAAAAAATACAAGAATTACTAGAAGAAACCACTCATCTGCAATATATCATCAAGTCTACTCTTAATACGACAAACATCAGTTTGCACTGCCAAAATGATGACATGGAATCCAGCTTTCAAGGTTCTGAATCCGGTGACAACAGTCTGTCAGAGCAGCTCACGAGCAACGCTCAGGCCAGGGCGCTAAAATTGGAACTCGAAAACAAAAGACTGATTTCAACCATTGACTCGCTGAAAGAACAATCATTCCACGAGTCCAGCGATAAATTTCTGGAATCCGAAAAAGACAAAAAAAAATTATCACTAAAATGCGAACAACTGCAAGAAAACTGTAACAGACTCAACCAACAAAACACGGAACTAGAAAATATATTCAAAAATGCTTTAGAAGAAAATAGAAAACTGCAAGACACTATCGACAGTCAAAAAGTAAGTAGCGATCGGGTGAACGTCGAAAGAGACTGCGACAGAAGCAGAATTCAAGAATTAGAGAAGCATGTGGAGTCTGTTACCAACGACAAGCAAAAGATTCGCATGCTGTATGATTCAATTCAAAGGCGAGCAGAAGACTTGGAGAGATCCACCGAAGCCAAGGCCAATGAAATCAAAATCCTTAAACCTGTTGCTGAAAGTGCTGAAAAGCTGCAGGACAAAATGACAGAGGCGCAAAATAAAGTCACTCATTTGGAAAAGGAAAACGCTTCATTGGTGAAAGATGTCGGTAAGCTACGAGAGAATATTGAAGAGAAACATATAGCGTTGGATAAGTTCAGTCTCGATAATGAAATTAAGGGTAAGGAAATTTTGAAGTTGACTAAAGAAGTCGATTCGATGTCTTCTCAAGTTTCGAAAATGCACGAGTTGGAAAGCAAAGCTCAAGAATTAGCTTCCCAAACTATGATGGATATAGAAACGATCCAAGCCCTGCAGAAAGATTTAGTCCAAGAGAAAGTTCATTCTGATAAAGTTAAAATGTGCATTGAAAAATTAGGTTTGAACACTAATGATATTATTCGTAACGAAGTAGTCCTGGAAGATATCATCGAGAAAATTGTGAGGAATGCTGATATTCAAACGGTGTTCGATGACGTGCTGAAGAAAGATCCCACATTGAACAGGTCAGGATTGTGTATTTGTCACAATAACGCTTGCGATGAGAAGGAAATTCAGCAGACTGAACAGATGAAGTCAAATATTATCGCCCAGTGCGAACAGCTGACCTCGGAACTTTCCACGGTGCAAACTTCTTATCAGCAGTGCCAAGCCGAGAATGCAAAACTTCAAGTCATCGCTTCGACTCTCTCTTCCCAAAACAGTTCATTGGCATCTCAACAGATAACTTTACAGCTGGCGAACAGTCAACTGGCGGCTGAAAAGGAAGATCTGATGAAACAGCTGGACGTAGTCAAGTCTCTCTACGATAGCCTTCTCCATGATCAACGATCTCTGCAATCCCTACACGAGCAGCTCAATGCAGAATATGAATCGTTGGTCAAGGAACGCGAAGGTCTCAAGACTGCCGTGAGAGACTTCAAACTTGAAAACCGAGAAATGAAAGAAGAAAGTGTGTCATTCGAAAAGAAGATTGCCGATCTTACGGAGGAGAGGGAATCGCTCAAAATTGAATCGAGAAATCTTTCTAATCTGAGGAAGGAACATTCCAAGTTGAAGGAGGACTTCAGAAGCCTCTTTTCGGCAAGTGATAGACTGAAAAATGAATACAGACACCTTCAAGATGAATACAGGAATACTAGGTCAGAGGCGAGCCAACTGAAACTTAGGAATACCGAAATGTCCGGAGAACTCAACACTAAGACTGACGTCACTAATGGACTAGAGCTGGAATTGAACAAAATCAACCAACGCTGCGAGGTAATAATTAATCGATGATTAGCATTTGGGTTTATTAGATGCTTTTTGGGACAGTAAATATATATATTCTTTCTATACATTTTTCAGATGTTGATGCATATGAATGTGACTTTGGACGCTGACCGGCGCTCCCTGATGGATCACGTTTCCTGTCTGCTGACTCAATATCATGAACTGCTCGCTCACTCCATGGAAGACAAGCAGCACTATCATCAAGAGGAGAAAATGTTCGCTGACAAGCTCAACAACCTCTGCAGACAAAAGGAAAAGCTGGAAGAGAAAATAATGGAGCACTATAGAAAACTCGACAACTGCACTCCCAAGAAGAAGAGCTTCGGTTCAAACCTGGTGAAGAGAGTCCGCAAAGCTGGCTCAGATTTAATAAACAAAGTTCCTTCTCGACACAGTCGTCGGTCTTGGAGTGTCGACGAGAGCTCTAAAGTGACTCGATCTCAGGCCACTCCGGCCGGTTCGGAGTCTGGAGAATCCGACCCGGGAAACAGTGAAGAAACTGCAGCAGACGTTGAGAAAAATACACCGTCCAAGACGTCCACCGATCGGGTGGATACAGTATCAGCGGCACCTTCCGTGTCCAGTCTCGAATCGCCGCGACATTCACAAGGGTCCGACAATGCGTTTGCCAGAAAATTGTCTCACGGTTCTTTTCACGGGTCACTAGGAGGAGGCGACGATGCTCTCATCAGAGCGTCCCTCAGAAGGCGGAAACAAAACCACACCTCTCCGCTGAGTAGCACTCTTCTCAGCGGCCACAGAAATAGTTTTCAAGGCTTCGAAGGGTCCGAGCCGTCTCACACTAATGTAACCGCAGCTTTAGGATTATGTCGGGCGGGGTCCAGGCGAGCCGTCTATCTGGCCGAAGACAATGGCGGCAGTCGCGCCGCTCTGACGTCTCCCATCGAAGCCGAAGTGGATCCACCGAAATCAAACGAATCACCCGAAAAAACTGACAGTTCAAACACCTTCTTAGTTTATAATAGAATATCGACCGTCATCGGCGAAGGTGCCGCGCTCTCCCATCAAGCGCAAGAGTTGAGAAGTAACGAAAATAAGTTGACAGCCCAACCGGAGCCACCGGCTCCGCCTCGAGATGACAAAACGGGTAATACTACACCCGTTAAGCCCAATGCGAAAGAAACTGCTGTATGGTATGAATACGGCTGCGTGTGAAAGTCTGATTTATATCCAATCCCCCCATAATTGAAGTAATCCGCAGGTGCTGCATTCGAATATTATTAATATGAAGCAACATGTACTTAATCCCTTAAGAGATTTTTATAAATTTTTCTCCAAGTATCCTGATTGCGGCTGATTTTTTTTTGTAATGTAATGAAATTTAGAAAATGGCAGCATGTTAAAATATTTGAGGGTTTTTGATGAAGTTTTATTGTGAAAAAGTGCAGCTTTCGATTTATCGGCCGAGAGCCCATAGCTGACTTATTTTGTGCCTTTAATTGCATAATGGAAGAATAATAAAAAAATGTGTGATAAATTAGATAATAAAGCATGATTCCGTTTGTCATATCAATACGTAATGTGAAAATTCAAATTTATTTTCCTGGATGAATTGAATCGAAGTGCTATTTTTTTTTTATATTTATATACATAGGTGCGCATATTTAAGAAGATATCAATGAAATTTAAAATACAATGGATATTACATCCATATGATGTTGCCAGAATTAAAACAAAACGTGTACAAATATAAAAGCAATTATTTAAGCTTTTTTTCAATAGCTGAGTATTATTTACAAATTTTCAATATTTTTTTGTAGGCCAAAAATCATAAGTTGTTGGGTAGTGTTTTTATAATTGTAATAATGCCGTGTCAATAATATGTATTTTAGCAAGTGCGAAAAATGGAGCAATAATGTATGTTTCTTTTTATAAAATAGTGTGAGCAGTAAATAAAAATGTTATGAAATAGTGATGTCGGATACAAACTTATCTTGATGGCTCCACATTTTTTTATTCAGTGTAATTTTTGTAAACATTAAATATTGCCTGTGAAAGCCACTAATTTTTTAAATCTTGTAACTAAGTAGCAAACTGAAACTTATCAATTAAAGTGACTTACCCTTCTTTTAAAAAAAAATCCAACAACGATCTATTGAGTAAAATAAACCAAAAATCACATTATTTCAAATGATCAATGCTGGAAATAAATAAATCAAGAAATGTTTCCCTATTTTGTATTAAAGCATTTCGTCAAATAATAAGATTTATAAACAATATAGTAAAACAATACACAGAGAATCCACTGTATGCAATTGTGTGAAGTTTTAGTTTGCATTCAATCATTTAGTGTGTCCAACGTGATCACTGCATTGGTCCATGTATGTGTGCCAACATCGCTTTAAGACTTCACTGTTGACAAACATTTAAAATTCTTTTTTTTTATTTATCGACTTGGCATTTACTTGGTTTTACCCCATTTAGAATTCTAATGAATCACGATTCTAATTTATACTTGACAAGTGTTAATTATTAATTGCTACATAAATGCTACAGTTGACGAATTCAATGCAATGGTAGGATGTTTTGTTACTTTAAAATTCAACCTATGTGGGCCTTATCTTACAGCAGCACTCGGTAAAATATTGACATACTATTACAACAGTAAAACAAAATGTCTTATTTGTTGCGTGCACCAGCCAGAAATCTATCAAATGTGAAAAAACTAAAAATTAAGATCATGCAAAACAGTCATTAGGTATCTTGAGGCTAAGATTTTCAGATTGTCCTACTGTGCATTGATGTAGTGATGTATATAACAACTTATTTTAAATTACACTTGTCAGCAAATGGCATAATCTTTTAGATACCGGAGGCTTGATTTGGCTAGAAAGAGATAACTTTTCAGTGCTTAGCAAGGCATAATCTGCATATGATTTTTGGTCTACAATCGAAAATATTTCACTTCAATTGCATAATTTTTTATTAATCTTAAAGCAACTTTCTACTTTAATCGTAACATCATCCATTAGGATTCTCAGTACCCACCTACAACATTGTTTTTCATATATAGGTTATTCTAATATAATTTAAATTTTCCATTAATTAAATTAATTCACTTCGTCTTGCCAATGTATTTACCAGTGCGCTTAATTAATTGTCTATTTCTCTCTTTTGATAATCATTCTTGCCTTTCACGATTGTAATTTAATACCATACTAAGCAACTAATGATATATTTATGTCTACCTTCTTAAATATTTTTTTACTATGAAGGTTAGTCGCTAACCTTTGTTTATCAACCAAATGTTCAATTTAAGTATTATCTAATAAGCCCTCTTTGTTACTATAATTATTTTAACTTATATATTGTGGATCAGTGATAAGTGCTTCTCGCATTAGTACCAATACTTTGCTATTTATTTTAAGCATATTTTACATACCTATAAAATTATATACGACATTGAGATTTTTTCAATGATATTTATTAGATTTAATTATATTTAGAATACCCTAGTAGATCTCCTGATAACAATATTTATAGAGCTACCTCTTGACGAATTCATATTTGGATGAAAATTTGCATTTAACTTTTATATATTGTCCCAGTTATAAAAAAAAATCAAGGTAAATTCGCATTACTTGTTTTGTTCAAATTTGTGATATGTATAATGTATTTATTTTATATTATTTCTTCAAAAGAAAAACGCTTGTTTCCGTTTTAGAAATGACTGCTTTTTCTGCGTAAAATTATTATTTATTTACGTTGCAAGTAAACCCAATTATTCCTGAAATACTGCATTTTAAATATTATTTTTTTATCAATATAATTTGACAATATTTAAAATTGTCTTAAATTATCAATGTACGATGTATGGTATTCATTTAAATAGAGATCTATGAAAATAATAGTGAAAATTTTCATGATTTTATAGCTATAAAAAATTCAGTTTAGACAAAACCATTAAGTTTAAATACTAATATAGATTAGATAATTGAAATGTTCAATTATTATCAAGCAAGTTTCCCTGCCATCCATGACACCCCATTTAGACTGAGAGAAAAAAATTGATATTGAATACCATTTTAAGACTTTAAATTAATGTTTTTATATGACATCAATAATAAGCTTCCATTCCGTTCTAATCGCAGCTAGCTTTTTATTATTGTAAAGAGTTAAAAAAAAAAAAACAGGGTAGTCAACGCACAATATATCTTGTTTTGATATTTACCTTTTTTTTCTTGTCCAGTGAAATCTTTATATATTATTTATGACAAAATTATAAGACAGTTGACCAGTATTACATCATTGTATTAAATTTCTTTTCAATCTTTGGATATTATAAATACAACAATAATTATTATACATTATTAATATTCAATAAAAGTTGACTTAAGAATAAAAAGCATGAGTATTATTTCTTAAGCTGCCGTAAATAATCCTATTGCGTTTCAAAATTTTCAGTCTTCAATTCCCATTTGACCGTCGGCTGTGGCTTCAGTGTGAGCAAGAATGGAATTCCTCCCACGATGGCTTTACTTCCGGCTTTTATATTTGTCGGAAGGTGAGACATCACACACTGTAACAATTGCAAATACTAATATGATTATTGGGAACGTATGACTACGGTAAAAACATTTACTAATTTGATAGCTTCGTGAAGTAAACTAATCAAGATAGTAGTTTTTTCAGTTTCATATAATATCTTAAAATATAAGCAGCAGATATTTGCATTTAATAAACCATAAATAAATAAATGGATGGAGAGAGGCAGTCGTACAGCTCGGCTTAATTAATCGGCAATACAGATGAAGGACAATTGGATGACTTAGTCCCAAAGTGCTAAAAAAACTATAAACTGGTAATTTTTAGATATAGTTGACCAAAGTTTTTAAGCATCTAAACTGAGTTCTAACAAAGTGATAATTATTATTTGTCTTGCCTTTGAGTCATTTATCTAAATTAAATTTTAATTTATTGCAACATTGACAGAACCATAAAATATTTCAAGTTATATTTATATGGAACTGAGAGTTTGTTCACAATATATTTATTTCCATTATGCAAACACCTGCCCACCTAGTAGTTAGTTGAAAACTAGTAATTATTTCTAGTTGTACTTTTGAAGAACTATATAAGAGAAATATTCCAATATAATGAGTAATATAACTCAAAAGATCAATTGTTTATTAGACCTTTTCATTTCAATTTGTTTTTGTACAAATAGCACTGTTAAATTCTATTTCTTATCAGTTGACAATGCTCACCATAAGCGAAACCGATCCTGATCTTGATTAATAAAAGTGGGTATAAGTACAAAGGAATATTGTGTTTTTCTAAATATGATCAGTTATTGCTCATCATGAGCGAAACCGGTCCTGATCTTATTAAATAAAAGTGGGAATTGGTAAAAATGTATATTTTATTTAATGAATAGAATCAATTGACATCATTAAAGGGCCCATACATTAAGGAACTTTGTTTCCGGAACTCTACGTAATTTCTCAGGAACTATGTTCCAGAGCATTTTCTTGAACGAGGGGTCACAGAAACACCACACGTTGAGGTTATGTTGTACACTGCTGCACCGAACGAACCTTATTTGATTTTATTGGATGCAAAAATGCGAGTAAATTTAATTACTAATGTTTATAAACTTTCTACAATTATAATACAATTATTTTATCATCCACTATGACAGCTTATTCTTATACCATAGATAATTCCAATATATGGTTTATTTTGACATGTCACATAGGGAGACATTTCAATGTCGAAAATAAATCTCCAAGACGACCCCCAATGAGTTGATATCAATGAGTGCTGCCTATGTATATATTCTCGCAAGTAGTAATCGGTTTTTATGATTATTATTGGATGTATTCCACAATACGTCTCCACAATACCTCAATATGTTTGGTATGACGTCATGACGAAATATACTTTGACAGCTTGTCTATAGCTGTGCGCGCAAGCATGTTCCCAGGTTACTCGTTTGTGCTCGGTTTTAGACGGTGAACATGGGGACCTAAATCAGGTCACGTAAAATGTTCCACGACGGCGTGAACACGTGAATTTTGTGTTCCAAGACATGTTCTGGAACCATTTGTTCCTTAATGTATGGCCGGCATTACTTCTTTAATCTTATATCAATAGATTATTATTTTAAATCAATGCAATTCCGCTGCGAAACTCGACATACTTACTGGTCTGTCTAGGGACTGCTGGGCAGTGAATGTCGAAAATCCGTGGTCTCTATATGGACCGCTGGGCGTTTAACCTTAAACTTTTTCTTACTTTACCCAAATAGCTTCTTACTTTGGGCAGTAGGCTACTCCTACTGTGCACACAGGCGTGTAAAGGTTAATTTATAATAATTCATAATCTGTGATATATAAAAAAACTATCACAGTGAAATATTGAGAAAAACAAATAAGTGAAAATAGCTGAAAAGTGTGCTGAAATAAATCTAGAGAAAATGCAATTCAAGATGAATTAACTAAATTTATAATCTAAGGCTGGTAAGCAATTGTGCGCATGACGTCCCGCCAAATGCTGTCCACTGAGGGCTTATGCTAAATAAGAGAATTGTAGCTCTAACCTTAGGTTGACTTCCATCTGAAGACATATATCCTACGCACATGGAAGGAGTGGTGTGTCCCCAAAGAAACTCTCCACAGCCTTTGTCAGGATCATAACACAGACCGATGGCACCGCCTAGTTTTTCAGGAACATCCCAAAGAAATGGAGATTCATAAAAGTTTTCTTTCAAACATCTAGCAAATGCCGTTGTCGGGCATTCACCACCCAAACTTTCTGCCACATTTTTCGCTAGCTGAGTTCGAATGAGGTGTTCACCGCAGCCTGACGTGCAAGAGGCAACCGATGGTTTATTGGAAAGTGGTTGTTTCATTGTTGCCCACACTCCGCTACCGAATGACGCCGCCTGTCCGACACGTCCTTCATGTTTTAAAGCGACACCTCCAGAACTTGCACCCGCAACAACTATCCCATTAGAATCCACACAAACTGCTCCCACCGTGTCTAAGGGGCTAAACTTGATGTCATATTGTTGGGAGTATCTCTTTAACTTCCTGCGGCAGTGTTTAAAATTTCTGAATGCCCGAGCGGAGACCATTTTCTTGTCATCTACGATATCTAAGCCTAATCTTTCCGCCCAACTTCTTGCACCGTTTCCAGCTAAAATGCACGGAGGAACTCTTCCTAATGACAGATTGTCACACTGTTTAATGCATAGATTTTTAGCCAATGATATAGGATTGTGTACGTTAGGGACAGCTCCGCAAGCTCCAAAATGCAATGTTTGACCATTCATGATTGATGCGTCACATTCCACGGTTCCCTCCCAGCTCAGGTTTGATCCGTAGCCTGCATTAGATAAGCAACTGTCTTCTAAAACTAAAGAAAATATTAAGTTATTAATTTCAAGTGAATAATTATTGTGCAGAAAATGTTCATCTCTTAATTATGAATAAACAAAGAAAGACATCTTTGAAAGTTTTGAGAAAGAAATCAATCTTTAGTACAGTAGAACCTCGATATGAAAGGACAAAAAATGCAATCATTCGAAGGAGGATTTTGTTAATGTTTTTTATATTTTTTTAATTTTTACACACAATGTTTGTTAATTTGTTTCTATTTGGTGGCTAAAAACTTTTCTACCAGTTTTCATAACACCTCATCATTGTTTAAAATCACATAATATTTTCTATCCACTAATAACATGTTCAATGTCCTTGTATTGTGCCATTTATTTTCTTAGGGCAAACCAATTATTACATTTTCTTGTGTATAACTTTTTTTTTAAATGTCATTATAATTAATACGTGAGTGTCTTTCTTCTAAGATTTATGATCATTTATGATTTAATGATTGGTGTGTGCACTGTAATTTACCACAAATGTATAAAGAAATTTTCTTATTTATATGATTATATTATTTTTGGTGAGTAACTGTACGTCTTACGTGGACGAAACCTAATCAAATGCAAAGCGACTTGGTGTGATACGAAAATATCAAATGGTCTCCACCTCTTTAGTGTCCATGTGAATTTGTTTTTGATATTTTGATTTGCTTTAAACCGTGTTCCAATCGCGTTCGCAGTGACTTCGCCCAGGTAAGACATGCGTACAAGTTAAGGAATATCAAATTTATCATATAAATGTGTAGTTTAAGCATAAGTGTAACCAATTTATAAAAATCAAAAAATGGCTCCATTGAGATGATATTTGAAATAATAACAGCAACTGAAAAACATTTGAACTTCATTTAAGCATAATTTAAATAGCACAAATAAATGTGTATTAAAATCAAAGTTATACATAAATTTAATCAAACTATCTTGTATGGATAAAAAGGTATAAATTACCTATTATTGCAGCTTCAACTGCATCCATGGCGTTGCCATTTTGATTTAAAATTTCACTCGCTTTCCGACAAGCTGCGTGGCAAAGCTTTTTATATTCCTTTGTCAGTTTATCACTATGATATCCTGCTCCTGAAACAAATGATACCAAGAGTTAGTTTTTTTAACATCATAATAACGGTATTCATAGTAACGTTTTCAAATACTAATGGATAATATGAGCAGTGAAAACATACATTAACCCTTCAAGCCAGGATGACTTGATCAGGAATTTGATTTTCCGTGGCCCATTACGATTTGTGGTTAAAAATATCCATTCTGTCTCATATCTCTGTGTAGATAATTAAGCTATATATATTTTTTAATTACTGCTATACAATAATGTTTTTATATCAATATTGAATATGTTAGGATTGTTTGGATTTTTTATTTATAATATCATTTATATTAATTTACCACGCTACTAGTTTATACGCGGAAAATTATTAGGTTTTCTGATAAGCATTCGGACTATTAATTTTGTAAGGACTTCATTGATTTTTGGGAGATGACAAGACTAGATTTTTTTAAATGACAGATTTTTTAGTGCTGAATAAAACAGTTTGCGCCGCATTACAGGGTTTATGAGAAGATATTCAAGAAATTAATGAAGTAATAATAAATGTAAAATTTGGTGTGTTGGGTACTCAAACGCCCGAGGGATTAATTATTACATACCGCAGTGTACTGCAACGAAGCCTGCCATGGCTAGCTAGATTCATAATACAATAAATATCAAATAGTCAAATTTTACTCAGTTTCACAAGTAAAGAAAATCACAAACGAACACCGAAAACAGTGATAGAATTTAACAGATATCTTTAATATTTGCCTTGTGTTGACATTGCTTTACAAAACTATCAAAAGTTATTCCTACTCCGATAAATTTTCCCAAGTATTGTGGATAGTGCTGCCAGCTAGCAAAACCTATTTATCTCAAAATCTTTTGAATTCAGAATAAATGAAATAATATTGTTTTAATTTTCTAAATAAAACAGAAACTTCATGTTCCTGGCATATTATTTGTGGCTTGGGATTGCTCTTGCTAAAGGAAGTTTTTTTGCTAATTATTTATTTCTTATAGCATTTCAAAATGTAATTGAAACGATGATTATACAATTTGTTTCTTTATATTTTAATTTTCATTTTTAATGGTCTTTCATTTGTATTGTGTATATTATTTAAATTATAAACAACGAGGTAGAAACTTAAACCTTATTAAAAATACATGTCTGGCATCATATCTGAGTAATATTGCTGTAAATTTATAAAGCCTGTTTTTCTGATTTTTATAATTGATTTACGTATCTACATATGCAAGGATGGATAGTATAGTAAGTGATTTTTTGAAAACTTTCCATTTATCTAATCCCAATAATGCAGATAATGGAAAAATACTTTATTTTTATCCTTTTTTTATTATCTACGCTCTCTATTTGCAGCATATGGCTACCACAAGCACCTACATTTTTCCATATATACCGCCAATTGCCTTGCTTCCTTCCATGACATGCCTAGTATCCCTCAGTTCCGCCGAGTACATGCTATGGATAGTACTAGATGGTCGTCCACGGCGCCGGAATCCCACCGCATCTGACATCCGCAGCAAATACCCAGCTCCAATGTCTCTCCATAACCACTGACGTGACAGAGTACTGTCTTATATGTTCCCTAATCTTCGAATTCCTCACGAAATCAAACCATCTCACCCCATTACCTGACGCAAGCAACTGTTCTCTAAGCTCAGTATACGGTTTTTCTGAATCTTCGTCAAGTATCATGATTCGCTACTGTAAATCAGCACTGGTAGAATGTAAGCATTGAATGAATGGTATTTGGTTTTAATCGTTTACAGCTTTGTCCCCAACAGTCCGCATTGAGTTAAATTAAATATTTTTATTAGTACTTCCCTGACTCCACCCTCACTTAACTCTTTCTGTTGGGATCAGATAAGATTTTGAAAAACTATTTTATTAGTAATACAATTGAATTAGACGTAAATAACATTTGATTTGCTTAGAGATTTCATAATTTTATTTGCATCACTAAATTAAATGATTTAATTGTCATTTAAAGAATGCTTTTTATAAAAAACCTTTTAAGAAATCAGTTAATTGATAAGAATTTTGCAATTATCGTTATCCTTAACCTCATAAGTGCCTATATACCATTCCGACGATAACAAAGCTAGTAAACAAAAATCCACTGAAATTTTCTATAAAATATCAAAAAATGTAATTTAGATTGTTGGATTAATATCGTGAAGATAAATCTTATTTTGTAAAATATTATAGTAAATTGATTTATAACCTTTTGTTTCTCGGATGACATATTTGCAAAAAAGTAAGTACTCAAATAAATAACACGGCAAATAATATAAACATGTTTATTCCTTACATATTTCCTTACAATATACACAGTACAAAAAATTTACTCGCCTACGAAATGTGGCAAGAAATATTAAGAGTCACATTAATAACTGATGAAGAGGATAACAATAATTAGAGGAGGCAAACTAAATAATATCTACAGGGTGTAGTAAAAGTACAGTCATCGCGTGTTCATTACGCATATAACTTTACTCAATTATCGATAGTCTGGCGCGGCTGCGGGGATCGGAGGAACGACGATCCGCGCCGCTAGGAAAACAATATATTTAAAATAAATGCACCTTCCAATGCAAATTACAAGGTGGGAAAAAGTAATTTATTAAAAAACATCAATATTGTATTTTTTTTTATAGTAGGATGAATCGTTGTTATTCCACACTGTCTGAGATCAAGAGAAATCATATTGGAAAAATCAATAATCAAAACAAATCACAGATCACGTTATTACAAGGTTGATCCTTTCCATTGCGAATTCTTTGTTAGTATTTATAAGCTTTTCGTACATAATTATTAAATAACACTAGGTGCGATGCGGATTTTTTAAAAATCCGAATACGAAATAGAAAATTCATTCAAATTGGCACTTTATTTTTAATGAAATAGCACATTATATTCATACAATATCAGATTATCAAAGTGGACAGATAATATTTTAAAACACACATAGAAAACGCCGCGTTTTTAAATAATTTAAATCACTTTACAATTCTGATATCCCAATGTGAACAAAACTTACAATCCAACATCGAAACATAGCCGAGAGTATAAATACTAAGTATTCGTTTACTCATCCTACGCACAAAATAATTAGGTCCACACAGGTTAACGCTCTCGAGGATGTGCTATTAGAAAATTGAAACTGTGGTTTGACCGAATGTGACTATATAACAAAATACAGCAGATTTTTTTTCTCTACAGAGCTTTGAAAAGCGAAACTCCCTGTGGACGACGAAGCCGTCTAAATAAAACAGAAACGGCGCTAGCACATCGCTTAAAGATAATCTATCGGCGACAGGAAGATGAACCGTGCGTTGCATTTACATCTCTTACGACACTTTACAATTTACATTCGGGCAGATCCGACCGGAATCGTCCCCGTTTATTAAATATACAGTCGGAAAAATATATACAGACGATCATAGCGATCAACTTACACATAAAATGTTTCACTATTTACTAGTATTTAATAAAATTATCACAATTAATAAGACATGTATGGTCGATGAAATATTTACAAATACGGGATCCGCAGAAGGAATTTCTCTTCACTGATTTACGAGTCATCGTATTATATTATTTTGGAATCGATGAAACGTATCGCAACTGTGCTCGATAACATTTTCCAAAATAATGAACGACGGTTTTATGAAAGAATTGTAAACACGCCGGAAAGTGCGGTGCGAATACTGTAATCATAAAAAATGAAAGAAGCTTTCGACGACAAGTGCCTCGACAATCTAAAAAAAATGTTTGCAAGATAATTATTATCTTAAATTGTATTTCATAAACTGAAGCAGTCGAGGTCTCGTTTCTAAGAATGTGACTTAGGACGTAAGCTTCCATTTCCTTATGATGGCAGAATAAGTCATTCAATCGATTTGTCAATTGTCATTAGTTCACTTTCACGGGGATTCTTTTTTCACTCCGACTTCGTCGTCGGATTCCGAGCGTCCGCGAGCCAAAGCGCCCGCTGCTGCTTTTTTCAGACAGTCCAGGGAGTCTTTGACGGCGTGGTAGATGATATTCTTAATTTGAAGCTTGTCTTCGTGATTGGTGTGAGTGTCCGACAGATCGCGGAACTCTTGAGTGAGATGGAAGCAATGAGAGACGTTCTCCGGGGAGACAAAATCCTCTGCGACTTTGATACAGTCGTGCAGATTGCGGACCTGGTGGGGGGCGCCGGCGGGGATGAACACCGCGTCTCCCAGACATTGGACAACAGTGTAGCCTTCCACTCGATAGTCCCGGAAAAGTCGGTGACGGAGGGCAGAGTCTAAATACCAGCTCTGATCATGAATGGGATCGTGATGGGGTGGCGGTTTCTCTCCTCTCTCGAGCGCTATTTTATTGAGCATATCCCGAATGCAATCGGCATCTCCGGGCCGATAGATATGCCAGAGGGCACCGGGTAGTTCGCCCCTCTCGCGAACCCTTCGCCTGGTGAAGATGTCACAGCGTGCCTCGTCAATGGCTCGGAATGCTTCAGAGACGGCACGCTCTCCCACATCTTCTGGACCGCTAACGAAAACCATTACGTTGACGGCGTCACTGATATCAAGATGTAGATTGGTGGTTCCGTGCTTGGGGTGACGGGCAGATCCATACGCTGTGTACATTTTAGGACCGAGGTCGGGCCGCACGAAGCAATCTGGCAGACGCGATGCCAGATTCAATCTGCCAGTTCGGTGGGTGTACTCTCGGAGGGGGAGGCGTTCAATGAGATCATAGAAACGGGCAGGTAGAAGCTCTGCAAAATCGTCACCGGGGGGCCAATCTTTCAGCTTGAGCAGCATAGGATCACCTCGTTCGTCTTTCAGACGCTTCGAAGTGTGACGGAAGCCTTCCCAGAATTTCTTCATGGGTTGGTTTGGAACAATATTGCCTGTGATGCAGTTGATGAGGTCGTTGGGCTCCTCGCCGAAGTCTCTGGCAAAGCTTTCGGGTGTCCAGAGCTCTCGGTCCATGTGTTTCAACACATCTGAGAAAATGACAGGTTGGCCTCTCTTCCATTGGTCCTGTAGAATAAAAAAACAAAAATTGATTTAATTTCCCGATTGATATCATTTTTAAAAACATTTTTTACCTCTTTCCCTCATAATTAATGGCTCACGCTCACCATTATATAAAGTATATAAAATCAGGATAGCAAAAATAGTCATGATACCAATAAGCAATTAAAATGTTTACACGAGACATAACACTTCAATCAATCTAATCATGAAAAATAAGTTTCCTCACCTGAAATATTTTGTAATTTCCTGGATGCGTGGGATCAGTCAACCGCAGCAGTTTTCCGTTGCAGAGCCACGAATGCGGAGTGCCAGGGTAAAGTTCCTTGGAAGCCACCATTGTAAGAACCCTGACTGGCATAATTTTAGCAGCCAGTCGCTTCGTTCTTTCCGGCCTCACGAAATGCTTCAGCTCAATTTCAACCGGTTCTCCTGAAGGTTTTCCCCGATCAACCGGATCATCTAAAACGTGGGTCAGGACATCGTCGACAGCTTCCAGGGCTGATTTTTTCGAATTGGAGTCGTCATTCGCTGTCAGGAGTTCCCGGAGAGCAGAAAAGCTTTCTTCGGCTTCTGAATCAGAATTAGATGTGTCACTACCATTTTTGCACTCTTTCATAGGAGTATCTGTCAGCCAACTCACAGTAGTCAGAGTGCTAACTTTGGGTTTATCATCCGGGGAAGGAACTTCTTCTTTTCCTTTAGCTTCTTCCTTGATTTGCTGAAATAGAAGAATAATTTTGATGAAATTCATTTAGTTAATCTGATATAAAAATCTAAAATTTTAATCAATACTTTTAGTGTGTTGATGGGAGTGGTATTTATTTACTACTTAAAAGATTAACACAATTTAGTAACGTCGATAACTTCATCCATTCGCCATCCATCCCATATATATATATATAGGACCAAAGGTTGAACGAACCTCACACCGTATATAATATACACTCACATCAGCATACTGTTTTCATATAATCACTGTAAAATTCTTGAAATGTCCGGTGTGAGAAGATGAATCGTGTTTGGTTGCCGAGCAGAAAAGGGGTTAATTTTAATTGCACATGGTCTTCATTACTACTGATCGCAAAAGATGAAAATTATATTATCAAGTTACTAAGAAAAAAATGATTTTGGAACATGAAAAAGGTCTAGTTCCCAGAATAAAAATATCAATGATAATATTTTTTTTTTGTTTATTTTAAACATGTAGCTAGGACATTGAAGTAGATATTTGAGGCTATAAAGCAAGCCGTAAATGTTATTAGTAAATAAAAATAAATTTTGAAAGTATTTTTAGAAATCAGTCTCAAACATGGCTTGATAACATACAAACATCAATCCAAAGTAATGTAAAAATACTTTAAAATGTATAATGTTTTTCAATATGAAATTCAAGTTTCATTTTTAACCATTTCGGATCGAGCCGTGTTTGAAAATAATACCTTCATTTATCAGTTACTTTTTTTAAACGCGAGGACTCACCATTCTATTTGCTTTAACAGCATCTTTGAGTATTCTTTGACATCCTTTGATAGCGGCGGGTGAAGGAGCAGGCAATAGGTTAGCGTCTGCGCAGTCACACTTGTTAAGAGGGACACCCCAGAGCGCTCGGGCTGTGTGAATCATCTTGCTCATGTGAGCCACTACGTCTGCAGCGACAATCTGCGTGAGCATGAGACGGGACTGGTCATGCGGTCCGCGCGACGTACACGTCAACCAGCCGTGCGGATCTCGCTCTCTGACTGCAGCGCTGCTGACGGCTTTCCAGTGAGGAGGAGCCCCTTGAGCACGGGTCTGAAACCATGCAACACATATTTTATATTCATTACATGTTCATTAACAAATGCGTCTGTCTATTTTGTCTGAAAACTGATTTACGTAATCAGGTATGAAATATTGAAATTAATGAACAAGAAAGAATACTACAACAGGGTGTAATAGTAGGTACCACAATTACCTTGGGTTTAATGCAATTTTTTTACTGCATCAGCCGAATTAGCAGAAATATTTAGGGAATAGTGTTCCATTACCTCCAGAATACAGAGTGACAATAATGAAAACAAAAGCCAAAAATGTATCTCTTATTCTTATTTGTTTAGAGATTCATTGTAATATAAATTATCTTTGAGGCGAAAAGGCATTAGAATGTTACATAGAAGTATCATAAAAGTTCTTAGGAAACTATACAATAACTTCAAACGATAAACGCACCTTATAACAGTCCAAGCACACAACGAAGCCGCATTTGCCACAAGTCCAATGGAAATTGAACAATGTTGTCTCGCAGACATCACACATCTCACGGACGCCTTGCACCACTCTTTTCCAAGCAATTGTTTTATCTGGAAATCACAACAGGAAATTAATCACCAACTATTGAAGGATAGATTCACAAATGCCTTTAAAAACAATAGAATTATTCATTTAAGTACAGTATGGATAAATTATTGATTGAGCATACCTTCATTTAGATTATGATTCATCGCATCCTTTTCTTGTTGCAGCATGTCACAGAATTGATTGCCTACTTCCCTCAAAAGGAAAAAGCTCATTTCTATATCTAGTTTTGAATTATTCGATGGTTGTAGCCAAAGCTTTTTATCTTCCTGAAAAATACCAATAAAAATATGTTATACCATTTACTGTGAGATCATTTTCAAGTATTTTGCATCCATAACTTGGTGAGATAGTAATATTTTAAACAAGTGATATGAATATTTTTTTTATTATAATGCCATTCCACCAAGTATTGACAGTGAACACCTTAAAAGTAATCCAGTGATATGAATTTTCCTGGTTTCACGAAGAAGAATTATTGTTCCTATGAATTGAACAGAAGTTCCATCATTCATAAAAAAGTTTTTACAATTTATTTTTAAATAAAATTGCAGCAATTCTCTTAAGCCATCTGTATCACTAGACATATGTAGGTATATCAGCACTTTCAAAATAGCCACTACCACAAAAACTAGTCTTTTTCAAGTTGTAATAGTTTTATATTTTAAATAGTTTCAGGCACTGGAATATTGTGAAAAAAGAAATATTCCACAATATTATTTCTTCATGATAAACTTGACTGCAGTTATTTATTATTAGTTTTCAATGCATGTATCTAATAAAATTTGTCATTATATTGTATACTCTTTTTTGTTTGTTTTGTAGGCCATGAACATTTTTAGGAACTCATTCATTTACCATTAAGGATTTTTTAAACTAAATTAATAGATACGAGGTTCAAAAAATAGGGGCAGTTTCCAATGAAGATTTAGACAATTGCTAGACATAACTCTATTTGGTTGACAAATAAACATAAGCTCACCTCAGATGCATCTGTATTGGGGTCAGAGAAACCAGCGATAGCCAGTTGTCCATTCTTGGTGTAACGCAGACGTCGGAAAGCATAGAATCTGCAGAATATGTTGGTCATGTTCTTGGAACGTTGATGAGGCGTCCAGCGGCACTCACGGCACTTAGCTAGTTTGGGCGCCACATCACAGCAAGCGCCGTCTTGTAAAAAACTCTCGCCGGACTTTTTAAGCTGACTGACAGGCGGTTTGGCGAATGGCGGGATCGGGGGATCATCTTTTGACTTCTTGCTTTTTTTAGAGTCATCTTCGTCACCGTTCTTATCTCCTTTGGATGACTTGGGTCTTCTGCCCCTCTTACGAGTCTCTTTATCTTTGTCTACTTCTTCCTTAGGGGCATCACCGTTGCCGTTGCCTTCACCGGTCCCGTTAGCCGACCGCTTGACACTCACTGCTCGATTCAGACTGGTTCCCGAATCAGAATCTTTGTCACTGTCACTCTCCTTATCGCTCTCGCTTCCGCTTTCACTTACAGGAACAATCTTTTTCTTTTTAGTCTCTTCAGGTGCACTCTTTTTCGGTCCCCCACCCTTTTTTCTTTTGACCTTTGGAGGTTTTCTCTTAGGTGGGGTTTTTGCTCCCCTTTCTTGGTCGGAGCTAGAACTGTCTTCGGGCTTTCGTGAGTCATCACAGTGGCCATTCGGCTCCTTGGAAGGTTGCTTTCTGGAAGCTTTAATAGGTTTAGTTCGCGTAATACTGTTGACAGCCATAGAGCCAACACTGTGAAGAGAAAGGGGTGTATCGGAGGCAGGTCGAACGGCAGCGGGTGTAGGTGCCACAGCTATATTTCCTGGTGCTTCTTTCTCTCCTTGTGGTGCAGTTTCGTGCCGCTGCAGCCATGCTTTTTTAAGGTGTCGCACTGGAGGAATGCTCTCTTTTGGACTCACGGATGGAGCAGGCAGGGCAATCTCCGCAGGGGCAGGTGTGGGGACGGGTGCTGGCGATGCAGAAGGGCAAGGTGTCCTAGAAGGAAGAGCAACGATTGCCGCTTCTGTTTCAGGTACATTCTCACTCTCCTCTGGTACACCAGGTGGTCTCACAGCTCCATCAGCTGAAGGTATTCTAACTGGAGAGTCCGTTGCCGCTCTGGGTGCCGGGGACGTGCAATAAGCTGCAGTGTTCACCATGGTTGTAATTGTAGTAGCAGCGCTGGCAATAAGAGGTGTGGGTTCACTCACCCTCGAAAGCAGAGGGGATCCGTCAGAGGCAGGCGGATACTGCTGGATGCATTCCATGCGGAAAGGTGGTCCAACCGATTCCATCCGTCTCTTCTTACAATCAACTCCATCAGAGGAATTCTGCAATGGTCCGCCTCTCCGTTTAGGTGAGCGATTTCCGTCATCTCTCTCTGATGAAACACCAAGATCTAAAGGTTGTGTCTGATAGGACTGCGGGGCAGGAGCAGGATGTGCGGCAGGCGGAGAGGCTCCAGGAGGCATTGTTGAGCGGGGATCTCCTCGCCAATGAGCAGGAGGGGGTGGACGTGCCGGACAGCAGTAAGCTGACGTTGCTGGAGACTTGGAAACAAGAGGAATATCTACCGGAATTGGAGGTTCTCGGGTGCGGCAGACAGGAATCCCACTGGTGATTCCAGCATTCGGTTTACCGTAGAAGTGTGGAGGTGCAGGACTAGAGACTTTAGGTTTGCTGGGTGCAGCAGGAGGCGGGGGTCCAGGGCTTGGCTGCCGATACACGTATCCCGCAGGTGCAGCTCGAGCATATCTTTCTGGGATTGGATGAGAGGCAGGGGCGGGAACCGAAGCAGAATGAGGCCTAGCGCGCAACGCAGGTGGTGGTTGTTGAGCAGAAGGGATACCTCTGTACTGAGGCTGCTGCTGCTGCTGCTGCTGTAGTTGAAGTTGCTGCTGATGTTGATGTTGTTGATGTTGTTGATGTTGCTGATGTTGTTGATGTTGTTGGTGTTGAGGATGTGGTTGATGCTGTTGATGCTGAGGATGTTGAGGATGTTGTTGAGGATGTTGTTGAGGATGTTGTTGAGGATGTTGTTGAGAATGTTGTTGAGGATGTTGTTGAGGATGTTGTTGAGGGTGTTGTTGATGCGGATGATGCTGAGGCTGTTGCGGGTGAGGTTGCTGGGGGTGATGCTGCTGCAGATGATGCGATTGCGGTTGAGGTTGCGGCTGATGATGTCTAGGCATATTGTGCAAATAGTGCGCAGGAATCTCTCCTCCTCGCGGTTTAGGTGATAGGGCGAGGTGGGCTTTTGCTTCAAGTCTGTGATGAGGAGTCTTTCCATCATGCTTCACTATGACTGAATTTTTAAGTTCGCTCATTAGGGGAGGGGGTGTGGGAAGTGAGCCGTCTCGGTCGTGCGGCCCGACTGGACTCTTAGATACTGCCAGGCTTCCGTGAGTTGACGGCGGTTTCTGATGCTCAGGCTTGTGCTTGCCATCGAGACTTGGGTATCCCGATGGTCGGTGACCAGAGTAGTTGTAAATATTGAAGTTGGGTTCTGCTTTAGGAAGGCCCGCATGCGCAGGGGCCTTCTCTGCAGGCTTTTGGGACAATGATAGTCTCCCGTGAGCCGGGGGTGGGTATTCATTCTTTGACGGAACGGGCGCCGACCGTTGAACCTGAAGAAGGAAAATGAAAATTAAATTACTATGTCAAAAACATAATATATAATGGTTGGAGTAACCTATATTATGAGGAAAAATTTCAACTCACGGGAGCATAGAACGGTCTGTCCCTAACATGTAGTCTTTCAGCTGTGAGTGTACGTTCGTGCTCAGATATCGCTCCTCTAGTAGGTGGCGGAAGGCTATTGAAAATACTCCAATTCAAGGTACGCTCCCGCTAAAAAAAAAATCCTTGTTAAAAATATGTCAATGGTCCGCTAGGTAATTATTTGGGTATGGAAAGATTTCCAAAAAATATGACCAAGAATATATTATTATATTTGACTATTTAAAAAAATAGTTTAGAAGCAAAATTTTAATTCTCACCTTTTGATTAGCTAGCCGTAGTGACTCTTCAAAATGTTTATGAACAGCCTTTTCCTGTCTCACCCTCTCCTGCTCATCTCTCTCAGCCTGCTTCTCCCGCTCACGTTCTCTTTCTCTTTCACGTTCCAGCCTCTCGCGCTCCTTCTCTCGCTCCTTCAACTGTTGGTTCTCCATTTCTCGGACTTCTTGTTCGTGTCTTCGCATGAAACAAAGGAAAAAGCGTAAGTTAATTAAAACATTTAAGGATAATAATAACCAGCTTGAAATTTAGTGGCAACAAGAATATACGCACTGGAGCAAAAATGGCGACGTATTCACCTCGAATTCAATCACAAATCATAACAACATGATTCAAGCAACAACAAAAAAAACATTATTGTGATAAGAAACGGCATTAAAAAAATATTTTAAGATGGCCAGCAAACAAAGGTAGCCTTCAAACGTAATTGGTAAAAAACACTGTGTCCTTTTTCAATGAAAACATTTAAATGAATAACATAGTATGGATGCCGCTTTGAAATGTCAAAAACGCAAGTGATTTGTTCATTGGAGGGGAAAAGAGGTGTAAATTTAATAAGAAATCGTGTGACGTGTATCATAATTATCATGATAAACCTCTTATCGGAGATGTTACGTTGTTGCGGTAGGAATTTGTGGTCATGTCGGAAGAATAGATAATGACGCCTGCGCGATTTTGTTATCGATATGGAATGACTGAATTCACTTCCGAAATCATTCCTAAAACTGAATAACGAAAGCAACAACGACTTCTGTCAATTTGTTCTTGCAGTCTCCTGCAAGGGCAAATCTTTTTTTTAAGAAATTCATTTGGTGACGCATTGATACCTGCTATATTCAACAGTTACACTTTCAAAAATCACTCGGTAAGTCGTGTCTTATGAAAGTATAAAAGCCGGTAGTTTTTAGCTATTACTTTTTATATTAAAACGTCGCATATTAACTGAAAAGGGAAGATTTCGATTTGCAAAAAAAAACGAATAGTTTATTAGTATGAATTTAAGACAAATAATTAATTATTTTTTACTAGAAAGCTGTCTATAGACATTCGTTTTGTCCGACGCTTCAAAATTTGATCAAAATGTGACACAGCATTGCCATTGAATAAATGTGTAAAACGCATAGCCACCTAAGGGTAATGCTTCTCAATGTACGATGCAACAGTTTCCCATGCGTTTAGCATTTCTCTTATTGCGTCAGAAGATTGTTGATCTACTACTTCCTCCTTCCCCACGAAAAAACTCTCCTCCATAAATCTTGCTGTGAAAAACAATATAAATCCATAAGCTCTTCGGTGGTCAGCTCTTGACCACCCGAGTCTCATGGTATTAGAGTGGGTACTCACAATTGAGTGACGTGAAGATGGGACTTTCTCTTTCTGCGTCACTCGTTATGCGAAATGTCGCTCGTTAAGGGAGAATTTTTTCACAATCTGTTTTGCTCGTTATGAGAGATTCCACTGTACGTTCATAATGTAATTGAAAAATAAACTATGACAATAATATAGTAACATTAATCACAGTTAATTTAGATAACCTTAGAGTCAAATATAAATAACCACAAAAAATTCTCACAGTAAGAATCGACTGCTTTCTACCAAAACGATTGTCATTAATTTTCCAGCTCAATACCAACAGCGCGATCGAATGATTAAATTAGTTTCCATTTCAAATAAAAATGATATCATTCTTGCTTCGTAATGTCTTTACATTTAGTTTTTATACGCGGCTGTTTTTTTTCATTATTTGTACGCTGACAGAATTTTTATTGCAATCATTTATATTGCTCACGATACCGGCTACAAAAAAAAGTCTATGGGTCAAGGATATAAAAAAATGTATTATCGAAAAAGTCTTGCGTTCTTTTTTGGGGAAATAAATAACGCAAACTTGTATGCAATATCCGAAGAAAAAACTTACATTAAGAATAAAAAAATCCATCGATGCCGACATAATATTATTCGTGCCTCGCGTATTTTTGAGACAAGCAAACGGATGACGAAATAACGATCATGTTAGGAAAATTTCTCGAATTAAAATACACTTGAATAAATAACAAAATCGATATGAACGTATGAATATTATTTTTATAATTTAAAACGATCAAAGTATGAACACACATACTAGTTTGAATAAATACGCACAGCTGTATTCGACAGACTTTCAAATACCCACTACGAAAAAGATAATACGACACATTACGCTAGCGAACATTATTGCCAAGATATATATATATATATTGTAAACGTATTACAAAGGAAATAAGACTGATAAAATAAAACAAAAGAAAAAGCTATTGCAAAACGCCTAATCATGTTTCTGCAATTCAGTGCGAGTTTGAGTCCACCTGATAGTGAAACAACATATAATATATACATACAATTTATTCTGAATGTTGATTTCGTGAAATTAAAAATTTACAGACAATATCTAAATATATATTATACCTACTACTTTAAATTACAATACATTAATGAAATAATATTTGTTTACGTAAATTCTTGATGTATTTTACTTGTTAATGTTTCTTAACCTTTTTACATCCGCGGACCACCAAAAAATGTTTTGCGGACCACCAATATAAGCATTTATAAATGGATATTAACTATAGCTGCAGATTTTTTTTTTGCGGACCACCCAAAAATCTTCGCGGACCACCGGTTATGAAACATTGGTGTACACCAACCACCAAAGCCCCCTCCCTATAGACTAAGACTGCCATGGCCCCTCTCATTCTCAGATATGGTAATCGAGCATCTCAAAAGGGGTTGTTTGTAGAAGAACAAGTTGACGAGAATCAATCTTTAGGTTAAGGATTAGTTACGAAAGAACTGTTAATTAGGAAATCACTTATCAGACATGCATGTATCAAATTTGAATCGTTCACATTATGTACACTCCCACAGATTTTGTCACTAACGACCCGGGTTCGCCTTTCGGCATCTTCAGGCGTTCAAGTGCACGGATGAACTTGAACTGACGCTTAGTAAATGAATTTATTATATAAACACGAAACATTCATTTACTAAGCGTCAGTTCAAGTTCATCCGTGCACTTGAACGCCTGAAGATGCCGAAAGGCGAAACCCGGGTCGTTAGTGACAAAATCTGTGGGAGTGTACATAATTTGAACGATTCAAATTTAATATTGAAATTCCACCAAGCACCTTCAGTCGAAATCTTAAATTATGCATGTATCAGTTGAAAAATGAATTTACAAAATTTTCTGTATGTACCCTCCGACATGACAATTGCAATTTTTTTAGTCGTTTTTGTAGTCTAAATAAAGTTACTCGATTCAAAAGAAAAGAGCATAAAATTATTAATCATTTTCACTTTAAAAAAAAAAAACCTCGTAAATGGCCACACAAACTGACACGATAAAACAAAATATGCGCAACGTCAATATAATTGAATTATATATACCAAGAAATACCCATTATGAAAATAATACATACATGATTACGTGATCATATAAATATATACCTTCAAATCTAATACGAAGGTCAAGATTTAATAATCGACAAGAATTTGTATCTATTCTAAATGGCGTATCACGTTGACCCTCAAACAATTACAACTCACGTAACATGCAGAAGAGAAAAATAGTAAGTGTATACTGTACATATAATTATTAGCATTAAACACGACGCTGAATGTGTGAAATCTGAATAATTAATTACAAAACAAAAAAAATGCGGAAAATAAAATTTTATTATACACACTACCGGATACCATTATCTGTGGAAGATTACGTTATGGCCAGTTTTTTCTGTGTTTCGGAATAATATTAAAAAATATTCACGTTAATCGTTTCGAATTTTTATTTGAAAAAAAAAAAACGATTATCGTAAAGATTAATAACTATTACGAATGGTTAATTAATGGATATCGGCTATTAGAAACGAATGTTTTTGTCGGATGGCAAGTGTGTCACCACTTTCCCAGAAACAAAAATCAACATGACGCGTGTGCGCTGTGCTATTGACATGTCTGTTTGGTAGAGTTCCAAGTATTTAGTTACGTTATGGTGACAAAATTAATCGTATTGATAACCTTATTCATCATTTCACCCGCAAAAATATCACTGATGATTACTCATAATAAATACTAGATCATACTAAAAAAAACAAGTGTATACAATAATAATAATAAAATATATACAAACAATACAATATTCGTGGTTAATAACTTATATAAATACTCGTGGCGTATGACGTGACGGTTAGCTACGTGAATACCAATCTCGGTTCCCGTGTGTGGTCAATAGATGGTGTATTTCATTACGATTAAGTAAATATGACTGTTTCATTTATATTCGAAACTTTCTACAAGAAAAAACAGTAGACAGAGTTGAGGATTTCCTGGGTCGATTGCGACATCATTTGCTAAAAGAAGATTTCAAAACAAACTAAGCTATCTTATATAATATAATGCTATCGCACAAATAAAGGATACGCGGTTCGGTTCCAGTACGAATTACTTAAAAAATAAAGATAGACAAGTAGTGGTGAAGGTCGAAGATTCTCTTGGTTACAGAGTCTTCAAGTGGTTAGTGATCTCATACGACTGGTCCAGGATATAGAGACGTATTGAAATTTGGACGCCGACCTTCGATAGAAAAGACGGAGAAAAAATGATATACAGGTACCTTATTCGATTTGAGTTGCATTTTTGTGAATAAATAAAAATAAAAATTGAATTACTAGTATATAATATTTGGATAGTTATACTTACACTGAGTAAATATACTTTTAAGCATCCGGTTTAATATTTAGGGAAGTATTAAGAAACTACATCCGGTAAATATTCAATAAAAATCAAATTTAAAACGTGTTACATGGCATGACTATTTAAATGACAACATAAAATTCAGCTGCGGTAATTCTAGGTACGAAAATTGCCCATCAACCGCGATCAAAAAATTACTAACAATAGATCGTATAAGTAGCTATAAATTAATTGCGTATACAATGTAATGGAATAAAAGCACAGGTTCGCAGAATGCGCGGCTATATCCGGCCATTCTAGGTTTTATTCTCGTATTCGGACTAGCGTGAAAATTTAATAGTTTTTAACACGCGAAGACACCGAAATTCTCGGGAATTTATGAAGCTTAAAGGTTGAATAAAAAGATCCGTAACGTTGATAAATTGGTATAGGATAAAAAAAAAAAATACATACATTGAAACAGCGATGGGCGGGTAGCAAAGTTGAAGATAAGTCTCAATATTCGTTAATATATTAGTATGTAATTGCAGAGGCTTTTTTAATGACAGCCGCTTAGAGTTCACGGTTATCTTGGTGTATAGTCAAACACATGTAATAATATTTGCTACTGATATTTTGTGAAATAATCGAACATGAGCTAAATCTTATTCAACAATTCAAATTGATACTTTTTCAGTAAAAAAATATTTAATTCACTAAATTCCGCCGTGTAACTAACGAGAATACATCGCAGACATAATGGCACATCCACGGCTGGCCGCTCACAAACTTATTTATGCTCAAATTGAATCACGGTCACGAAACAAAAATGTTTTCGCTCGCGTTGCTTTGGCCGTCCACGACACGTCCATCAATCACGCAACCAAGATCCCATTGTCTTCGGAGTGGATATATTTGAACTCTCTTTATAGAACATGGATACGATACGATGATAAATTAAGTGACCGGCGATACTGGAGGGGAGCGAGGAACGAGTCTTATAGAATAATATGATACACGAGAAATTTTATGTTTTATTACATTCGGTCGAGTATTCTACAAGAACTATGTAGGTATATAACGGTTTCAAGTTCATTTAAGGAACTGAAGAATAATCCAAACGTGTTCAAAATTCGTTTAGTATTCTAGTTTTAGTTTAAATTGCAAATACTTTATCAATAAGTCTGAACACGTGGCCGCCTTTAGATTAAAAAAAGACGTCAACTTTTGCCAAATACTTGATTTCAGAGAACCAATCGTTCAATGCGGATGAAGGAGTAAAAAAATTACAACATACGCGGGTGAACAGAAGTGTTTTTTTGCAGGCCACAGTAAAGCAGTTTGTCAATTTTAAATGAGCAGGTGAATCTGCCGAATTCCCCACTTAAGAAAGTAAATATAATACAATTTAATACTTTCGATGGATTCGGCGGTAACTTTGTGGAAGTTCATTTTAATATAAAATAAAAATAACTTTGATTATTCCACGTATTGTGTATCAAAATGTGACACGTGTTTCGCCTTTTTTAGAGGCATCCTCAATTTCATAAAATAATTATGAATTTTCCAGTCATCAAAATAAATTTAATTCTTGAAATTACCCACCATTTAAATATGAAGGCATTTCCATGTTAAAACATTTTAACGATGGTCGCAATTAATTTCAAAAAGCTACAAAGACTATTTGTTTAAGTGAATATTTCCCCAGCTAATTGAACGTTATTATAATTAAAAATCATAAGTGTTAACCCATGTTGCCATCAATGCCTTTTAACTTAGTGATACATTTTTTTTTTTTACATTATCACACACTTATTTACTAAACGCCAGTTCAATCCGTGCACTTAAATGCTTGAAGATGCTGAAAGGCAAAACCAGGGTCGTTAGAAACGAAACTTGTGTGAATGTGCACATACTTTGAACGATTCAAAGTTAATATTGAAATCCCACCAAACACCTTCAGTCGAAATCTTAAATTACATTACTACTAGTCAAACGACTCGATTCTAATCGAAGTGAAAACGATCGAAGACGTGACATGTCGCATTTCCAGGTTTTCCGTCAATTTACCGAACACACACAACCGAAACTAATCCAATTGCAAATGAGCAAAGCAAATACGTATCTACCATGCATGCCCAACATCAATAAACTGCAACAATCGCGTTTGATTGTAAAGTAAACATTTAAAAATAAAGAATATGACGAGTGTGTTCACTGTGTAGTCAAAATATAAACATTTTATAATACCCGTAACAACCATTGTTATTGCACGCTAAAAATATCTTCCACGTGTTTTGTATGGCACAATAGTAAAAATGAAGTATAAATAAAATGCAAAGCGATTATTGCGACTCGAATAAAGCAATAAAATACATACGAGAGAAAACGTTTATTTTTATATTTGAATATAATTTGCATAAGCTATGCAATCTGGGGGACAAATTCGACCGAGGGAAAGAAAACGTTACGTTTACTGTAAAAAAAAATCACAAGCAAAAACTGGCATACATTTCTTTGTATTGATAATATTATAATAAATACCCAATACTGTGAACTTTGGAAGTGATATCCTCAATGACTAGAATATTACAGATATCGTAAACAATCGGTAGTCATATTTAATTAAATTAATATCAAGCGGATGGATAGATTAAAATGATAATTATCGATTGGCCTAATTATAATTTTACGATAGAAGGATTTGATATATTTCCACCTTGACGCGAAATTAATTTGCATTAATTCCTTTTTAGATAACGCTTATTAATGACTTCAGAATTTCAATACACATATTCCATTAACTCGTATCCCAAAATATATTTTATTTCATGCTTTATTTAATCTAATACAACTTTGGCAAGAAAATAATTTGTTAATATGATATGGTTAGGCATGGTGGAGATGGTGGCATGCAAGGAAACGTCTTTGCTTCCTGCCTTATTAACTTCATCACAGATATTGAGGAAAAACCATTCCAGTGGCGTTTCATAGCGATACAAATCGATAGCGGTGGAATTAAGTACATGTAAGTTTATCTTGAAAATTGATACTTTTTTTGAGATACCAGATTAGATAATTACGACGTAAAACTTTCAGCCAGATTTCTAAAGAAAAAACTCAAATAGCAATATAATAATATATTATAATAGGCAAAGCTGATTAATTTTACTCTCAAATATATTCTAGTGACAGTAGATCGAAGCCGGGACGGGCATCAATAAATCTATTCGGGTTTTAATACTAATTGTATACTTGACCTTTTAAAACTGATGGAAATGTTTGTATTTTTGGAACGTTTTCTATATATAACTTAGCACTATTAGCATACAAGTTCCGACTACATTCTAGAGATGTGATAATTTGCAGATAAAATAAAAAAGTGGCAATATAACGTGAGTTAAGTGCCCGTAGAATTTATACAACGGGAAAGTTGAACAATGATTCGACTCGTCGACAATTCATGCATTGTCTTGACAATAATTACATACTCAGACAATAACACGGGCAAATGACCAAGGATACAGCCTAGACCAGTGGAGGGGAACCTGCGGCGTTTAGACTTGATCAAAAAATTATACTCAAGCGTTTGGAAAAAGATCGTAATCAAACCATTATATGTTCGACAGTCGAAAAAAAGAGGGGGGGTGTCAACGTTTTACTTACTGCAGCCTTATGTTGAATCAAATAAATGAATGTGGCCTTTACAAATGAAACGGTTCCCCACCCATGGCATAGACTAAACTGATTCGACAGTGGAATTACGAATTTACAGCTAATTATACCGATTCGTTTATTTTGAGTGCAGATACCCCTATCAATTTTAGCTGTCTTTTAATATTGACGATATGCAAGTATCTGAACTAATACTGGTACATATATGAAATATGCAATTTCACTATCCTAAACGATGATTAGTTAATTTAATTGATTTTTAGATATTGAAGATTTTATGCAAATAGCAATGGAAGCTATTCAATAAATAGACATTTTTCACTTCACATTTCTTGTTAAGTTACTTACTTACTAACCGACCAACCAGTAGTAATCGTTAAATTGAATATTTTTAGAATGTCCCATGCTCCACAAACTTAAGAGTTGATACGCTTAATGTAATTATAAGTATAATTATGCTTCAATTATAGAGCTACATAATTGAATATGCGTAATAGAATAAAAAAAACGTCAGAAGTCAGACTATATTATTAAAATATATAACAAACAAAAAATACAATCAACAATGAGCGCTTTAAAAAAGATTATTTTAAATGTCTGCGGTGACAAAAAATATAAATGCTTTAGAACACGAGCTAAAATACACTATTCTTTCATAGATAATTAAATAAAAAGAAACTGACTTAATCACACCATTATCATTGGCAGCCAGTGTGTCTGGCGAACGGGTTGTTCTTAACGATTCGATTTATTCGTCATTCATGATACAATGACGATGATAAGTAACGAGGAGCGATTGTACTTATTTTACGACGCAATATTGCAACTACAGCAATAGATTTATCACAACATGATAAACAGTCGCATTTTTATTATGAAATCTCCTGATAAGAACTCACTTGAGATTGATAGAGGAACAAAGAAGCAATAAATTAATACGTCAACATGATGTTTCGATTGATGTAGTAAAATGATGTACAGGTTACTTGTAGACTATCTCCAGAGTAACTTGACCCACGGAAAATGTGCATAGGACATTGCGCTGTCTTATACTCAATTAAACTGTGTATAAAGTTTGTGAATATTAATTGAACATGCGTTTTTTTCTGTCTGTCAATAAATTCTAACTTAAATTATTATAATTTCTACGTATATATGTATTATTTATGTTTGGGTTATTTTCTAACGACTGTCGAAATGAAATGTTAGGTTACCAAAATAAAACAATTAATTAGCATGTTTCTTGCGAAATTAATGCAAAACTGATAAAAAATCGTCGAGCACAGGCCGTTTATTTTAATGGAGAATAATTAAGTATAATATTTATGAACCAACTTTAATCAATAGTCAATATAAATTAACATGAATATTTAAAACTCATTTTATTTTCGATTGATCCTTTCGGATTAAAAATTCACGCCGCGTCCAAAACAAAAATCGAAGCGAACAGATATACTGTTTTGAAAAATTGATTTGAGCCTTCAAAAGGCGCCAATTTAATATTGTAAGTACGATAATAATATTAGCATATATAACAGACAAAATAGGTATTAGCCTACGTCATGGGTAATGAATGGTCTGATGAATGAATAAAATAAGATTAAATGGGTGAATGGTTGGTCGTTTGCCGTAGCATTATGTGGTTGTGAGGGTCTGGTCAACGTACCTATGCCACGCTAGAAGCTGTCCCTGAGGCTGGGCGGCCAACAAGTCTGCATCCGAATACGAGACGTTCCGCAGAATCTGCTGATTCCTGTCAATAACGCAAATTTACCACGTGTCAATTAAGTCATAATCATTGGCTGGGAAACAACATACATAGATGAGCGCTGGGTACAGCGGATAAAACAATGGAAACACACACACATACACAACGCTTCCTCGATTCGCTAGGCATACAGGATGCGTTGAAAATTATTTTAATCTGTAGATGGACTAGTTACAAAAAATACACGAAGACTTGGAATATTTGTCTATAAATAAATTGCGTACGCTATTGCTTGCAACTCTGCACATAATACCATTCCGTCAGTTAAGTAATTAAGTCTTCATTGTCCAACAGCGATGGCACACTGCGTTAAATTATTACACTGAAAACAATGCGACCGAGACGGCCATGTGTACACCAAAGATTATACATATCATTCGACCAATTAGTTTCTTTGACAGCTCCGAAAAGTCGACGGAGGAATAAAATATGCAGTTACGTGTAAAATTTAGCGCTGTCGGATCCAGTCATCAGATAAAAATAAATGACGTACAATAATATTAATGCTGATAAACTTCTAAAGAGTTAAACGAACTGTTTGTATTTTCTGGGTCATTACAAGTATATTTCTTAATGTAATGAAACTGAACTCGACCAAAGTACGTAATATGAAGACACTTGTTTTGATAGCATTTATAAATCTCGGACAGCATAAGAATAATACTCGATATTTATGATTACCACTATAATATTGCTTTCCGCATTATCTTTAACAGTGTATCTGAAACTGACCGACGTGAGATATGTACATTGCAATGCTCGAAAAAAGCATATTTGTAGGTGCGAACTTCATGCATACCGTGCATGAAGTTCATAGTAAAAACTGCTTTAAAAAAGTGCGCTACAAAGCGTCCGACAGATTGAAAATGTCTTGTCAATAATATGGAGCATTTTAACTTCGGCAAGTACGACCAGAGTATTAAATTCCAGGGCTACGAGGCGTGGAGTCGCTGTTCATGCTATGATTGAAAAAGTCAGATATATTTACTTACACAAATGGTAGATCTTTTTACTTGTTTACCTAAAAAAAGAGGATGCCGAAAGGCATAACCCGGGCCGTTAGTGACAAAATCTGTGTGAATGTACATATTTTGAACGATTCAAATTTAATATCTAAATTTCCACCAAGCACCTTCAGTCGATATCTTAAATTAAAAAATATACTCTTTTGAAAATCAGATCTTACGACTTGAAGGTTGGGAATAGCGTAGCAACCTGCAGTATCTACACATTTACTATCCGCGGGATTAACAAATCTTCACTCTGAATTGACGTTGTAATATTATATTTTAAGGAAGTTGACGACAAAGCCAATTAAATATAAGCGAATTTCACGGTGCCGTAGATTTGAAGGGTTATTTTGTGGCGGAGAGATAAAAGTATTTTGTACAAGTACCTTGAATCAAATGAAAATTGATACACGACATTTTTATCCTAGACATTAACAATTTTTAAAACTAATAGTTTGTCCTTCCCAAAAACTAATCAAATGTCAAGTGGCGCGCGGTACGAGGCGAGACAAACAATACTAATCTGAACCGGTCGCTGATTGTCACCAATTCGAAATCGATTTTACAATTTATCAGTCAAGTTATGAAATACACCAGCAGGTGATGATCATAATAAAAACAACAACATGGAAATAGGATCGCTGGACATGGGCCAAAAACCGAGCAGAAACACGTAGGCGGGACCGGCGGTGGCGGCCCGCTAGAGATAACGAGGCCGGAAATCATTCACCTCAGAACTAAATGGAAACTTGCCACACATGTTTTTAATATCATATTTTTAATCGGAATACTAAAACCATATAGATACGCACAGAAACAACACTGCAGGCGGTCGACATGGCTGATAACGCGTTATCACGTTATCAAAAAAAAAACCTATATTTGCATGATTGAAACTCAATATCAAGAAATTGCCAGATGACACTTTTTTTAATAATACTCGACCATATTATCCAATGTTTACATAATAAACTACATACTTTTATAAATATACATTCTTGGTCATATAGCATAACGTAATTTACATTCATTTAAATAAGGATGAAAATACTATTAAAATAGTGAAAAAAATAGCGAACAATATAGGTAACTGAATTCAATCAAATCAAAAATGTTTGGTGCAGCGATCGACCTTTAAAATTAAAAAAGTGATGGCAAAAAAACTCGTTTGATTTTTAATTGAAAACAAAGCAGTCAAAATATTACACTGACATCGATCGTCAATAACTATTACCGTTTATTGGCAAATTTACGACGCATAATTTTGCATTAATTTATATTCAAAACTATTATTGATCACTATGGACAGTAATAATTATTGATTGATTGACCTTGTTCTTAATAAGACATAATTTTCATGACTTGTACCTACTGGTGTAACAAATATTTTAACAAGCTTAGTCATAGCTTATTCATGTATATATTTAATAAGCGTATGAATTGCGGAAGTCAAGTAGGTATTGTTCAATAACATATATATTTGCGCAACCCTTAATCCATTTTAAGACATATTTATTATATTCAATATTTGCATCTTACTATCTTGAAGAGGATGCACAATGCTTATACTTTGCGATCGCAAATACAGGACACGCGTGTCCAACTTGTCACTCAATTTTTTTTCAACAAGCCAAAATTACATTTTAAATTATCCAAACGTAAATAACAAAAAAATAATTGTTAGTCGTGTAAGTTATTAATCTTTATGTAGTCATTTTTTGTTCCACGTACTCATATGAAAGACTTTTTTCTATATTCAATCAATCCTTTGATAATAAAGTCTTTGAATACTAGCATATGGCCTCTATCGAAAAAAATATGTTCGTACTGGGACTCAAACCCGTGAGATCCGGCACGGAACCCAACAAGGCGAACAGCTGCGCCATAGGACCCGACATTACTACATACGTATGGATATTTTATACATTTTTTAAATATTCAATTAATAGGATATAATATAACTGGGAAATGCAAGCGCCACCAATTAGCTAAAAATAAAATTGGCTTATTTTGACACGCCGATTAAATCCTATTTACCATCCTTGTTCTAGGGCTGTGGTCACGACGTTGACAACGCATGAATTGATCAACCAACCTTTCGCAAACTTCAACCAATAATACAGTTAAAGATGATGCTTTTTCGTTATCTGTGTGTAAACAAAAACTCTGATTCATAATGACGTCTAAGACCTCCAATATTTTACCCAACTTATAATTGCGGTAGATAAAATCAATGAAATGAGTACTTAATTAATGCGTCATTATTATATTATTAATGGAATTACCCATTGAACCACCTCAGGTCAAATGAAAAAAAAAAACAATGCAACGCTAAAAAACAAATTGTCGACCTATGGCTGTCTACTTGGTAAGAATTTTACCCTAGCGATCAGGCCCATTTGCGTTCAAGTCCGGGTATGTTCAATATCAAATATAACTATTTCAACTTAAATCAGAGATCTTGGAAATGGATTTTTACACTTTGGACGAGTTGATCCTCAAGTGACTTATAAAAAAAATCTCTCAAGTTTACTTTGTATGATTTTCCGATTTTGAAATATTTAGTGCATTGGCACTATTAGTTGTAATGCCAAAACATTTTTTAAATTTATACTAAATAAATTGTTTCCACGATAGGCGAATTTGTTACGTAATAAATTGCACTAGCTGTGTGCGAAATGCTACGTAAATCACAGTTACGTACATGTACGGAACTATCAGTTTCTGAAGGTAATATTATTTTACTTATATAATCTTCTGTATTCGGTAATTTTTCAGGTGCCAACATGACCGCATAATAAGACAGTTTACATACATAGAATGCATTGTTAAAAATGCAGCACCGTAGAAAAAAAAACGTGACGTGTATTTAATAATTATTTTAATGTTATTTGCATTTACAAAAATACACTATTTTATAATTTAAGATTTCGACTGAAGGTGCTTGGTGGAATTTCAATATTAAATTTGAATCATTCAAATTATGTACACTCCCACAGATTTTGTCACTAACGACCCGGGTTTCGCCTTTCGGCATCTTCAGGCGTTCAAGCGCACGGATGAACTTGAACTGACGCTTAGTAAATGGATGTTTCGTGTTTATATATTAAATAAATGTATCACTGAGTCTAAAGCCATCGCTGGCGAAAAGGGTAAGCTCATGGGAATTCCCAAAGATTTGAGTAGTGAGTGGTTTTTAGAATTATATTTATTTGTTTGTCGGCAAAGGTTTTATGATATTATTTATATAGGGTATAGAAGTGGAGAGCCAGGAAGGTTTAATATCTCGTTCAAAATCGTACACTATTTTATGATCACGAAACTGACAATATATCCACACAAGTACAAACAAATAATACGACGGTGGGGAAACCATACAAGGCAATCATTTATGCCAATAAAAAATAACAGGTCTAGAGTCTCGTAAACGCCTCCATTTAATCATTGATATGTAAATTATTCAAAGTGGCATTTCGTATTGGTAATAATATAATTTCCCAGTAAGGAAAAAATGCTGAATAACATATCACACCGGCAGGTTTTTTTAGAATAAAGTCATCAAGCCAAGTCCATGACAGTCGATATTAAATTACAATTAAATGAAGGTCAATATTTTTTTAACAGTGGGTACAGAAAATTGCATGCCGTCATTGAATTTAATTATTATTCGATGAGATGACAACGGGGTGAAGCATTTATTAATTTAAAAAAAAAACAAACGAACAAACAAACAAACAAACTAAAGTGTATGCAACGATAGTTATTTTGGTTGAAATGCAAGCCATTCATAATTTATTTGTTAACATATTCATTTTATGTCTGGACAGGAAATACTGCCTGAAGTGGATCAGGTCTTAGTGTAGATCAGGGGTGGGGAACGTTTTAATTTTAATGCATCATTCATAAATCTGCTTCAACATAAGGCCGCAGTAAAGAAACATTGACACATTCCCCCCCATAAACTAAATATTTTTAATTTACAATGTAAATTAGTTTTTAAAAATTACGCAATTTAAAAAAATCAGATTAGCCAAGAAACCGCACGCAGCCTTAAAGCCGTAGGTTCCCCACCACTGGTGTAGACCGTTCGATAAGTATTATAAGGCTTATAAATACCAATTTGATTTAGGGTATCAGGCCTTTACAGACAGAATAGTTGGATCTTTGAGATTTGAATGACGCAATGGAAAAATTATCCTTTCCAGGGATCTGCAGAGTTCCATCGCGAAAGATTTATAGTTTATACGAAAAGTAAATTTAATTATAAAACCAAACATCAATGAACTCAACAATTTACGATATAAACAAACGCAATGTAATTATGTACAGTGAAAGTTGAATAAGTGACCCATCACACTCCTGAACGTATTAACAGATATGCTATAAACGGAGCCTTATCCCCCGCAAGTTGTCGTTAGTTTCGATATTGCAGGCATTTTGATATCTAAACCAGTGGTTTCCAACCTTTATGTTACTACGCCTCCCTTTGAAGAAAAAAATATCTTCGCGCCTCCCTATCCGTTATTTCATATAGTGATGAACACACATTTTAAAGGGAAAATAAATATTTTGGACTGTTCGCGCCTCCCTTTACAGTAGTCCACGCCTCCCAGGTTGGAAATCGCTGATCTAAACGCTACGGTTATTTAGTGCTTGCTGGGTTCATATTTATATTCATATAAATAAAAACATTTTTTGTGAATATTTCGTTCGAACTCGCATGTTCTTCAAGTCACCAAGAAATTCCCGACACAAAATATTATAGAATACCACCATTGTAATAAAAATTGCGCTATATAAAATAATACTGTAGCTCAGTCACTTTCTAAGTGCATTTAACAATGGTGTTAACTGTTTACATTATGAGTAAGTTTCAACGGCAGGAATGTATGTGAACTGATAGAAAAATTTGTAACATAGTGGATTTAATTTATTCGACGATGTGAGAAAGGCCAGATAGCAGTGGGCGTCTACAGGTAAATAAACATCACCGGCTGCGCGCAAATAACACGTTTTCTTATTCCACTGCATCACTTTAAATGCGAGAATAAATTTGTTAAAAACGTAAACAGGTTTCGTGGAATTTCACGATATTAAAATTTTGCCATAGTAATGATTGCATACAAAAGAATTGCATTAATTCAAGTGCAGGCACAGAGCGTTTTTTAAATGTTCAAAAACGATTCTCTCCTAGGAATATTTTCAAAATATAATAATAATAAAAAATATGCCGCAATGATATTCGATATGTCGATTCTAATTATTACGCATTCAAATCATGGCAAACGTTTTTGAATGGAAATGCTAGTGAAACGAAAAATAAGTCACTTGACAGAAATAGTCTATAATTTAGTAGCGTTCAACGTTTATAATCAAGGCTGTCAATACCACTAAAGAAAAAAAAACGTTTTAGCTCACTTACATTAATCAATTCGCGACAGAACATGCCAACACGTTACACAATACAAAGTGTACAGATAGATACATACCAAGTTATAATAATTTTTGTTGCAAATTCAAGAATTTTACGTGTTTTTTATTTGAACAAATGCTTTCTGAAAACGGTTCTATATATTTTAAAATAATATATAAATCAAAATAGTCGTACGTTAAGCCAAAATGTCCTAAGAGGGTGATGGATTATTGTAAGACGATTAAAAAATATAAGACTAATGCTACCCAAATTAGAATGCATTAAAATCGGAAAACATGCATGTATTGTATAATATTTCAGCAGATTGTAATATAGTACTTTCAGCTATAAACTAGTAAACATACACATTCACTAAAATATGATATTCTTTATTTTTTAATACAATAACTAATGCAAACGTAACGTATATAATATAAGCATCTATGTAAGCGTGTAGTCTAATTTCCATTTGTTATGGAGCGCTAAGCAAATTTCTATTGAAAGAGATAATAGGTTTTTTTCTGTACTGTGTAATAATAGGAACACGGTGTTAGACCACTCTACTGCTTTATGTACGTTTGTTAAGATATTTCGTTGCGTGGGTCTTTCTTTAGAAAACGAATTGTAAATAAGTCGAGAGATTTCCCATCATCAATCAAACTAGATAACGTAATGGATAGAATGCTGCAAACGGAGCCAGCTAATGTGGTCGATTAAAATCTTTCAAAGATTTAAACTCTGAACTAAAAATATACATATGTTTTAAAAGCGGTGTACACAAAATAACAACCAAACTGGCTGTGTAAATGTATTACACATTTTAGTTAGAAAAATTAAAAAAAATATACAGTAAGTTTGTGTCCTAATAACAATACTGAAATGCAGTTTTGATTAGCTTTATAACAACATGACATTTAATGACAGTTTACTCCACTTTTAATCAACGAAAGACTCTTATGACTCGACATCATTATGCAAAGAAGCATTCATTGTTTTAAATTACAAAACAAACAATTCAAAAATATATTTTTTTTAAAATGCCATTTCAAGCCCAAATGTTTTAAAATACAATTAGTTGGGGCCGCACGACAGGGATAATAATGAAAAATTCGAGGGGGAAATAAAACGAAACATATCTTTAAAAAAAATAGTAACACCTAACTCAAAAGAATCTCAATACGATGAAAGAAAATTCTTTGAGGGCAAATTGTACAAGCGTCGTGGCGATTTCTCATAATAACTTAACTACATACGGTATATGTATATAAATCTAATGCTTTTTTGTAATGTGTCTTTAATGAAATGTATTAATATCAAACTGTGGGAAAACAAAACCACCAAAATTGTTTGGGTTATATTTGCATTATTAAAATATCTCCATTCAATTTTCCAATACTTAAAACAATTGAAACACTCTTCAAAAATGATTTACACGTATGAGTAACATCTGAATGTCATAAATAATCGTTTGGACACTTTTATTTACTACTAGCTGGCCCGACGAACTTCGTACCGCCTCAGGATCAATAAATGTTGTGTTAATTTATTGCATGAATTAAATTCAGTTTGAATGAATACTCAAAATGAATTAAGTTCAATAAATGGGCAAAATTCAAAATGAAAAGTATTTAAATTACATTGAAATGATGTAATTCACGTGGCACAGTCGATAGATTTAAAGGAATGCAGTAGATCAACGATTTGATTTTGAATTGTGAAGTTTAAATGATCCACATCTTTGTTTTTAGCCGCAAGAATTGCTCGTTCAATCAACCAATTGTGATTTTTGTGATTAGATGTTTGGGAACATTTTGTTGATGAAGCCGTCCTTCGTTGAGACGAAATTGCAAAAATTCGGCGGAATCGAAATCAATCCGTTCGATTCGTCAACAGGAACACGGCCGTTACCGACGATAGTCAGCAATTGCTTGGAGAAATCTTCGGCAGATGGATCGTTTAGAAATGTAACTCGCATGTTTGTCGTCAGCAGAGGCAAGCGTTTATTTCATCGGCAACGGTCAATCTTGGAATGACTGGTAGTGTTTGGCAGAAATCGCCAGATAGTAGAATCATTGCGCCTGCAAAACATCTTGAGTCACTGCGCAGATCTTTCATAGTTCGGTTGAGTGCTTCCAATGCGCGTTTGTGTGCCATTGTGCATTCATCCCAGTTGATGATTTTACTCGCTTCCAAAACTTCGGCCATTGCTGAGTGTTTCGCAATATTGCATGTCGGTTTTTCAGTCGTTTGGAGGTTTAACGGAAATTTCAACGCTGATTGAGCCGTTCGGCATGCTTTTATCAACGTAGCCGCTATTCCAGAAGAAGAAACTGCTACAACAATTTCGGATCTCGCACGAACAGTAGCCATAATCAATGACATGAGGAATATCTCCCCAGTTCCACCGGGCGCGTCAAGGCAAAATAAGCCACCATTTCCATCATAAATTGCATTCATTAACGTATCGTACACTTCCCTCTATTGTGGGTTCAACAGTGGTAAATTCGTTTGAACTGATTGGTTCAATGCATCTCGAAAATATTCACGTTCACGTTCCAATTTTCGATTGAAAGCGTCGTTCATTCCACGATCTGGCGTTGGCATTCCTAACTTGACTAACAAACTGCCGCACATGAGGTAACACATGTCTTCGATCTAAAGCAAAGCCTGGTTATGTATCTCTTCATTCATCTCGAGATCGGGATTCCCTGAACTGACACGAATTTGATGTAAAATGTCTTCTGACATGTCATCCTTGTACCTTGTTTCACAGTTCACATGGATTCGATGGAAAGCATGTCAAAATAATGATAGAAAATTATGTGCGTATCTGATTTGGAGATTCAGAAAGAATTTCCAAGTCAGAAAACATAACCTCATTTCAATATTATCCGATTTTCTTTCGTTTTCATTTCATATCATCGATTTTTTTATTCTAATCCATACTCTAAATTTAAAAGTATTTAAAAGTCGATCGTGTCAGTGCCATCTAGTGTCATCTATCTGAACCCAGCATAAAACAAAATGTTCATTATTTGAAAACTCTATGAGAATATTAATTTTCTTTATAATTTCTTTTCCGTGATATTTTTCCGATGTTTTAATGCTTATTCTGCTATTCTAGCCGGAGAGGAATTTAATAAATCAAAGATCATTGAAATCCGTGCAGCAATTCTCGAGATATACGTGGTGTAAATAACCCCGCTTTGTTTTATGTATATAGATTATTTTGTCAATTAAACACCAGTTTAGACGTGTCCGTGCATTTCAAGTTTTTGTATAATTCATAATTTGCATATGGCCCAAAATCGTCAAAACACTTTTTTGCGCATGTGTGGGTTACGCCCTTCTTGCTTTCCATAGTCGATATAATTGTTGACAAAACATAAAAAAGAAATTGTACAATTTTCGTTGAACTTCATAAAAATAGTCAATTGAAACTTTCTTTGTTAATAATTTCGCATTCGACATTATATAAGAGAAAAACCGTTTAATTAAATAAAGAATGCTTTTCCATCAAGTATTGACAGTGGACACAGGAATTACGTACGTAGCAGTATGCATTTAAAAATAACCATAAAGTAATGGCTTACTAACGTTATGTAATATAATTCACAATGTACTTTTGCTGTCAAATATCACGAAATATTTTTTTGACGTTCTATATATAAATAGTATAGTATTAATTGAAGTGAAAAGAGTACAGTTTCTAATTCCAAATAAAACTAATCTAAGAATATTGAATAAATAACAAACAAACAATCACACCTAATGCACGAAACACATTTAAATGTAATGTCAATATTTAGACCAGAGATTTGACAGATATGAAATCGAAACAATCGAACACAATCGAACATCAAATTTGAATTGTCAATTCGATACAAACGTTCGTGCAAACATCGTAATATTGTTGTCAAAAAATGTATCATACCTAATTATAAACATAACCTCATTTCAATAGTATTCGATTTTCTTTCGTTTTTATTTCATATCATCGATTATACTCTAAATTCAAAATTATTTAAAAGTCTATCGTATAAATACAGTGCCATCTAGTGTCATCTACCTGAACCGAGCTTAAAACAACATGTCATTATTTGACCTATTCCTCATTTGAAAATTTTGTTCTGTATGAAGATATTAATTTTCTTCATAATTTATTTTCCGTGATATTTTTCCGATGTTTTAATGCTTATTCTGCTATTCTAGGCAAAAAGGAATTTTATAAAGCAAAGATCATTAAAATCCTTGGAGTAATTCTCGAGATATACGTGGTGTAAATAACCCGACTTTGTTTTATATATATAGATTAGCGATCTCTGCCCTGAACAAACATTAAAATTGCGTTATAAATACTAGAAATAAGTACATGTAAAATTGATAGTCAATACCACTCGATTGATAAATATAAACATTTAGTATGTATGTAGGTGAAAGCCTATGTTCTTGTTGTCGGCGCATATAATAAATTATAAGCCACAAATTAGTGAAGTAGGTATGGTTTGAATAAGTGATGATTACATCACAAAAAGTGTTCTAATTATTATCGACATTTAATTTGCTGCTCGAATTGTCATACATAGGCACTACAACAAGATCCAATACGATAATGTCAGTCAACGTTGACTTGTCCCAATTTTGTAGTAGGTACACGAATAAAAAAAATAACCAACTAACCATACGCGTCAATTAAATGTAAATATATAACGCACGAATTCAATCAAATTCATTAGATCTTTAAGTTGATTGATTACGTTGTTCCGCATAAAAGAATTTAGAAACCTTACTAAGTATAAATATATAATAAATGAATTGAACAACTCCCAACAAAGGGACACCAAACAAATCGATATTGGCAATCGAGCTAGATATCGTATCCCTTCGAAATGATACAGTAAATTCGTATTTTTCTGTACTTACAGTATTTCAATATGGCGGAGATACAGTTTTTAATAGAAGCCACGCTTGCCAATTCAACTACACAATTCAATAGCTATGAATTACAAATATTCAACGGAGTAAGCTTTCTTTGATGAAATGATTGAAATAAAAACATCGGTCATTAGATTCTAAATGAAAAATAATACAATTATATACCAACCATCCAGCGAGATGATAAATGCTAATAAATATTTTTAAACATGTAAGTAACACGTAAATAAAACGTTTAATTTAAAAAGTTAGTGGCTTTGTCGCTGAAAAACGGTATTTTAATGGGAACTTCAATTCACATTTGTTTTGTATGTATTGGTTGAAGTATCTTCGAGTTTTTAAAAAACATGTTTGAAGAAAACAAGAATTGATAATACTATATTATTAACAGTATGTTTTATATCATTATAAATTATTCATATTAAAAAAGTATATAACTTAACGGAAAAAAAACATTTGTTAAATCAGTACGCGATACAGGTCCTACGAATCAAGTGTGAATAAGGAATCAAAATATCATTGAGATAAGATGAATAATTCGCGACGAATATGTATTAATCGTTCAATTTACTCAAGTAGATAATAAAAAAAAACGAAACGAGCTGTCGTGGTCTCTAAACATAATTTTATGCTTCAGTAATTATTGGTGACATAATAGCACTGGGAAAATTGTATGCAAAATATCTTAAATTGAAAACGAATGGAATGTAAATCATAGCAATAATCATAACTATAGCGATAACAATGTAGTACGCACGAGTAAGCGCGATCAATCCATAATGACTCAGCGTACAACGCAACGGGTACATTTCAACTCATCGCAGGTAGGTTCAAGTGAAGTTCCACCTCCATCAAGCCGCGTCAAAAGGCATGGGGGATTGTCGACCGCACTCCGGCAGGCACCGAACAGGCTCGCCAGCAGCTGTTTCCGTTCGAACAAAATGCCAGCGAGCGACTCTGCGCGGAGGGGCAGACATTAAAAAAAAAACCGGTGAAACACGTTTTACTCGGGGAACAGGTATCAAAAGATGGCCGAGCCGATCGGAGAGAGCCTCTGATGTAGGTAATTAATAAAAATAAAAGTAAGAACGAGATGTAATAATCGGTAGCACGAATATATCTTGAAATAGTGCCGCATAAACGGAGCTGGTAATAAATTTGAAGGCAACTAGACTAACTTGTGTTGCCCTAAATATGACACCGGTATATCTTATCGCGTTCATGTCATTAGAATGTGAGTAAATAAACCAAGATACGTACAAAGTATGTACACATTCAGATAAAGTGATAAGCCTACGCGATAAACGTTTAAATATACATAAAAAAAATGTATATAATCGACATACCTTGTGTTGTAGAGAAGACAGTTGATTCACGAGAGAAGTTAATAGTATCAATTTGCGTAACAACAGCTGTCTTCAGATAATCGAATGATTTTAATAAATTACAATTGAAAAGGATAAAAATTTCTACTACAATTGTCCAGGACAACACATCTATTTACAACACACATAAAGAGCCACTTAATACTTTTCATGATGGAACGGATCGTTAGAATAAAATAATGACACAGTGGGATCAATAGCATTATTTAGTTGTTTAATTTGTACGGTGAGTAATAAGTATGTATCTACATAACAGAATCGCGCATATACCACAAAAATGATAATGGCAATGACCAGACGACTACACGTACTAATCAATTCGTTTGTCATCCGGAATACACGATAAACGTAAATGAAATCATATTTGTCAATGCAAACATTTTACACGCTGAACCAAGAACAAGACAAAAGTGTTTCCATAAAGATTATCAACGTCCTCGGTGGAATTACTGCATATGCAAATAGCTTAGTTTATGTGACGTAACAAGTGCACGAAGAATATTATCGAATTAACTATTATTAAAACGACATAGATAGTCAAACTGACTTATGTATGATCGATCAATGGACTTGAAATAATACCTTGGAAAAACACCGACAATTCAAAGAGGTTAAGCAACCTGTCAAATTGGTAACAAGAATGGGCATTTAAATACAAAAAGAACAATGAATCGTCCAATCGTGATGCCATTATACCGAAGAGGAAGTACGTACGTAAGTTTTTGTACACCGTGGATATTTTTCACAATGGTTGTGATTATTTTATAACTCGCGTGGGATAATCTGATTAATCGCAATAACAATCGTTTTGACATTCTTGTGTGACGGTTAAGCGCTTCTTACATAAATTTTACCATCACGCCTGTGTAAATATAATATAGGTTCAAGGAATATAATTTACAGCGTTGCCTAATTAATTATTACAGCGTATATAATATTTTTTGGAAGAATTAATGCATATTTTCCAGGTTTTTGTATATGTACTGTATAATCAGCGAAATAATTGACGGATCGCGTTACTTTACTTATATTAATACATAAAGTGAAAAAATCATAGAGCGAAACGGGACGGTTATATAGAAATAACGGAATAGCTACCTTAAAATCCTGTCTCTTTCGAGGTATTCCTCAGGAAATCGCTTATTCCAAAGTATTTCTTGATTGTAGTGGGTAGGCGGCGGCAGATGCAGCAAAGGTGGAGGGGGGTAGTGATGCGGTGGTTGCTGGTGTTGCAACTGCTGCTGGTGATGCGCGTGGAGAGTCTGGGATGCGTGAGTCGGCGGTGTGACAGCCACGGCCTGAGCGGTCGCTGGCGGGTGGGCCATCACCAGCGAGTGGTGCTGCACGGAGTGCACGTGTCGCACCTGCGGCTCGTGCTCTTCCGGGGCGCTGAGCGCGCTCGACCGAGAGCCGCTGCGCTCGTCGCCCGACGCCGATCGAAGGCTGCTCACGCCGGAGTCGCTCCGGTCGTCCGGGAAGCGGCCCGCGTCATCCATCCTGGCCGCATCTTCGACGCGCCGGCCCGCGCCGAGAGCGCACTCGTCCAGCGCGCCGATCTCTTCTGCCGCCCCGCTCCCGCCGCCCGCGCTCACTCCATCTCCGCCGGCGGCGATCCGGGTCGGGGCGATGGCGGCCTCTCCGCCCTCGAGGGGCTCGCCGCCCGCGTGCCCCGGCGGACTCGTCTCTCGGGTGGGGGAAGGCGGGTTCGAGGACTCTTCCGGTTCGCTCTTCAGCGGGAGGTCGTCGGGCTCATGGTTTGGATGGCACGGAAGTTCAGTCGGGACGGGGGAAGGACAGGCGATCTCTTCGATCGCAGGGTCACTCTCTTCAATGATAGCGTGCTCCTTCGGACTGGAGTCCGCGCTGACTTCCTCCTTTGCAGTCTTTACACTCTCCCCTGTGACACTATCTAAGCTCTTCTCTTTGACTACCGCCGGTTCTGGCGGTCTGCAGGCGAGAATATTGGTTCCGTCGGTTTTTAACTTTTCGGCTACTATCGTTAACACTCTCAATTTTCTATTTTTCACAGTCTTCTTAATTCCTGAAACAAAAAGAGAAGATAATATTAGTAAACTCGAAAATAATGTAATAGATAATACAATTGATTTGATTCAATACACAAAGAACAATTATTGGATTACATTAGAGTATCATTTAAAACATCGCAGTACTGCTAGTAGTTGTTACATACGGACAACGTATTTAAATGCATTGTAACATTAGGTACATTAATTCAAAGCGTATTGCATTATTTGCGAAATGACAATGGAAAATGATTAATGAACGGTTGTGATCTCCATCAGATAACATCTTTTACATATTTAATTACATTTCTCAATTTTACAAGTGTTCGTGCTAACATAGATCGAGCTACCTACGTATTAAAAAGAAGTCACGACCCAGACAAAATGATAATAGTGAAATATATAAACACACGGCCCGAGTAGAAGACTGGGGAAGGAAGGCGGAGGAGGTTGGCAGGGCGAGGAACGAGACTAGGCGATGCCCCTATATCCATTATGTGTGCCAGTTTGATGTATGGCCGAGTACGAGTACACAATGCAAGTTTCGTGGGCGTATTGAAACGTCGAAAGTTGTGTGGGTGGAAGCACATACGAGGCGGAGACGAAGGATCCATTCAAACAGCACTGCGGTCGATTGTGCAGACAAATAATACGAGCACAAAGGTGTGTGGCAACATTCAGCGTGTATTGATGCCTAGGTCCGACTGATAAATTACATTTATTTGGCTCTTGTTACTCCACTCAATTCGTCATCCCGATGGGTAAATACAAAAGCGTGCGAGCGAAATGTGCGCCAAAATAATTACCAAATAAATTGTTTACATGTGTAACATAACTACTGGTGTTTTAGAGATTTATATTAAAAAAACATATCTTGGCTACAGGCTCGTCTACCTTTGGATTTCGCCGCGTATGGTTATGAGCAACTTTAGACAATATAGTCGCGGCAGTGTATTCTTCAACTAATAACTGTGGTCAATTCTCAATCCGACAACTGTGCCAATGCGGTTGCAATATCGTGAACGCATTATAAAAACCAAATTAGCATCGGCTGTCTGATATAATTAAACTAGTTCCGAATGCGTGTGTGTAAGGTCTGCTGGGGGATATGACAACCTTTCTAAAGACTAAATAAAATAAACTAACTCGACATTCACAAGTGATTTGTGTATATTTGATATACCAATTAATTCAAAGAAAAAAGATAATTCATTCTGATAACATCATAAAATGTTATGAAACTGTGTTCTCCGTACGATTTAATGTCTATAATTGTATGGTGTTTCAGTAGCGAAACATTTGAAGCCAACATTTTCGGTTGTGATATAGATTCGACAATTGCTTGAAGCGCAGAAGAACATGCTAATATTTGTGATAAAAAATGCCAGACTGGAACAATGCGGCGTGGCCATACTAGTTGCCTAATTTAGTATGCCGATGGTACCTGTTCGGTCTTGGTGATAAGCGATAGAGCGGTGTTCACATAGGTAATAGGTACGTGCATCCGACGCATTGTAAAAGCGCCTGCGCGAACAGCATTCAAATAGTCGCCATGTCAAGGTAAACCGTTTCCTCCCAAAGTACACAAACAATATATTAAAATCATCACACTTGATTATTTATGCACAATCGTAAGCCTAAAACCACTATTCATATAACTACATGGCATATGAAGACAATTCAAACTGATTCGAATATCAACCATTATTCATTCCAAATGTGGAACATAACGGACTCACAATTGATATCTTTAGATGCTTTATGGTGAGCAATGATTGAAAGTTATTCGCCTAAAATCCCTCTGAGAGACTAGAAAATTGTCCGTAGAAAGCTAAACTCTCAGTCGACTTTCCGTTTGTCAGGATGAGATGGTGTGAATAGGAAGGGGTGACATTTGAATACAAATTCATTAATCGATCTTTAAACCAATACGCGAAACTTGCGAAAGAAATCATTATAATAGCATCGAACACTCGCATAAGTACGAAAGTGAAATTTGAGTGTGTAGAAAAATAAATCACACATATGATATCTCATAGACACTTAACCAGTTTCTAATGCAATTTAGTACTTGATGATGTAATTAAATAATGAAGTGGATACGAGGGGTTTAAGAACCCAGCACATGATCTTAGAACCAAATAGAAGATTTGGAAAGTACGAATGATTTATTTTAACTCTTAAAATATGGTTGCCATGCTAAAGCGTGTTTGTAGGATCATGGGCACACTTTTGACAATCGCAAAGCAATAAAAAAAAGACCGATATCATTATTGGTTGGCCAAATATATTAGCTTCGTAGAATCAAGTCCAGAGAATGACTCGGAAGTATTCTTGATTAATTCCATTATATAACGCCATATACGTAGTATGGTAAGTTGGCTAGATTCAATCGACTGAATGAATGCTTCTAGCATTGGATTGATTGCATTATAGGATTGTAAGCGCAGAGTGGGATCCGAATGCTGGGTGATTTGAATCAACGTAGTTTCCGCAGCTTTCTAAGTAATCGCTCTGATATTTTAGTGGAGTACGTGTCATAATTAAATCAGACAAAATAACTCGTAAAATTTTACAACATCCGAATCTTAATACATACAGAATTTAATTATTAGAAATATATGCAATTGTTTATTCAGTATCCTTTAATAGCGTCCAGTAATAATAAAGTTTTCTGATTGATATATTAAAAATTCCACAGCAAGACTATGCTAAGCATTGTGGGCAGCCGGATGAAGAGCCCTCGATCAAGTTGTAATTTAAATATAATCAATAACATGAGAGATCAATATTGAATAGTTCTGCAAGATGGTTGTCGTAATAATTTTGAAAAACCAAGTGTTTGGTCCAAGACGTCTTTCTATATTTTTGACGATTGTAGTATCTGATCATAGTTTAGATTTTTGTGTAGAGGTTAAATATTTCTAGATAATTGATAGTAAATGAATTAAGTGGACAATTAATATTATTCCGATAGTAACAGCAATAAAATTAAATCAGTGAATATGATTTTATCAGAGAAATTGTTTAATATTGCTTGAACCCGGAAACCCGAGATAAACAATAATATTCATCAATTATGTGACTACTTAGCACAGAATATAAGTCAATAAACATTATTATTGATTTATTTATTAAGCTGGCTGTCTTTTTTAGAATAACGATAACACCGCAGTGATAAGAGATAACCTCCGCCTCGCAAGAAAGTGATAAGGTGAAATTAAATGTATATCAAATGTAAACGTATGAATCTACATATTGGAGAATCCCAGATGCATAGAAGGAACGGGGTTACGGAATTGAGAGTCGGGACGCGTAATATTTTAGTGCGATGGGACACGTCGGCGAGAAGTGGCATCGCGTCGCTCGACCCCGGCCCATCCTTTGGCCAAGACGTCCGCTGAATCGTTAAAAAGACTTGCCACCGAGCCGCGAGCGCGGGGAATATTAAATAAAAATTTAATGAAGACGGCAGGCCGAATCATTGCAATTTCAGCCAATTAAAACTGTACATATATTAATTTCTTTATTGAGATGTTTACGCATAAAGTTTAATGATTTATTAACGATTATTTTATCGGTAGAGATACCGTAATATTTACTTTAGCCAAGAATGCCGTTATTGTGCATTTATATAAATCCTTTCGCCGCGATTAAGCCATCCATGTAAACGTGCGCAAAATATATGCAAATCCAACTTCACCACGTGGATACCGGAGGTTCATTAACAACATTGGAGTCGCGTGTAAAGGAGTAGTAATATTACGAATAACGTCAGAATAAACTGTACAAAAGTTATTAGTTTTCACAACAAAAAAAGAACAGTTATATCACAATAAATTCATCCGTTTGTAGATAATGAATGTTTTTTTTGATCACGTAAATTACATAGTAAAACGAATATATGTACAATATATACTAGTTAAAAATAAGTAATGTTTGAGGAAAAAAATAGCTTGCAACATGAATTTATGTACATTACGTTGTATGTATTTTAAGAATTATAAAAATATGCATGAAAGTTTCATTGAATTAGACGTCAATTGAGAGAGAAAAAACAATGACTGCATACTAACGATGTTGTTTACATCAACGAATGTTTACTACGTACAATTTGTTTATTCAAATAAATCAATTTAAATGTAGCAAAACAATAATTTCACACCCGTACCCGCAGCACGAGGCACAGTGAAATCAATATGAATGTTTATTATGAAAACGACACTGTCACAAAACAAATATCTCAGATTCGTTATCGCAAAAGAAAAATAAACAATGCAGAGATAACGAATTCCGAAATAGAATTAATAATAAAACCGAGCGATCGGTGCAATCTTAGATAGAGGTCAAATATAATTTGTGTAGAACGAAATAATCGTTGGTGGTTATATTTAAATGTTTTTCTATTGCTATTACACATGTAGTAATAAATATTCCGTACCAAAATAAGTGAAGACATTTTCCGAATAAAACAATTCGTTTCAGCGATAATCGTCAAAAACTAAACTATTCCATTCGAGTGAAGCCAATATAAGTGTGACCTTTTTACTGTACTTTTTATTCGTGTAGTTAATAAAATATAACAGAAATTATTTCTTCCTGAAAGTGTTATATTAATGGTTGCATATTGCTGTCATGGAAATGATTCGTTTTTACTAAAGAAATCACTTTAAATGACCTAGTGTTAGCAAAATCACTAATAATGTCGGCTTTATTGCAAACCTGGTGATCATCAGTGTCATTTCATCTTTAAATCCATATTTTGCAAGCTGAGAGAGCAGACAACGGTAAAAGAAGACGAGTCATAATATTTTTAATGGAAAGTATGTATGTTTGTTTACCGATAGAGCGTAGAAGTCCGCTAAGGAAACCGATTAGATAAAGTTGTGTGGAAAGTAAATATATATTTTTTTAATTATTGCATATAAAAGTGCGATACTAAAAACAGTATTTTCTTTTTGTTCGCAGAATAATCATTATTAACTTATATTAATATCAGTAGGTACATTTACAGTTTTTTGTGGCCTTCAATGCTAATCTAATAGGCATATTATTACAATATATAACAAAAAAAGTAGTCAGATAGAACACAAAGAAAAGCGTGTACAGTTTTAGTTGTACAGAAGAAATAATGGTGACGTGTCATTTTAAGTAAAACGAATCGAGCTGTAATAAATCATTTTCGTTTAGATTTTTATTTAGCTATGTTTAGGCACTGGCAAGATAACGGATAATAATAATAGATGATAATAATTACGAGTGAATGTTTTTATCATTATTATACTCGAATACTTTCTGTTCCTAAGCGCACTTACAGTATGTAAAAAAAAATCTAATCCGGTGCCACATTAAATATACAAATAAACAACAGTCGTTTCGTTGAGCTGTCTTATCATTAAGTTAAATGCAGGTAAAAAAAAATATAATGACACGATCACAAAAACGTGTGGTAGATACGAAGGTCGAACGAGAGATTTGAACCCGTAGGAAAAAAAAGATTCGTGCTGCTGTTGGGAGTGTTGTGACCTGAAAAAACTTTGATCGAAATAACCTTGATAGCGAAGTCAATAACAGATAATTATTATTTCGGTGTGTAGCGACTATTCGACCCCTAGCTCCCCGAACGTCTAGCTATCTTCGCAATGCGATGCTATCCAAATAAATATTTACTGAAGTAGCTGGGTTTGATCGATTATATCTTGCGTCACAAAGTTCGTGTAATAGTTTGTTAGTCCTTTATGGCTCTTTTATAAGCGTATTTATTCTACATTCAAGGTTGTACATAATCAAGAAAGCATAGTATCAATTTCAATAAATCGTCATTATTTTACATACATATATGGATGATACGTTTGGCAACACTGGCATCCAATACATACTATTAAATTATTGTCCGCATACTTAGTATTGTTTTTGAAAAAGATACAATTAAATTGATTTATATATGTACATGCATTGATAATCGTATCTTAATAAAAAAAATCAGATCTATTTTATTCTGATTGCTTTTACTACATTCTTAATTAACTCTAATAAAAATATCCTTACAAAATATAATTCATTTACTTCATTTACTAATAAAAATAAAATATATCACGTATAAGGTACTTATTATAATAATAATCACTAAGAATATTGATCAAATTTTACTTAGCATTTCAATTTCATTCAAGTAGTATTTATCTAATTGTTCAGTTAGTCTGTGATATCAGATTAATGAATAAAACACTATTGCAGATTGTGTGTGTTATCGTCTAAAATAAAACATTCCACATTATTTAACAACAGATGGCAATTCGTATATCTATCTATCTGCATAAAGAACAAAATAATAATTTAATATTTAATCTAAATGATTATCTGTTCTGAAGTAATTAAAAAATATGTAGTATGAAATTTTAGTTAGTATGTATTACATCACGTCATGAAAACGGTAAAAATTTTGACATTTATACGGGGGGAAAAATTTGGTTTTTTTGAACAGACGAAAATAAGACATTGACGAATAAATGGTTTTATTGATAAATATACGTAAAATCATAGATAAAATTTCGAGTTTTTAGAGCTCCATTCCACATAGAAGGTTAATAATTACAAATAGGAAAAGTCAGTACAGTTCCAACGATAAATGCAGGTATGTGAAATCGTGTAAAAAAAGACGACTCCGACTCCGACTCCAGCTTTAAAATAATTAACGACTCCGACACGAAGAAATTTTTCAATAATTTCATTTTAAAACATACATATCGACTGTGGAAAGAAAAAAGGACGTAACCCACACATATTCAAATGATGAATTATACACACCTTGAAGTGCACGAAGACTTCTAAACTGGTGTTTAATTGACATAATCTAATATTAATTAAAGAAATTGTCTAGGAAAAACCTTTATTTCAGTATTTTTTCTTGGTTTTATTTTTTTACAAGGTTATCTTTTTCAAACTTAGCTAAATTTAGATACTAATTCGGCATTTGCAGCTTGCATCCTTTTGATAGAACGTGTATCAAGTTTGATACATAGTGATTATCGAAAAAAAGCCTGTTTTGAAAAAACTGTGGGTTACGTCCTTTTTCCTTTCCACAGTCGATATGTATACCATCAGACCATCTTTAGTCAGCCAAGCATGCAATGTCAACACTTTGGACTATTTTGTTTAAATACACATAATTAAATATACTTTTCAAAAAAAAAAATCGAGCCGCTCATTTTTCACGACTCCGACTCCGGCCAAAATACCGCGACTTCGGCTCCACAGCCCTGGAAAAATGTATTGGACGGGTTGGTAATGAGATTTTCAATGGCCTCTCAGAAGCCATATGGAATCGCACGCTTGCTTGCTCGAGACAAAATTGTTATTTCCGATTGCACGCGCACTGTAAAATGATATAGAGATAGATACATATGCATTGCGCAATGACCCTAATGACCTACATATAAGTGCGGTATTCAGATGAGAACATAAAGAGCTGACTACAATAATATGGCGATACGAAGTGCGGAAGAAGGGCTTATCGTATCACGCCGACGGCCGTACGATAAAAGCCCACAAAAAGATAATTATTACTGCTCTGTGCCCAGCCAACAGATAGTGCAGGCGAAACTTACACTGATAAGTGTAAATTGGAAAATACACAAAGAAAACACATCTGTAATAATATGTTAGGTTTGTTTTATATATATCTTATACATGCGGCGAAAGATCGGGGTCAAAGATATGGAAATTTATTCGCATATTGTGGTATTTTTAACAATTAAAACAGTAGATATGGAATAAGCAGGTTTGACAAATACCAGCTGATGAAATACGTCCGTATTTAGTGAAGCAAACATTTTTATTTAGGGGAAAACTGTTGACATATCAAATTGTTAATTATTTAAATGACAAGAGAATTCCTGCTTCGTTATCAACATCTCTCTCGTATATGCAAACAAATAGATCGAGATGACACTAAAAAAAATACCGATATAAAAGTAATTTTAGACAAAAACATAAGTTTTCATGTAAAGCAGGGGCAGCCACGACGTCGACCGAGTAGCCTTTCCATGTCGCCTTCCTAATGCTTTGAAACAATAATTGAGGGTCTTTTATTATCTATACATTTTGTTTCCCTTTCATACATATTACATTGTGCTTTAAATTACTTCACTTTTTTATGACAACTTAGCACATGCGGTATTAGTAGATTGCTACGACTGATATTAATGTAAAATCGCCCGCAGGTCAAAGGTTTGGCCATCCCTGATGTAAAGCAAGTTGGGTGGTATCGATTTCAGTTATTGCTCGTTTAAAGACAAGGTGTGTTCACTGAAAAAAAAATATTACTACTACTGAGATAAATACTTAAAATTTACGTCAGTGATACTTTTATTTTAATCTGCTTTACAGACAGATAAATCAAGTTACTGATATTACAGATCAGCAGCATGGTTAATAAATCTGAACCGTCTCGCAGAGTACACAATTAGTATTACCGAAGGAAATATTTTTATTTTCCATAGTAATGCTGCAAAGGTCAGTTTTGCTTTGCACGACCGCAATGTTTGCCTATGCCAAGCATTCTAATTGACAATACGAAATGTGATAATTGAAATCACCCACCGAAGTCAGGGAAATATTGTAATGAAATATTTGCCAACTGGCATACTTAAAGGCTAGGGATTGGATTGCAATGCGGACAAATGTGTCAATACCGGTATTGAAAAAGAATAAAAAAAAAAGTAAACGACCAACAGGGATCGCAATAACGACTATATCAAGCGTTATTGTGATATTTTAATCAGCTTAATTTCAGTAAATCGTTAAATTGATTTTTTATTTCAGGGCTGTGGAGTCGGAGTCTAAGTCGCGGTATTTTGGCCTAAGTCGTGAAAAATGAGCGGCTCGATTTTTTTTGAAAAATATATTTAATGATGTGTATTTAAACAAAATAGTCAAAAGTGTTGACATTTCATGCTTGGCTGACTAAAGATGATCTGATGGTATACATATATATAAGTTAAAATGAAATTATTTAAAAAAAAAAAAAAAACCTCGGAGTCGTTAATTATTTTAACCGGATAGCTGCCACAAGCGTCTTAAGACGCGAACATTTCCGTGAACGGTACGTCAATCATACATAAAATGACGTCTTTGGACGCTCGCTTTGAAAGGGATTTTACTAACAATTACTAATAATCAATTATGTTAAACATACAACTGTGTCCAACACACTACGACATCTATTGGGAATATCGTCCTATACTCACAATTGAAACAGTTTTCGTTTTTACTACTTGAAAAAACGATAAATTAAAAAATATATATAATTGGAATTAAACTCGTGGCGTGCGAGGTACCGCCATACATACACCTGCTGGCAGTTAAAAGGTTAAAGCTGGAGTCGGAGTCGTCTTTTTATCACGCGACTCCACAGCCCTGGTTTTTTTGGATAAAAATATGACATTAAAAGGGCTCGTCCATTAATGTTAGAAAATGTACATCTTAATTGGATATATCAGCAAATTATGTATTGAATCCCCAATATTATTATTTCGGTATTAGAAACCGGGATACCGGTTTCGGTTATACCAGGCCTGCAATCCCTACTTGCAGTTAACAAAATTGACGTCGAATACCGAGCACAACCAGTTTTTTTTTTTATCCAGGTCCAAAGATAAATTACCGATAGTCGACCGCATAACACAAGAGTCACGCAGTCAATATGTAACAACTAGTCGGAACAAATAATTACATACAGTAAGTATACAATGACGAATAATACTGCGTAAGATTGATGTTAATGAAATTACAACAATTTACCATTTTGTGTTAAAAAAAATATTATGAAATTTCCGATCCATAAGTGAAACATACTTATTTCCAATGGCTTTTTTGCACAGTAGCCAGTGATCACAAATTAACATGAATAAAATAGTATGTTTTGAAAAGTCAATTAATAACTACACGGTGCTCCATTTAAGGTAGTCTGGTTGAGGCGGCCAAGATTAGCCCCGGCTGTAGCACCCAAAAAGAGTTCATATTATAATTATTTGTTCATACTATACGGTGGTAACAGATTAATATTATTGTTATTTGAACCTCATTTTGGACATACAATACGCTTAATGGAGAGGTAGTATGTTACCTAAGGGCGGTAAACCAATAATCAAAAAAATTTACAAAATGTGAACGTTCAACGATATGAAATGTGTGTTAAAAATATTCAAAGGAGCTGATAAACCAAACTAAACGGGATGCAGTTCTGTTGTGTTCTGGTTGAAAATATCTCGAAGAATAATATAATATCAGCATTCAGAATCCAGCAGAAGGCACAACAAATTATTCACAATTTATGTTCTCGTTACCAGATTATTGCCAATGGCGAATCGCATATCCTTATCGGATATCTGTCAGCCGAGCAACAATGCTCCCATTGCAATTTTATTGCTATCTGTTATCGGCAATACACGACCATTATAATTAATATTGCACACACCAGAAACCGACGTCGGCTTCGTTACATGCGATCGGTATGCAAATTGAGCGAGTGATATACTGCGTGGTTTAGTTTCGCCTTGCGTCAGATGCAAATTCAACCGTGGCAATAAACAAACGCGAGCCCAATTTGGCACAACATATAGGCATAAAAGGATAAATTCTTTCCGATTAAAAAAGCCGCAGCGGGAAAAAAACCATAAATATATTGCATATCTTCGATGAGGATAACGTCAGCTACTTAGAATAAAAAAAATATTTCAAATACTCGTCCAATTAAATGTTTTCCCAGGACTTCATGAAGTGTAGAGTATTTTATTGTTCTAATATAGCTTAGCTTTGTGGTTCCAAATTTAACTATTTTATTTGTAGTCAAGATTTACTCTAGGAGCCTTCCGTTTATATGTAGTCATTGGAAATTTAATCGAGTGTAATATCGTAAGTATCATTTAGAAGACTACAGTACGTATAATACAAACTTATTAATGAAAGCTAATTTTGCAACATAATTGAATTATTATTGAAAGAGATTGAACATAATATATCATCTACGTTCAAGATTATTGCAAACACAGTGAGGAAAATGCATCAATTGTGAGAATGACAACGATTTATTTGAAAATAGAGGGGAGAGTGACTCAGAGCTTGCATCGTTGAAATATCAAAATCGAGATGACCCCAAAAAATGAGCAGTCGGTATTTCATTTGCGCCGAGCGCCGTGAAAACCGCAAACAACCGCCGAAGCGTTCGACCCAGACTAATAATTTATACCGTACCGAATTCAGTCACGGTGAAACGATTTCATCGGAAAAATCTTATCCAGGTAAACCGCAGAGCGACGCGGGCGGTGCCGCGGGGCGGGGGATAATCGAACGATCGCGATGCACGGAGTGTAAAAGATGGCGGAGCGCCGAGTCTCAGCGTGGCCTTCCACATAATGGAGGGAGACCTCTCGAGGCGATCATTAATTGACGACCGCGAGTCCGCAGTCCGGTCGGTCACGAAAATAGCTCCGTACAAGTCACGAACCGGAATGAGCGCGGGTCTCGCGCGCACATAAATACATTATTCTATACTTTCGTATTATCAGGCGGACCCATCCGACGGATGGACAATGAGCTATCAGCGATTACGCAACGGTCCAGCACGACTGTGCCTCGCGAGAGTCATAACTTTGTATGCAATGATTTATTGCCCCAGACTGGTGGACACAATAACACTGGCCGAAATACCATCAAAGAAGTTTTAAAATGTTGCGCATCGATATTCGATATTCCATAGTTAAGAACATCCAACAACTGTATTAGAGTGTGTAAAAATGCGTTCATGTAGCCCATTAATAAAAAAAAAACATGATTGAACATATAATGAACAAAGATGGATGCTACAAATCGTGCAAGGATTCTCCTTCAGTCAAACAAAGAACAATATTATTGTAACTGTCATTTATCACTCAAACGAACCCAACATGGCAAACATTTCTCTCAGCAACAAAAAAACAATCAATAACACAAGGCGTGTGACGTTAATTAGTCGAGCATTATTTCATTGCTATGCAAATATAAATCGCCTTCGCCAAATTCTCAAGGTTTAAATAAAGATAATATCAATGAATTAAATTAAAATTAGCATTTTTTTTTTACTTTGCTTAAATATTACCGAACGCCCAAACTGGCGTTACATCATGAAGAATCTTAGAAAACTTCCATTGTCTGCAATGTAAAATAAACTGACTGTAATTTATTGTAATACAATGATATTATTATCTTCTTGCGTGGCGTTATTTGGCGTATTTCGTAACGATTCTGCGAGTAACAATCTAACGAGCAGCTCATTACTGTACTTTCACTGGCGTACCAGCGACAGTCAGCCCCATTCTCCTCGTCTTCTCTTCCAAGTAGTGTAGGATGACGATAATAATAATAAAATGTGTATCTGACTATTTCAAGAAACGTTATAAACCAGTTTGGGAAGTGATCTTTACGCTCGGCAGCGGCAACCAATGGGAACGGGCGAGCTCGTATCTGATATACGGTTAGTAAATCTACATTCGTATGAGTCACGCGTTTCTGTGACAAAATTCCAGCGACCCATTCATTTAAATTAGAATACTTTAGATCGAAGATATAACAATAAAGTTTGCATAAAACATATTTATGAGTCGCAACACTTCAACCTAATACTGAATAATAATAAGTTGCGTCACCAATATTTATAAAAAAATCCACTGAATTTATTCGACTATTACGGAATGAATCAAGAGCTTCATACGGTAAATAATTCAATCAAGCATTGAATTATCTGTACAACACATCAAGAACACACACTCGCTCGCTATATATATGTACATCATACACGTGGAGTGAACGTTGACAAGTGGCACTGCCACCAGATTTATGAACACTCGGTAAACTGCAACTTCACGTGGGAGCGTAATGAAAAATCGACATGACATAACAAAATGTCAAGATTTAGTTTAGTTAAAATATGAAATATATTTTGTTTAGCAGCAACATTGTGCAATTATCGCGCATACTAATATAGTTTAAATACATAAGTTACTAATTTCTCTTCATGTATTTATTTAGATAGAAATATTGAATTCATAGATTGACTATTATAATACGTATGCAAAATACCCTTAGGATATGACACATTTAATACACACACAGACAAATACCGTTTTATGTGAAGAGTGTGCAATAAATTACGTTTTATAGGCAAGAAATTGCTTGGATAAATTTATCTTCGTTAAGAACATAACACGTGAATGTAATGTGCACTCATAAAATATGTGTTCACTGAATTTGTCGAATAGATCTCGAATCAAGTCATTTGAATTGCATATCTAATAACTAAATTACAATACCAAATGACTTACATTTCAATATTACGGCATGAATTATAATTTAAGCGCATTGGATAATGTTGAAGCAAATATTTGATTCGAATACGCCGACAAACTACGGACTGTTGCCGGATAAGTAATTAATTTTTATTATGAATGTATTTCCATGTTAATTCATTTATGCAGGCAGACGTTATTATTAGATTGGTACATTATTGTTTGTTCTAATGCAATCATTAAATTTACTTTACTCGCGTTCGACTGTTCTCTAACTGGTTTCAGACACTCAAAGATATTATGTTCATAAAAAAGTATCGATTGCAGAGTAAGTTGGTATTGTCTTTTATTAAGGAATAACTTAAAATATCATTGTATGTACTTTAGCGTTGATTAATGTAAGATAACGCATTGGTAAATATGTACAGAACGTCTTTTCAATATAAGAAAAGGTTATTAACGGAATAACTTTGCTTCGAGATTTAATTTTGTATCCACGGCCGACGCTCAATGAAAATACGTGATCATTATATTCTGCTTGCAATGAATGCACGGTAAAGCGAGATTATTATAGGTTTAAGCTAATATTATTATGGTCACAGTATCATTCATTGAGCTAGGAAAACGTGGACATTGTTATTTTCATTCGAACGGTCCGAGGTGATCACATTGTGATACAGGTAAGAAATTGATTGGCTTCAGTGTCCGCTTATCTTCGAGTGAAATGTTATCAACTTTTTAACACGTATTTTTGTTTTTAAACCGTTATGATCAAAGGAGTTTGCTAATATCTACCGCATGGATGTTCGAAAGATCTTTATCTAAAACCAGCGCTGTCCTAAACGTGTATAGATTCGAAGCGTTAGGTTAAATACAATGTTGAGCATTTTATCGGTAAATCGTAAATCTATATTAACACCTCCATGCCCATGATGCAATCGTAAATAGTTAAGCCATTAAGTCTTTCAATATTGTCAATAAGCATTTATCATTTAAGGTATTCTAGCATATATACACTTTTAAAGTTATTTTTAGCTGCTAACTTAGGTTTAAATACTGTCAATAAACAGTGAAACTGAGATGCCATCATGGCAGGGAACGTGATTTTTTAGGATGGCATATTACGGGTTAAAAAGGATATAAAATAAAGACCATGCTAAAAATATATTCGTATCCACTGCTACATCCTTGACCCACGATGTCGTTACATATTTTAGTAGGAATCGTAAGAATCGAATTGTAATAAAACATCTGCTGCCAGAAAGATGTATAAAATGTCATGAAGATAACTAATAAGCGCTGTGCATTGTCATGAAACGTGATGACGTGAAAATGGGATAACGATAAAGCCCTACATACTTGCAGAACAGAACGGCTACGATTTTATTTTGACAATTATTCGTTATGCTCGCGCTCGTAAAAGAGATTACATTCCAGCGCAATAAAAAAACTTCAACGTTCACAAAGACAGGCATCGGGATTTACGAGACAGCTGTAGGATGCATGTTACCTACATAATATAATCGGGAGGCAGAAATCGTATACACCTCGGCCCAACCCGCACACAGCGACGCCTCGAAACCGTTATGCGATAGTATCGTCGTTTATACACATGCAGGGAAGCGAGTGTACGGTGTATCTGTGTGCGATAATAAAATAAGTGCATAATACGAATGCAGGACGGCAGGCGGTCCCCCTCGCGCGGGGTAAACGACCTCGGACGAGAGCTAAAAGGTGAATTTAGCATAATTTAAATAGATGTCACACCGCAGCACAATATATCATCGACATGTCGTCAGTCAGTAGCCTCTCGGGGGATTTGGTTTCACAATATCACCAAGTTCAACTCAATGTAATAGAACACACCTAAGCGATATCTAGATTTCGCAATTTACATAAATTTTAATTTATCATTAAAATTATCAATTCTATGGATTTACGTTAAGTAGGTTAACCAAAGCAACCGTAAATAGAATTTTACAAATAATTTCAATGTTGATAACATTATCGTGAGACAGAAGGCGAGGGTCAAAAATTCAAGAGATTACAAAATATAATATTCATCGGCCATATTGACTAATTGGTACACATTTACAATTATTTATTACTATGTACTTGCTAATTGACATATAATTGGGTAGAGAATGACTTAGCATATTTATTAAAAAGTTGTCCCTATTGTAAATAAGCAACAAGGGTGAGAAGGTGTACATTCAAGTCAAACAGTTACATATAATTAAATCAATTATTAGCAGTAAATGGAAACTGTGCGTGTACAAAGCAGACGGTTGAGGAAGAAGGGGGGGGGGGGATTCAGTCAATGTATGATTGTAGAATCCCGCGGTAAAGCTACGCCTCAATAACAGTAGTGTGATATGAGTAGATAGATATTGTTGCGTGTTGCATAATTGCTTAGCTGTGAAATTATTATAAAACACAACGAAAAAGAAGAGTCACTAATTTGTACATTGGCAACGAATTTATTGTAAATTCCGCTTTCACGGTCATATTGCATTATAACTCTTAAACATAATACTTAATTGTAAACTTAAAAAGGCCAAGGTAGGCATTTATAGCACGACGAAACAAAAAAACAACCTAATTATTATTATAACTATTTAAAAATAATATTTTTATTTTCTAAAAATACCTTTTTCAATTCTTTTTAATTATATTTATTTAAAATATTTCTTTTATTTATTGCTCTCAAAGTAATGAAAAGGCAAATAGATATTCAACAGTTGAAACTTCTCGGTAGACCAGGAAGACTAAATACCGAGAAGGTTAAATTGCTGAACACGTTTAGTATGAATTCATAAGTTATGATCATTTAAAAATGTTCTACCTGTTAAATTCATATTGAAATGTTACGTAAAAGAGTAGAATATTGTAAATATTCATGTCATAAATAATTCGGTGAATTAACATTGTAATTACGGAATGTTGAAAAACGAATCAAGCGAATTATCAACAATGTACATTTACTCGACAATTCTATTATCAATGAGATTGGTCGCTAAATACAGTAGTAATCCGAAAATCGACACAAGCTGCGGGTATTGTCTCGACTGAAGAATACTTCATTAAACCTGTTTGCACACCTGGAATCGTAAACTGTTACGACAGACGAAACCCGGCGAATGATAAAGTGCAGAGTTCGTTGACATATCATCCGACAAAAGGCTTAGAAATATCGACAGTATACCTAAGTATCTACACGCGAACTAATGACAACTTTCTTCAATAACAAGCTGGAATTTGATTGACTATGTGCATTATTAACATTATAATAAATAAACGATAAAACAAAAAATCTTTTTTTTCATCCGACGCCCAAAAAAGTTAGCCAATATTTTATGTAAACGCTTTTGTTCGTTTCATCTCTAAAACATGATGCCGAAATATTGAGCAACTAGTATTTTATTATTTCAAAATGATAAAATGAGTTGATTATATAATATAAATTATATGTGCCAGGGTAATTTTTCAATAGGAATGGCGTTTGATGTGTGTCGATAATGAGCCAAGTCGTTTACAGGATAATAGTATCAATTACAAAAAGGCTCTCACGAGCTTAGTCCTACAAGATTTTCTGAATAAATTTCCGCATGACGTTGCAAAAATAATATCCAGTGTCTTGGAACTGGGGGTGCACGCAAAACTCTCAAGTTTCTGCAGCAGTGTGCACAAAACCCAAACCCCACGGTTCGTTTCAAATGAATCATGCTTGACTTGCAGATTTCCGTGAACGAAAACACAGCTAGACTGGAGCAGACTGGTATCTGGACCAAACAAGGCAAACAGGGACAATCGAGTTAGCTGTTGTTCTCTCTCGGATGTACAGTTAAAGTTAAGCATAGGTATGTTTATCGAGAATTAATTTTCTAACGCGTTGCTCAGGAATTACATAGAAAACTGGGAGACGAATCGTGATTGAAGTTTGACGGTAATAAAATATTGTATGATTTGAACAGTCTCTAATATATATCTCTCTAATATGAATATATACATATATTCTTAATTTAAAATGCTTTAAAGACAATGTTGTCGAATTCACGAGAATCAATTTTTATTATGCTTGTACCTAATTTCACATAGTTTAATATCTTGGCCAATCCGTATAAAAGAAGTTTCAATACCTTTTCGCATTTTGAGTCTTTATTTGGAACTCTTCCATAGACATTTCAATTTAACAAGTTAACTTGCATTACACGAAGCGAATACAAAAATCGTAGCACATGTTGTGCAAACAAAAGTAATACGTAACATAATCGACAAGGTACGTGTAAATATGAATCAAACCGGAATTTATTTATCTATTTATCTTCGTCCGGCGAGCGGGTAAGTAAACCACAAAAGGCCAAGCGGAACGTAAATCAGTTGTTCAAAATGGAGTCATCCCACCGGATACGATCGAATATTATTAATTCATTCGAGAATGCACATGTCGACGTCAGTTATGTTTTGTGAAATAACGATATGATGATCACGATTAACGGCAGGGGGCGTCTGGTCTTTCGGTCGCGTATGAATCCTCGGCGCCCTTGATGGGCGGTGCGGGAATCCGAAATGTCCTCATTGGAAAATATTGCGAGGGGAAATAAACGAGACAAACACCTAGCGGTCATATGAGGGCGATGAACATTGTGTGTATTCGCATATGTCACAGTTAAAGTGTGAAATCTCATCACTTAATACTTTCACTAGTCAATATATAAATGAAATAATAAATGTCCAAGCTTACTGATGTGCGCTGTTGAACAGAAAAAGAGCGAGAATGACAAAAAGTTGAAATTTTTGAGGTTATGTGAAATGTCAGATTACAGTAAAACACAGCAAAAACGTGATTGCATGCGTACATCAGTGACGAGCAACACTGAGTTTGTTGACAATTTAACAATATCCGAGTAGTGTAACACAATGACAAGTTAAATAGTTCATTTTTTCTCTTATATCGAAACTAGCTCAAATGAACAACGTATACGTTGATTGGGTGGATATCTATGTTCGGACTATATGGTTTATTAACATTAATTAATTATGGTTGTCTTTCCTTTCTCTTGTGAAGATGTTAATGACGGGTGCAACCAACAGGGAAAATTAAATCAGATATATAATCGATGTCGGGTACACGAATCGACATGAGCTACTTGTGTAGATTAATTCATTTGTAAGCGGTAAATAACGATTCATCCTAATTCAGTAGACTGCAATCAAATGAATAAAAACACTTGTGTTCTTTCATAAAATATTTATTTTTAAAAAAAAGCTCTTATAAATTATTATTATCATTATGTAGAAAGTATGATGTATTCATTCATTACCAATGTGCAAATAAATACATAAAGAACTCTCCATTATGTCGGGTAAATAAACAATATAATATGAGAAACAGTACGGTTGCCTTGATTCGACGTTTGCGTGACGAAAACAATTCAATAAAAATAAAAATCACCGGGCAAAGATTACATTCCAGCTACTGCTTATTTATTTGAAATAATACCGACCGATAAATATCGCACCGATGGGCATAACATTTTAAATTGATTATGTAATTTTAATTCATAAAGTACATAAAACACCCAGTAAAAGAATACCTTACCCCCTTATAATGTTACGGCGTGAATTAATGATTTATCATTAAGTAGTAAAAAAATAAAAAAAACCATATAGTCAATATATGTACATATATTTAACATCAATAGTTTATTCTTGTAAGCATCTCGCAGGCTTTTTTTAATAAACGTCAAATAACAAACCATCATCTGATAACACTTTTAGTTTATTAATGATACACGTAATTGAGACGCTATTGAAATTAATAAAGGAAACGGTCAGAATTTAAATCAATTTTTGGTCGGAATAAAAATATTAAACGGTCAGAATATTTAATAACAATTTTGGTCAGTAGGTTAGGTTAGGTTTTTTTTTTAAATTTCACTTAAATTATGATTATTCATTCTGACCATTTAATAAAAATTCTGACCAAAAAAATACGAGCCATTAATAAGCAACGGATACAATAAGGTTTAATACCGAGAATTCGTAAAGAATGGTTCACAATATTATTACTACTACACGCCAAGGCATTTATTTATACGTGTCTTTCAGTAATGGGAAAGGAAGACTTGGCTGGAAATAATAATAAAATAGCAGCATTGAAGGGAGAATTCGCAGACGTGGTTTTAGGGTGCCCGGCCGCCTTTGTGCGTGTATTTTATGTACGTAAACCCGGTTGGAAGGGTGGAGGAGCGGGGAGGTGGACAGTCGAGGAAGCACAGACGTGGATTTATGAATTGCCGGCAAGGCCTGTCGCGAGGGGACCCAGAATGGGATCAACGATGCGGAATAATATGACGAGGAGACGAATCGCCTGAAAGTATGTTATGTCAATTGAAATAGGTAGACGCATTGTGTCGATACTTCAGAATTTATCTATTCAAAGATAATGAATTATAGGTATTATACGTTGCTCAAAAATTTCGTCATAATATTTAAAAATTATAAATACATATTATATAATCAAAGGGGTTCAGTGTCGTTAGACAGTAATTTTAGATCGCGATTAAAGGATTACCTTACTCTTAAAAAAGAAAATAAATTAAATTTATATTTTGTCAATAAATTCACTTTTGTACCAACCATGACTTGATATTAAATGATTTGTCATCCAGGTAGAAATAACTAAATACATACGTTCGATATGTTATCATGGTATAATGGAGTTTTACCAAGTAAAGAGCATATAAATGTAACTTGCCAGTATCACCTGAGGAACAGTCTACCAAATAAATACACAAGTCAGTTAAGCGGTGTTGTTAAGAACGATTTATTGTAGATGACAGTCGACGTAAAGATCAACGTAAAGAACAACGGGACGAAAATGCATATCGTGATCAATAAAAAAAACAATAAGGTAAACATAATGGAGATATATTTCGAAATCTGGTTGATAGCCGTTACGCCATCGTAGATAGTTCAGACTATTAATTGTGAACTTAACACAGTGATATATTTACGATATAATGTTGAAGTTTTGCCAATACAATCAAGAAACGACAACATCTGAGCCAATTGAAACCAAAAATTGTGTATAAAAAATGTTTTGCAAAAACTGCATAACAATGTCCGCCCACCGTTACCGTTGGAATCACAAGACCGATATTAATTAAAGTGGAATTTCTCTTCTGGCAACCACGCGTGATATTGTTGGCACAGTTCAAAGAAATATTTACTATATGTATTCGTATTCAAAACCAGAAACGGATTGCTAAGAAATATAATATATAATACGGAAGGTGTACGAGCGGTGTTGGAAGAATTATAAAAAAAATAGGAGACCGGTTGCTTGAAAGTTATGCCGTAAATTGATATTAATACAAAAAAAGCAATCAATAATTGTAGAAAAAATAAGTCTGTTCATAAACAAACTTCCCACGCCCCGGCAAACGAACGATGGACAGCGGAATTAATGCGAAAAAAGGCCCACAACAAACGTCAAAAGATTGCTTTATTTTTTCGTTCAAATTTGGAACAATGCAGAGATGAGACGCAATAACAAAGATGCTAAAAGACTTGATAGATAAAATATGTATTTATTTAGTAGTCGACATTCCATTTGAACTTTGGTTTCAATATCCACTGTCAATGGAACGATTGTAAGCTAAAATACATTTTACTATACATATTACTAAAAGTTAAATATTCAACACGTAATGATTTTGTAGAAGGGATAAGTAAAACGTTGTGCTACGTACGGGTAATATGTTTTTATCGCTATTTACGTAATAAAAAAAACGTCATCAATAGAAGTGTATAAGCAGTGGTGTAGTGGGGCCAGGTCGGCGACCTGGCACCTGAAAATGAGCCAGGGCGCCGCCCTGCCACCTTTTTGACTTGTAACTTAATTTTCAAGTACATACAGTGAGTACAGTTTTTTGTGTGTAATTGCGTGTTTTTTTATTGATTTAATTGTTAATACTTGTGATTTTTTAACATCGGATGGATATAAAAAAAAATAGGGAAGAAATCAATGACCGACCTGGTACGTATTTATTTACCACTACACCACTGTGTATAAGTTTAAAAATTGAATGTTTGGTACAGTTTAGACTCGAAAGCAATCAAGGTGACCGACATCCTATCTATACCTATAATAAATTTAGTACCAAAAAAGTGGTAAATTTTAATAAGTGTGGGTGAAAACAAATACGTAATATGTATAATGAATGTTTTAGTCAACAATGAAAAAGTTTTCTCCAAATATGTAAGCGAGGATAAACAGCGGGCAGCTGAGGGGAAACGCCGCATTTTATCGAATAATAATCTCGCTCCCTCCCTTTGTCCGTCTCGACGAAAGTTTGCCGCGGCGAATTTATGGAAGAGGTTAAAGCGGAAATAAAAAGTTCCGACCGTAAAATATATAAAGTTGAGTGTTTTTATTTCAACTGTCTTTTGGAAAACAAAAGTTTAGAGTAATATTGCAAGTTTGATCCAATTACAGTAAGTGAACTGTGTATTTCTGAAGTTTTCTTTGCAGTAGCGAATAGCCCAGATGCTAACCGCACCGAGTTTGATATTATGTTCAATTTTTATTGCTGTTTGGTCTACGTTTGCCGTTTGTTTATTGAGCAATAATTATTGTTCCTGGTTTTGACTTGGGTACAAAAATAAACAATCCAACATGTAGGAAGATTCTGAAAATAGTTACATGAAAACATTCAATAACGATACATTTTTGGCAAAATATTTCTTAAGGTCAAAAATATTATACAAGTGTAGGCAAATACAATTTGTGTACAAATCTGCTCTAGATAAATAGTATTATTAACCACTTGAATACCAAGTGGACACCGGTGTCCGGAACATATGCAAGCGAACACGGATGTCCAAGCATTTAAAAAATTAAATAATTGGTATTCTAATAGAATATAAGCAACATTTTGATGAATATGTGTAGTGAAATCTATACCGAGTCAATATAGGTTTTTAAAATATCGAATTCGAGTGTATATTAGGCAAAATTATTTTTCTCAAAAACACGCAGTATCTCTGGGACATATTAATGATTTATTTGCGCGGTATTCAAGCGGTTGAGCAGCTATATTTTTTCAGCCATAGGGAATCGATTGAAACTACTACGCTGTTTGGGTCCTAAAGCGTTAAGATGTGGACATATACAATAAATTGAAAATTAGCATGAGTTAATCATGAGTAAGTCAGTTCAAGTTCATCCGTGCACTTGAACGCCTGAAGATGCCGAAAAGCGAAACCCGGGTCGTTAGTGACAAAATCTGTGAGAGTGTACATAATTTGAACGATTCAAATTTAGCATGAGTTAATTAGGACTGTAAAACCCGATCCAATTCGTTTCAAGAATAATTTATATGAAGATGTTTGGAAGTATTTAGGTGACCTTCTATTAAATATGGTAGCGGTTTGACTTGCCAGGGAAGTTATTTTTAAACGGCACATGTGAAGTGATGCCAAAAAGCGAACTGGCGTGCCACTAAAACCAATGGTCCCGCGGGATGCGTCACACCCGCATCGAGCAGGTTTTCTCTGTTGGCTGCGAATGTACACAAAGCCAAAGAAACGCTGTTTATATACTTTTATTTTATTGCGGCAAACAATTAAGTTCTTTTAAAGTGTTAATAACACGCACTGAAATTTTATTAATCACATAATCGTAGTGTAACTTTCGAATTACTATAATCAATCATATTGCCTGCCCGTTCATATTCAACAAACTACAAAATCGACACATTGTAGTTTTTCCTCACTGAGTTCACATCCTATCACGCTACCATAAAATAATTTAAATTTGACCTAAATCTACTATACGTTGAATAAACAACAGTCATGTATTCAACGTTAACTTAATTAATGTTCACATTATGCATCGCATACCTATCACTTGTCCCGTTATGTCTCCGCAGCATGAAGAGTTAAACAGGTTCAAGCAGTTGATACGGCAATGTGTAAAGCATTTTATCAAACCGTTAATTCGATATGAGAAAAAACACGAAACTTTACGCGTCAAGTAGATAGTGTGCCATTTGGCAGCGACCGGAAATAAGTTAGCTCGAATATTTGGAGCACGCATGCTAATTCTGCATCGGCAATTCAATTAAAATTAAACCGGGACAAAGTTCACTTTCGCTAGAAGGATCGCACTTTGAATTATATCTCGGCATCGTTAAGTTCTTAAAATTGAATACTAATAAAGGTTTAGATTTGTTAACATTATAAAAAAAATTATAGCACTAATAAATCCAGTGCTCACTTATGAAGTCTCTGAAATTGGAGACGTCACTGCTTAGGTCATGAAAAAAACTAAATAGCGATTCAAATTGTGATACAGACCAAGGTGTCGATATGTATAGCCTACCACAGTTTTCGCTCTGGTGTAATTTTGATTGCTGTATTCTATTATGAATAAAGTCATTTCCGGATTCTTATTATCGTACGGCACGACAGGACCGACCCACACTCACTATGCGGGTCATCAATAATGATCGCCTGAAGTTGATGGCGATGATATAACCGTTCAGCCGAGAACATCGTGGGCAGCGGCGTTTCTTAATTATGGCAATCAATTTAACTTTGTTCTGCAACACAATGAGAAAACAAGAATTGCATCCACACTCAACGAATATGCACTCGAATCCGTAAATATGTATACAGAAACTGTGTCGGCAATTAAAATAACTTCCAATGATATACTATATAACATTACTACTGCGAAAAATGTAGGCTGGTGGCCATGACAGCTTTTTTCCATTATGATCGAAGTTATTTAATGAAATGTCACATTACCTAAAGGTATTCTTTATAGAACTTTAACGAAGACGATTATTTAAAATAAAAAAAAACACGATATGAACCTCAAAACGAGAAAAAAAACGAGAGATAAAATACAATTATCAAGTAACATAAGTACTTTTTCATGATCAATCTTTGTTATAATGGTTGATTAAATGATGTAAGAAAATTATAATAAATTATACATGGCTTTATGGTAAGCCTATTATTGATCTTATTGACCTGTTGGTCAAAAATAGACCCGTGACCTTCAATATTTAATTACTGAAATAAATAACCACGGCGACTCTAAAAATCGACCAAACGTTCGAATTACGTAAACACCTCCCAGACGCTAATTCGATCAATTTACATTCACTAAGCAGCGGAGTACATAAACTGTTGATATATCGATTCCGAGTCCTCATAAATAGTAAGGCGTATGTATCGTACACTCGGATGTGCAACAAACAAGAACATTTAAATAAACCGAAGGCAATGCGCATAAATTATTCATTGGAAAACCGCGTTTGTCATTCAAAATAAATTAATGAATAAACAACAGCTTAGCTTTTTACGTTAGGCGGCCAAGAAAGATGAGCGAGACGATTGTATTATTATGTGTCAAATTAAAACTAAGTGTTCATTGAGGAAATTTCTTCCAGTCCTCGTTAAGCCCGGGATTCAAAAATAAAATTAGAACAACGTGGGATGTAAAGTAAACGACGAAAGAAAATAAAATCAATATATAACTGATATAGATTGATATAAATAATATATAAAAATAGCAGATAGCTGATAAACTTAAATGCCATGAATTTTAATTAACAAGTTGTGAAAGTTAAATAAATCATTTATGCAGACGATAAATAAATACGTCGCGATCTCTTGATCATCGCACTATATCAACAATAAATAATTTATATTTTTTTCAAATAACCCAATAGGTATACATTTTATGGTTAATCGAATCATCGAGAAAATCATAGAGGATGTGATGATTAACTTAAGAAAATAACGATGTAAAGGAAGTGAATAAGGATAATCAATCAATAAATATTTTTTATGACAGCTGCAATCTTTCACAAGTCGGCGTGAACACATCAAGTGGCGACGTCTAGTGAAGTGTTGGCACAGATATTTTTGCCAAATAACCTATATTATATTATGCTAGTGACTAGTTTGGCTATTCCAAATTATATCTTTACAATAAGTGGACGGAAGATAGTGCAATTAAAAATACACGCTAAGAGCTATGATGACTTTCGTGACACACACTGATAAACATTATCAACAATTATTATTGATGACAATGAAATGATAAGATTAATAATGAAGCAAGTATACCCTACAATTTCGTAAATTCATTCAGCAATCACTATTCACTTTAACTTTAGATACACTCAACGAGTGCTTAGCAAGAAAGGATGTGAAGAATTAAAAAAATTATCTCAGAACCATATTTATTGGCTCCATCTGCTCAACAACAAAAAAACAGACAGTCAGAATAATTTCAAGTGTCTGAATAGTAGGCTATGCATCATTATATTTAGTGTTTGTTGCAATCTAATTATACATCCGCCTATTAATATTTTATTAATGTATACATCAACTCACTAAAACAATGGATGAAAAGTAAAATATATCGTGCAAAAATGAACGCGAAGAAATCCTCCGTACCGTTGTTGCATGCACTGGCGGAAATAACCAGCTATGAGAGAGGGAAACTCATTGTGGAATATTATTATTCCATCATTGCTGTATAAAGTGTTTGTTCTCCATCAAGCGTGGGAACGTGACAGACGCACATAAAATATTAACATTCATAACGCGTGCAGTCTCTCCGTTGATTTCAGAACTAATGATATATATTAGAAAAACCGCACGACCTACCATGGCCTATTAAATTTGACAAACTATCTGTTGTGCAGTCAATGTTTCTATCAAACTGTTACTGATGCAGTATCGTCTGGAATGTTATGTAGAGACAGTCCATAAGATATCATGGTTATCAGTGATATCATCACGTCTTTGATCTAACGAGAAAATGTCCGTATATATGCGAAAAGGTGTGCAATATTGTATGAAGTTTAAAGTCAAATAAGTGAACTACTAAATCCTATTTCTAAGTTAATAAAGTACAGAATATGAACACATACAATATACGAAGAAATTCTGAAATTTTACTTTCGAATATACTAGATAGAATCTCGACACTACTGCTTCATTTCTGTATTTAAACAAAGGGCATTAGAAAGTAAAACGAACTAAACGACGGATAGGTTAATTTAATAACCAATAATAAACGTCTTCAGCTTTATATCATGTAATCTGATTTCATAAAAAAAAAATGTGAATTTCATCGTAAATGTGAAACTTCTGAAAATAAACTGAAAAGCTACCCACTTGGTGAGAACTCGATAAAAATGTGTGGTAAAATATATTATTATCATTCACAGTAAAAATGTTGGTTTATATTTTCCAAATACAGCATAGCGTGACTAGAAAATATAATAAATATCGTAACGTAACCAGTATATTAATGTTGTGTCTATTGCGAGGCATTCTACGAAACCGGCTCAATATTAAATAGTGGCCTCGGCAACATTTCTCTAGGTATTCATTATCCGTCGTGCCATCCTATGTACAATATAAAATAATAACTAGATGCGGTATCTCTCACGTTTTTACAATGAGTTCCGGTTGGGAATTTTGCTTCGCTAGACTAGATAAGTACGTATTATGTACTCCGGCGAGACTGTAACGGCTTCCCGCATCTTACAAATATTATTACGTGAAAAATAAAAACCGCATTTAAAGAATAATTCAAGTTATGGATTTAAGAAACATTAACGAATGTTAAAACGACTCGAGTATAAGTAACGCTCGTTGCTGCAATACAAATTATTTATTTAGTAAATTTATAGAAAATAATTTAGGCTTCGTTTGCAGTATCATCAATCTAAATCGACTGACTACCAACAAAACTTTATCATAACTATGTAAATAAATTTCACCTAACGCCTGTTAAAAATAATTGAAATGTGGTAAGAGTTCAATATCATACACGGCTAGTTAAATTACTTCAGTAGTAGATAAACATACGATTCACACGTAAGTGACGTATCATACAAATCGTGATATCCTATTTAACTTTTTAGCCCACGACGTGCCAGTAAGACGTATTCATCAGTCAGTAAAAGCACGAGCACCAAGTATATATAATAATAATAAACCACAATAATTGAGTTAAAAATTAGCACACTTCGTATCGATGTGCAGGCAATCTTCTTATGGAGTGAAAGTTGTACGTACATGAATCCACCACAGCTCATAAAAGGAACGCATTTAACTTTGCTTACAAAATCATTAAAGCAATTATAATAAGTGTGTACGTAAAGATTTATTTAAAAATGGAAACATTGCTCCGGTTATCTTGATTCGTATATAACGCAAACCAATACCACTGCAGTGTAATTAGGTACCATGGCATAATGGCAGACAAACTGGTTTCTGGCTTATAATAAATAACTGGTTTTGCGCGATCGACTCCGGCCGGAATCCATTAAAATGTTGTATTAAATCGACAAATAAATAATAATATATTGTGACATTAGAAAGCTGCTGATGCGCGGGGAAACTGGACGAGTGAAGAGGGCGCCATTTGGCGTGGTACGTCCGACCGATCTGGTTTTACGTCCGCCATTTAATTAATCAAAGCGATCCGAAGATAGCTACGATATTCCAGCCATTGAATGCATACACTCCGCATAAAAAGTTGCACAGAAGAAAAACACACCCAGGTTAACAAAGCACATATCTCGTGATATTATTGACTATTACCTTTTTCCAATTATATGAAAGTTAATACGTAGGTACAATAAAAACAGTAAAAGCTGTTTGGAGTAGGTCAAAACGACCCTGAGATAAAAGGATTTAGTTTCTATCCACGAAATATCTAATATAATATGACGTTCTGCGAAAAAAAAATGCTTTTAAAATTAAGCAGTTACTTTTATGGATTTGTTATCTTTTGAAAATAAAAAAGTAGCATGTACCTAATAATATTTACTCAAACGTAAAGCCACGTGTTTGATTAATTGAAAACTACTACGATAAGGTATTAATTTAAAAAAAAAACATAATATCCATTCATTATACTATATATAGTAAGTGATCGTATCGCGTTCATCGTATCATTCGTACATATGTATTGTTAGGTTGCTCTTAGTATGATGAAGTGTAAATACATCGATGCTTAACATATACCTACAATGACTTCATATTCAAATTACTAATAAATATAACAGTGCAATCAGCATGTGACTCGTCATCAAATATTTGCCTGAGGAATTCAGCCGGCGGCGCTAAATTTAAACAGATGTTCTCGAAATTCGTCCATCACTTGCAATAATATTGATGTCTATCAATGCTAATATCGCAGCGTATATTTGTTTGCGTAGCCTCAGGCGCTAATAAAATGAATTCCATTTACATCGTCCGAGTGGCTTCAATTTCGTCATTAATATTTCATATCATTAAATTAGACTGCGTGATATATTGCGCTAATTGAAAACGTGTAAGCAAAGACATAATAGAAATATCGTTAACGAAAACACAATATTGTTCGACACTACAGTCACTTATTTGGGAACGTGGCCAACAAAAACAAATTCAAAGTGCGTAGGTGCTAAAGGTACGGTACACCTATTTAGAAAGTATTTCCAGTGTTGCGCGAATCGACAGCTTAAAACGTGACGGAAATAAAAAAAAATACTCCGAGTAAGTCAATTGATAAATGAAATTCACGGATGACCTCTAATTGACATATAGATTTTTTTTAAAATAAATACAGGACAAAATTGCGAGGCGTTTTATGTTAACAAGCACACTTTTTTCGGTTAAATATTATCTCGAAGACGCGCACGAGTTTTATAGACTAATTTTACCCTACCGTTTGACCCGATCCCTTCTGCGTCGCATGCATGAACACAGGCACGCATACCAACCGACAGCAATAAAATCTCTGTTCTGCGTACTTCTGACGGTTTGCAAACTGTTTTCAAATTAGAATTGAATTGAAAGCTTTTAGATTCTAACTCGAAAACAGTTTGCAAACCGTCAGAAATAAGCAGAAGAACAGAGCTAATATGTAGGAACTTGAACGTACATATTCTATTTATTCACTATCCAATAATGGCTTAACATAGCACATAGATCGATATACGTAAATGTGACGGGAAGGAATGCGACGACGGTTCCCCTCGCCCTTCGTGATCCCGCCCCCGTCGAATTCAGAGCAGGTGCACTCGATGCATGCATTCCCCTTAGCGTAGTATTGAAATGTTTTTTTTTTATAATTCCACGTAACCTTGCGCGCGCATATGTTCTGGTATTTTTAAACAGTCTACGATGCAAGAACGGTCGGTCGAGTTTGCATGCTGACCCGGAATATTAAATCCAATGTTAGGTACTAACAAAATTCAAACATACTTCAACGTAATGACCAATTTCTCTTGCCTTTTATATTAGTATGAGGAATTACGATGAACACACTTACTTTATTTTGTTCCTACGTTACTTCATACATTATCAATTGAAAGCTGAACAAAAATACCACGCGCATAAAAACAATGATAGTAAATTATTGTTTTTTTATTGCGCCTATAACTTAATGACCTACTTGCAAGTGGAATAATTGGACTAATAAGCCATTTATGCGTATCTATCAATAAAATAATAATCGACTTTTGGTGAAAATAAATTACTATAATTACAAATAAATTGGCACACTAATTATTTACTCGACGTTACCAGACATGTTCATAAAATGAATCATAAAAATTATGCGAATTATTGGGTAGATGCCTAAATGAATAATAAAATAACCACAAAGGAAACAATGCTGTGTGCATGT
>CM062832.1:18590900-18953299 GCA_031772345.1 Himalopsyche anomala | reverse complement strand
TAAACTAGCTGGCCCGACGAACTTCGTACCGCCTCAGAATCAATAAATGTTGTGTTAATTTATTGGATGAGTTAAATTCAGTTTGAATGAATACTCAAAATGAATTAAGTTCAATAAATGTGCAAAATTAAAAATGAAAAGTATTTTAATTACATTGAAATGATGTTATTCACGTGGCACAGTCGATAGATTTAAAGGAATACAGTGCACCAACGATTTGATTTTGAATTGTGAAGTTGAAATGATCCACATCTTTGTTATTTGCTGCAAAAATTGCTCGTTCACTCAACCAATTATGATGTTTGTGATTAGCAATGATATTCAGGAACACTTTGTTGATTGTCCTTCGATGAGACGAAATTTCAAAAATTCGGCAAAAACGAAATCAATCCATTCGATTCGTCGACAGGAACACGGCCGTTACAGATAGTCAGCAAATGCTTGGAGAAATCTGCGGCAGATGGTCGTTTAGAAATGCAACTCGCATGTTTGTCGTTAACTGAAGTTTCTTAACATAGCGCCACAGAGTCGATGTTTTAAGTCAAGCGTTTATTTCATCGGCAGCGGTCGATCTTGGAATAACTGGTAGTGTTTGGCGAAAATCGCCAGATAGTAGAATCATTGCGCCTCCAAACATTTTGAGTCATTGCGCTGATCTTTCATAGTTCGGTTGAGTGCTTCCAATGCGGAGGAAAAATAAGCCACCATTTCCCTCATCAATTGCCTTCATTAAAGTATCGTACACTTTCTGTTGGGGGTTCAACAGTGGTACATTCGTTCGAAGTGATTGGTTCAATGCATCTCGATCATATTCACGTTTACGTTCCGATTCTCGATTGAAAGCGTCGTTCATTCCTCGATCTGGCGACGCATCATGCAGCGCATGAGGTAACACATATCTTCGATCAAAAGCAACGCCTGGTTATGTATCTCCTCATCCACCTCGAGATCGGGATTCCCTGAACTGACGCGAATTCGGTGTAAAGTGTCTTCGGACATGTCATCCTTGTACTTTTTCCACAATTCACGTGGATTCGATGGGAAGCATGTCAAAAAAATGATAGCAAATAATGTGCCTATCTGACTTGGAGACGCAGAAACAATTGCTTCAGCGATTGTCATGTCCCAATGAGTTTATTTTTCAAGCAAATTGAGCTATTGACATGCGGCACGAAATGTTAGGCATACAACGCCATTGACAGTACGAAATGATTCGAAATGTCGACCCGTAGGGATTTATTGTTTTTTTTTCAGATCTTTCATAGTCACAGAACTGAAAGACTCTGACATAATGACAGGGATCTTTTCAAATTTATTCAAATAATACTTTTTTATAATTTTACGAAAGTTCATTCTAAATTTTCATATTTTTTATATTACGAAATGACATAAATTCTCATTATAACAAAGAACGCAACATTTTCCAAATCTTCAATATTATATTTATGAGATTATCTTTCATTAGAAAAAAATATATATTTTTGTTTAATGTTCCACACATACAAACAACTATACAGTCAATCCTGTTTTTATGCGGTAGATGTGTTCCACGAAATATCGCAAAAAAAAACTTGACTTCCATAGAAATAGTAGGGTGCGTTACTTAAATTTTAAAATCCGCATAACTTTGAAACAGCGAGTTAAAATATACACTAAATCGCAAAGTATAAGAAAATTAGGGGAAAACCACGGCGTAAAAATATTAAAAAATAGTCACTGTATGACAATTCTATGTGTGTTTTAAAGCATGTGGTTCTAAATCACTCTTTTTCAGAAGAAATAGTATGCGCATCAATTTCATAAAACTATGGTTGTTTTCTAACAATGAAATTAGTGATCAAAGTTTGTTCAGATTTTCTTTTTCGATAATTAATTGTTTATGCAGTTTGTTATACCCATATATATATTTTTTAAAGTTATCGTTGAAACTTGAATGCGCGATCAGAATTTGAATCATTTAGAAAGAAATGATCTTCTAATTTACTGAAAAGTTTGATACCTTCTTCAATTATTTTCGCAGTGAAGAAACTGGAATTTCTTTCAGTTCGTCATTGTTTTCTGGTTTTTTGTCAATAATTAAATTTAAATTATGAACATCTTCGTCACTTATAGCTTTATCTGTAAGTAATTCGTCGATATAATTTTCGCTAAAGGTATCAAACCTTTCTTCGCCAAGTTCATGTGCTAAAGTAATCATTTCAGCTGATATTACCGATGTTTCAATGGTTTCATCGACTGTAACACACCTAATTAGGTGGACTTAATTCAGCGATGGCAGATGCAACATGATTTAAACAGTCCGAAATCGTATTTTTTTTTCAAATGTCGGTTGTGTTTATAATTCTCTCTATTCTATCAAAAATACAACAATATATGCTCTCGATGTAATATTTAACATTTTTATATATCGTAAAATATGGTACATTTAAAAAAATGCATTTCTAAAAAATCGCATTACTTCGAAATCGCATAAAAAAACCGCATAAAAACAGGATTGACTGTATATAGGGATCAAAAATAAAATAATGATTTGATAGTATTCTATAACAATATAATATATAATACATGAAAAGTATACTGATTTTTTTTTACATACCTTCTGATTTTATGTACTTTCATTCGTCTTTTCACATTTCAGTATATATTTTAGCGACGGTGATGAACATGAGACATAAATTCCTAAAAGTTTTTTTTTAAATGGATATTGAAGATTTAGTTTCGATTTAGTTTTAAGTTGGCATTCCTAACTTGATTAACAAAATGCCTCACATGAGGTAACACATGTCTTCGATCTAAATCAAAGCCTGGTTATTTATCTTTTCATTCACCTCGAGATCGGGATTCCTTGAACTGACACGAATTCGATGTAAAATGTCATCCTTGAACTTGTTCCAGAGCTCACATGGATTCGATGTGAAGCATGTCAAAATAATGATAGAAAATAATGTGCGTATCTGACATGGAGATTCAGAACCAATTTCTTCAGTGATTGGCATGTCCCAATAAGTATAATTTTCAAGCAAATTGAGCTCTTGACATGCAAGTAGAAACATTCGTCATTTTTTGGATGAACTGTGTAAATGCGACCAAGAGCATCAATAGTCATTCGGGTGATCAGGAACCGCAACGCTTTGCTTTTGACGTTAAAATTTCTTCGATATAGCGTTTCAAGTGTAATAACGTGTCATCTCAGAGTAAAACAACGTTCGTGCAAAATATTGTTGTCAAAAATTTATATACCTAATTATAAACATAACCTTATTTCAATATTGTCCGATTTTCTTTCGTTTTAATTTCATATCATCGATTTCTTTTATTCTAATCCATATTCTAAATTTAAATTTTTTTATAAGTCAGTAGTACGCAAAAAAAGCAAAAACAAACAAATATAGAAAACAGTGCGATCTGGTGGATTTTTCTGAAACCAGCTTACGACATTTTATCGTTTGATGAAGCTATTCGTCATTCGAAAATTTTATTCTGTATGAAGATATTTATTTTCTTTATAATTTCTTTTCCGTGATATTTTTCCGATGTTTTAATGCTTATTCTGCTATTCTCGGCGCATACGAATTTTATAAATCAAATATCATTGAAATCCGTTTTGTAATTCTCGAGATATACGTGGTGTAAATAACCCGACTTTGTTTTATATATATAGATATCTGACAGCACTGTGAAGATTAAAAAACAATACGGCAGTAGCAAAATATATAAAAAGCGATAACGTGAGATTAGTTTTGTGCGAAATTAGCCTGCGTTTATAAGACCTATAATCTCATTGTTATAACTAAACATTTGATCTAAGTGTGCCCAGACAAATAATATAAGATATCAATAAAAAAAAAATAACAACTTTTTTACATACAAGAGCACATTTTTATCATCGATATCTTTGATTATCACCTCTTCCATTGCTGATAAATATCAAAATACTGAAAATAAACCTATCCATTGGAAATCCTTGACTGAATAAAGGACTTTCTTTTACAAATGAAAAAAATTACTAATGAGATTTATCATAAATGATTAAAATTTGAAAACAATTAGTATGTACATAATTATTTCCGTCACGACTCACTCTAGAGTTTTAAATTATAACTTTAACATTGTTTAACAATCCCCGTTTGCATAATAGCCAGTTAGATTTTAAAAGTGGCGTGAATTTCCGAGAACTGTTTAATAATTCTTTCACGAGGCGATATTTCAACCCACACAAAGAAGGTTTCGCATCCACAACGGGCTGTGAATAAAAAAAAAACATAACCGTCGACTCACGACCACGATGCAATCATACCTCATTGCCAGCGTGCCGAGGCAAGCAAACCATCTTTGATCTCGGAACGTATAAACCAACCTGTGTACTATTTAGAAATATACAAGGAAGGACTATGAAAGAGTTTATGAATAATGGCAAACTATTTAACAATAAGCACTGGTAGTTAAAACGTATTTCAATATTAAAGGAATAATAACGATATTTTCTTCATGCAAAACAATATATATTGTGCAGAGATCTACAAATCTGCAGTCTTTTTTCAAACTTGACAAAACATAATTGACAAAGAATTTTTCCCGTGGTGTTGTGTTGCTGCTCAGATGAAAAAATTTCCAACACGGCGACGTTACGGCAACATAAACCGTAACCGCAAGCCAACAAGCGAAACATATTACAGAGAGAAATCGGCCTAAATCGCTGCCACTTTCGTTTCCATGCTCGATTATTTATTATCGCTATTATTTGGATAATCAACGTAACATCTTTTATGCTTACGTCGAATTTAATTACACACTTGTCGAGATACGATAAAAACGCGATAGTTTTACAGGAAAATTTTGGGAATCCGTGGAAAAGTAAAAAAAAATAACAATGATTTAGACAAAACGCGGAAAATTCTTATTCGAGTGCTAAACTATTACAAATAATACAGTGCGTTGACACCAACGGTAAATTTGTTTTGAGAATACACGTAACACTGGTAAAAGTTAAAAGGGAATGGGATGATTCAAGTTGAATGATAGCCAGACAGACTTATTACTAACGTTATAGGCGAAAATTAATGTAACTGTATGTCGGGCCAAAGCAATAAAAATGCAGGCCACGGTAGTCGGGAGACAAACGGGCTTAACCAGTTAGAAAGTTAAATCCATTGTAAAATGTGCACGTCAAAGTTTAAACGAAACTCTAGCTGAAAAGAGAAAGAACGAAACGTATATTAATTTTATAACTAATCGAAACAGCGAAATAATACGCCACGAATTAATGATTTACCGGTATAAACTTACCCTTATTGTTAAAGATTGATTGCACAAACTCACTGCACTGGGGTCACTATATTCGATAATAAAACAATGCAGCGGGTTCAATGCGATAATCCTATTGCGACACTACACACAATAACCATAAAACATTGACAAAAAATAGTCCATGTAATCAGTCTTTCGAGCACCGGTCAGATCACTTCAGCACACAGAAAATTCGTCGATAACAATTATTCAAAGCGTCCTTGAAAGACACTACAATGAGAAAAGTCCACCTGTACACTTCCAAAGGCAAACGATAAAATGGCGTCGCGGGAGTTTCATCTCCGGCACACTGTGTACGATGCCGAACGGAACAGCGAGATGTTTCCCCGACGGTTGCGCACAAAAGACTGAATCGGCGGGGGCCGGGGACCTGCACTAGCAACAAGTGAACGTTTCGCTTCGCGCGCTCTCGGTTCCGATCGGTTCTACCCGGCTGTAGACTATTTCCATGACGCTGACGTGTAACTATCTTGAATAATAAAATAATACACGCATTTAGGAACGGAAAAAGAGAATCCGAGCGCACGTTCCGAGTCTGACACAAAACATCAGAAACGAGTTTTTTACACGCAGACTGGTTTCTTGTAAGCTTATTTATTGATGATGTCATGCGTGGCCAAACAGCGAATTGCACGCGGGTTCTATTACTACGCTAACCTATAATGTCGTAATTATTTCCGATACGTTAAGAATTAGGTTGACCCTCACGCATTTAATCTAAAATACAAACAAACCATTAATCCAAACTGGCAAAACAATATTAATGAAATGTTCCTCCGAGCCAACACCCGAATTGTCTTTAGTTTGTCAACTTACTATTGATTTATCTCTACTTTGACACAATGATAATTATGCTAACATGTGCACTATCGGTATGGGAAATAGATAGGTATTGGTATATAACTTTGGCCCAATAACCTCTGGGGCATTACACTGCGAATACAAACCTGTTAACAAACAATATCACATTTCTAATGCGATAATAGGTATGTTGAGTGTTGACAAACACTAATATCAATTATCACACTTGTAATTAAAATAAATATACATTAGTAATAAATATAACTAGGTACATATATTGTTTGTATGCCTTTCAACAATATATTTTTCTGGCATTGCATTATGAATACCGACAATCGATTGACAAATTGGGGTCCATTCTGTGCCTCAGAATAACATATATTTTACAAAACCCACACAATATCTTTAATTCACTTTTAGTAATTCGAAAAAGAGGACCTCCAAATTTTATTGCGGCTGGTGCCTCAATTGCTAAATCAGTCACTGGGGACCAATAACGATGTTTCACAACAGTTATCAGCCAAATTTATAATAATCAGTTACTCATTGTAAAATTTAAAGCTATTTATAGCATTAAAATATGGTGGAATAAACTAAAAACACAAGAAATAGAAAATAAAAATAAGAACATTAAAACAAACAACTGACAACCCAGGACCAAAACCAAATAAGACGATTTCAAAGATATGATATTTCCCACCGTTGAAATAAATAATCAATATAGCCTTTGTCAGATAATCATTAAAACTAAATCAATGTAATTAGATATATGGTTACATCGGTTATAAAACTTGCTTATTACAACAAAATGACAGCCACCGATAAAATAATTAACAAATTAGAAGCAAGTAATATGTTCTAATAACTGTGTTGCCTGTTTGTGCCGAACTATTATCCGCACCAGTAGCCACAAACAATAAACAAGACAGGTCATGGACGAGAGGTCACAATAAAACTTGGCCGGAAACTGTCACTATGAGCACCGTCTCGAATGAAAAGCGGCGGCGGTTCGGTTATAATACGCTTAAAATAAATATATCAATCGACAGAGATATTCCGCTGGCAGTTTCCACCTGTTCCCGAGTCAGTTGACATATTGATCGAGTCGACTCAATAAATAACGACTTCGCACATCATTAAATATAATTTTAAACATATTTATCCTAGCTTAATGAGTAGCTTACACGAGTCGAGTAGAAAATAATGCTACTATGGATAGGTATTTACTATATTTTTTGACAGCTTGAAAATTGTTGAAATATAGATACATATAAGAGTTCTATCCTATATAACTATTTTAACTACAATAATAGGTACATATAGGTAGTAGCTACTTACAGACTTTCTCTTTTGAACTTCTACAATAATAATTAGTTTGCTGGTATTCTTCACAATATAATACAGCGGTGGGCTGCCAATACGCTAACAAGAGGCTCGCTTAACCTTAAAACTATTCTTGTTGTTCCGGGAATAGCACAATAACTCTTAAAGCTATCGAATGTTACTTATGTGCGTTCTTAAATTTGATTATAATGCATATTAGTTAGAACATCACATAACGCATAAATCGTAAAATATTGTTTTCAGGGCTGTGGAGTCGGAGTCGGAGTCGCGGTATTTTGGCCGGAGTCGGAGTCGTGAAAAATGAGCGGCTCGATTTTTTTTTTGAAAAATATATTTAATGATGTGTATTTAAACAAAATAGTCAAAAGTGTTAACATTTCATGCTTGGCTGACTAAAGATGATCTGATGGTATACATATATATAAGTTAAAATGAAATTATTTAAAAAATTCCTCGGAGTCGGAGTCGTTAATTATTTTAAAGCTGGAATCGGAGTCGGAGTCGCCAATCATTTTTAAGCTGGAGTCGAAGTCGGAGTCGTCTTTTTTTCACGCGACTCCACAGCCCTGATTCATAACATTTAACCGTTGTTTATAAATATGTTGGATACTCAGATATGTACTACTAGTCCATTAAAAACAGAAACGAAAATTGTTTTATAATTAAATACATTTACATCGGTACTAGGAATTCTAGGTTATTATTTAAAATCATAAACAATTTGGAATATTAGACAGCATATAGGTTTATATCAAAACGGTTTATCATAAGATTAAAGAACACCAATTTGATCAACTTATCTGGCATTTATAAATAAAAATCAGACAACAAATTGATTAATCAATCAAATTAAATTACATGTATGAGGCAATCGGCATAATAATGTTTAATCGATACTTTTAATGATGACGTAGGTACATTAATTCGCAATATTGACCACAGTTATAGTGACTCAATTGTTTGACAGTAAATTTACCAATTAAATTATCACGATTTTTAATATTGATCGCTGGAATGAAGATCAGTTCACAAAAAATCAAGCGCCAAAATTTATCGCGTAAAATTGTTTTCGCCTTCTCTAGGCAGCACACTGGATAATTAATTGATTTAAGTTGATTCGATTGAATACCTTCATTGTTTAATAACCTCAACACCTGTTGGGAACATTAATTGCAAATAAAGTAACTAATGTTGTATATTTATTCATCTACTTTTAGTTTCCGTTCGAATGCATATTCTTAGATCATGATTGTACTACTGGCCTTACACGATTTTTTTATTGATACAGAGATACTTCAAAAGTTTATTTAATTAATTAGTAATTTTCAATCTGGCGTCAGGGATGGGCTGGAGTGGGCTCGGAGGGGCTCGCGCGAGCCCATTGTTAAATTTTACTAAGGCCGGCGAGCCCCTTGTTAGTTTAAGAGAAAACAATATTCTCAGATCAAATTAGTATAAAATTGCAATTTCTGACTTAAATATTATCTACGACAGCTTTAGTATACAGGTAGTACATTTTTAGCCATTTACATTGATAATTTTAAGATAAATTGCATATTTTTTCATATTTTAGGTGTATTAAGTAACAATCGATTGCTTATTTAAGTATTACATATAATTGAATAGGAGTGATAAAAAAATTCACTCCTTCCCCAGGACACCGAGAATTGCTTTGAGATTAAGCGAGCCCTTTGTTAAAGTATTAGCAGCCCACCGCTTTCCAGCGTTATATGTTTTATTACATAGTCCCCAGCTTAAAAACGATGACACACGCGCAAGAAACTAAACGACATGCACGTAAGTTGAAATTGTCGTTGAATTTTCTAATTTAATTGTAGATATCTATCTCTGTTGACGAAGTACATACCTAGTTGTAAAGAGAAAAAAGAAAGCGAAAAAAAGAAGATTATAGAGAAGGTCTTTCGTTGGCACGTACCGCGCAAAATAATACGGTGGGATTTTGAATTACGTCTGTTCATGTTTGTCGCATTGAAACTATGTACATAGAGATGAGTATTAATCTAACAAAAAGCATCTCAAGCTGATCGTTTAAAATGCAGCAAGTGTTTCACATTTCTAGACCTAAACAAGAGAAATTTGAGATTCAGGAAATAACGAGAATAAACGAATCTTAAGTGTCCGTGCATTCGAATTACTATACAAATATATTTATACATATGTATTTATGTTCAAAAAAATCATTAATCATTAATCTATAGACGTCGAAATACTCCGTCCGTATTATAATACTGCATATCAGCGTTGGGCTGCCAATACGTTAACAAGGGGCTCGCATAATCTCGAAGCAATTCTCGGTGTTCTGGAGAAGGAGTGAATTTGCCTAATACTCCTCAATTTATATGCAATACTTAAATTAGCAATCGATTGTTACTTAATACGTAATATGTAACAATGTGCAATTTAACGTAAACTTATCAATCTAAATAGCTAAAAATGTACTACTGTGTATACTGAAGCTGTCGTAGATAATATATAAGTCAAAAATTGCAGTTATATACTAGTTTGATCTGAAAATATTGTTTTCTCATATATTAACAAGGGGCTCGCGCGAGCCCCTGCGAGCCCCCTCCAGCCCACCCCTGCTGCATATTGTTACCATTTGTTTTTTAATATATAAAATGGATAACTATGCTATTCCCCAGAGGAATAACAAAGATTTCAATATGAACTTTATATTAAAAATGAATTTCTAAAGTTAAAGTTATCCAATTTTTTCTTTAAACTATTAATAATACTCGGTGAAATATCACGTTAAATTAACTGTTCGAATTTCATTTGAATGCTGCAAAGTGGGTTTTGTTAAAGCGAAAGATTCATAAACTAAACACAATATACATCCGACACCATTTTCAGGCATATCATAATATAAGCTCGGAGGGAAAGCCGTGGAAAAATGACAATAAACAGCGAGAAATAATAGATACGTTCCATTGCTTAAAATATCTTGTTACAGCACTTCCACGAAATTAAATATAAATTAAATATATTCGAATTTAATCAGATTAGGCATACAGTGGGCAGGAATATATTTTATCACAGAACATAAAGAGCATAGAAATATGTTGTGTTCACATATTTACAATTATGTTATCTCATCCTTTATCAGTAGTATTCAAAGTAAAAATGAAATAATAAACAATTTAATATTTAACAACTTATACTTATCAGTTATAATTAGGTAAACAATAAAATTGTCTCTTATCTTATCTAAGAATTGAATTATTTAAACAGTGATATATTTTATTTTCTATAATTAAATAAATTTAATTACATGATTAGTGTTGCTTTATTTGGATGTCTGAAAAAATATTTGATTGGCTCTAAAAATAAAAGTAGAAATTATGATGATCTTTGGTATGATAACAAAAAAAAAAACGAATAAAAAACAAAATACGGCGGTGAGATTTTGTGTCAAGCATGGATTTTCATAACCGGTTATTTTACAAACATAATGGCGGAACATTAAGACCGGATTGTGTAGCATTTCGTGTTGTGTGAACCACGTCGTGGATTAGCCATTTTTTTCTATTTTATGTACAGACTGATTTCGTTCTCCAAACTTAAGAAATTGAATGGACAGGCTTTAAATATGAACACAAAGAAACAATGATACGGAGTCATTCAAGAGCTTGGCTCTGCATAGAATAAATTATCAAACTTTTCAGATGATCGTCATGAAGTAGTAAGTTTATATTGTATATCAATATCTTTTTCTCTTGTCGTTTTATCTATCATTTTAAAATCTAAAGGGATGCTTCAACATTGTTTTTGTTTAAGCACCGTTTCTAACATTTCTTAGCGAGACCAGCTTTCTTCCATTAAAAAAAAGTGTTGATTGTAATGGCATTTACTTGACAGAACTCCATAGTAACACTAAAAATATCAAAGTATTCAGTTCCACATTTTTTTAAAATATAAAATTAGTTTATGGCTATTTCGGTGTGCTATAGTTCGAATAGTTCTAACGATGGCGCACGCGGAAATAGCTATAACAAATCAATATTAACAAAATTCTATTTTTATTTTGTTTTAAGGACTTTTGATTTTTTCCTGGAAACCATTGGCTGTTTGTTCTTATATTAGGTCCTTTTTGAATTCAATGTACCGGGTATGATAAATCAAAACAATAAGTCCATATATATAAATACATGGTGACTAGAACCAGGCGTCTTATGCTTGATTTAGTGCGCCTTTTGTGCCACCCGGTTTCCTTCCGCAACAGTTATGTCACTTTTGTTCATTAAATCGTCGGAGATCATTTGACATGTCTTTTCTATCCTTTAAAATATGTTGATTGGTGGTTAGAGGAAATAAGGCTTCCTTGACGATCACACAAATTTGAGTCCTAGCCAGAACAGCGTTTTTTTCAATTGATTTATCGATTTCTGTTCAAAGGCTTGGTGTACAGAATGTGTGATATCTGAATCAAATTCTCCCACCCTTTCAACTCTTTAAATTATTGGGGCAAAGTAAGGGGGAGTAGTTTACTACTAGTCTTTAGTCCCAGCTCAATCCTTCTATCATTACTCTCTTCAAAAAACTAACGGTTCAGCTGAGCTACTGAGTAACAAGCAGTTCACGTAAAAAATAGTTTTTTTTAATGAGTAGGCCATATACTCTACAATGAGAGCGGACATGGATAAAAAAACACTTGACAAGAGTTCCAGCACCATTTTCTTCAAAAAAAGCACTGCAAGACTGAATGATAACCTCGCCCATTTGGTCAGTATTATTGGAAGACACTGTAATTAATGTTCAACAATAAAAGCGTTAAAAAACAAATCTTACAGAATATCTTGAAGAGTCTAGGTACAAGGTCTTCTCAATCGGTGTACCATTCAACCTTTTGTAAATATTTCTTTTTATTTTTATCGTAATTCCGTAAGGTGGCAACTTGCAACAAAGGAAAGCTATTCTTATTTCTTCATTCTTGTAGATTTATACAACTATTTTTATGAAATAGTCAACGAAATGCATCTAAGAATAAGATTGTTTTTGAAGGATTATGCAAATATTTTAAATCGAGACTCAAGTGCCAGAGAGACCAGCATTCGTTCCGACCCAGCTCAGAAGCAAACGACGACAACTCGACAATAAGAGAATAAATAAAATTATTTATGGAAACATTATCGGTTTAAAAGTACGCCGCGTCGCTTTAAAAGGCCGTTAAAATCTCTCGACCGATTCAAAATCATCAAACTTTTTGAGAGAATCGCCCGTCTTGAACGGATGTCGAAAAAAATCCGGAAAACAGTGTACATATTTTAAACATTGAAGAACTTTTAAAATAACACATCAATTTAGCATATCTACGATGGACTAAGTCAGTGGAAGGGAACCTGCGGCCTTTTGACTTGATCGGCCAATTCTGTTATTTTTTTAAAAAATTGAAAGACCCAAAAAAATAGCAAATCCGTTCCTTGAATTTTGGATTCGAAAATGTTATGAAGAGCTAAAAAAAAAAGATCACACACTGGTAATTTTGAGATAGCCGCAAATTTCTGGGTTTTAGAAATTGGCATGAAATTACCCTAGTGTCAACTAGGGCATCCAATCCCGAGATCCCGTTCAATTTTCTGATCCCGAAATCTCGGGATTGATATGGTTGCGATCCCGGGATTTCGGGACTGAGAAATTTTGAGGAAATCCCGAAAATTGACACGAAATTGGCAAATTGTGGATTTAAAATTCGTCGGTGAGCTAAAAAAAAAAACGAGCTTTGGAGATAATCTGAGGAAAAAGTATATGGAATTGAGGTTTTTAAATTCCTCGGTGAGCTAATCCCAACCCCGGGTTCCCCGGATCCCGGAATTGAAAATTAATCAATGCCGAAATCTCGGGATTGGTAAATGGCTCCGGGATTGGATACCCTATTGTCAACGTTTTCTTTACTAAGGCCTTGTGTTGAATCAGATAAATGAATGTGGCCTTTAGAAATGAAAAGGTTCCCCACCCATGGACTAATTGATAAAATAAGCAAGTATTTTGTGTGGTCCACCAATATATCTTTATAATCCGAAAGACTTTACTCAAAGATATTTTATCTTTAAAAATAAAAAAAAATATTCAACTTGTCTTAGCGACTGATAAACGAAACTTTTGAAGACTTTTACTTACTGATAGTAAGGGTAGCACAATTGTATTGCTTTGCCATTATCTTTTTATTACTTCAAGACATGGAGAAAATATCTCTTGTTCACTGTCAATACGTTTTAGAAAGGCATTTTATTAAAATATAATAAAACACTATTTTGTATTTGTAACAACTATTGTTTGATGATCAGGATCAGTTCCTTTCATCACTCAATTTTAATCAATTGCAAAATCAGTGGCTCTTGTTTTAAAATGAAAATAAGTTTAATAACTCACTGAGTCATCTCAGGCCATATTAAAACAGTTTAACGACCGCACGTTTTTTTTTATAAAATTTCACCTGGCGAAATATAATTTTGCGAAAAATTCGCAAAAATTGTAATTTTACTAAATTTACTATAATTTGTAAGCAAATTGAGATATGTTTACAAAATTTAATTTTCTTAGCTTCCAGATACTTCGCCTATACGCATATATGTGTCCGTCGGCCAGCAACCTTTGCTTTTCAAAGACGCAAATACGCATCCACGGTCGTTAAGCTGTTAATTAAAAAGCACCGCGTTTTTTATAAACAATAGGAAGGTGCAAAACGTTATCACACAAGTAAAGTATAAAAAGTTTAATAACGAATACAAAGAATTAACGATTATTAATTAAAGATTAAAGCAACGCCAACACCCGGCAACAGGTAATCTTTGAAAGAAAATAATCATAAACAATCACTCACTGATTATAAAAAAAATAATTTCATTGAATTCACGCGATGATCATGAATCGTGTCAAACGAGATTAAATTTAATACCTTCGATAATCTTAATCCACTGATAGTCATGTTGTAAAATAAGATCGTCAAAATATTCGAGAATTGAACGTTCTTGAAATGAAAATTTCTCTAACTCAAAAAAAACATACCAGATTTAGGACGTAAAATAAGTTTTTTTTAGCCGGAATTTTAGGTATTGGATTTTTATTTATAACTTTGAGTCCTACAGTAGTAGGAACAAATATCACACGTTTTAATAAAATCTGAAAAAAAAAATGATACCAGCATCCAAGCTTGAAAATAATAAGAGTGATTGAGGAGGTATTGGTGTCTCTCTCGTAATGGACTAAAAGACACATTTTTTATAAAGGTAATTGTGAACATTAATTAACATCGAAGCGTTGAATGATGAGCGAAAATGATTCAACTATTAAAAAAATGTGAAATGCTTACAAAATACCAAAATGCCAAGACAGTGACACTTAAAAGCTCTTGAAAAGTAAAAAAAAAAAGTTGTTTTTTTTTTGATAGTTGAATATTGTACCTCGCTAAACGAAATTGTCCTTCATTATATTATTATAAATGTGTACAAAACCTTTTTATCCATGTCCGTTCCCAATGTGGAGCATATGGCCTCCTAATGGAGGCATCTCAACATAAGTTTTTTTCTACGAGAACGGATTCTTACTCACTTTTTTTCGAAATGAGTAGTAGGGAAAGAGGGATAAGGCTAGAGCAGGATTAGTGGTTGACTAATCGCTATTGCTACACCCAGTTATCAAAGCATCAGTAGGATGGCAGGAGAGGAAATAATAATTGACATCACACACACCCAGCCTTCGATCACAACTTTGAATTGAATAATTCTCAAATTCACTGAGACCTGACAAGGAATCGAACCCAGACCTGCTTGTTCGATAGAGCAAACTAACTAAATGGGCCACAGCACGTGAAATACTTTGTGTATATTATCTTCCCGTTCAAGTGATGATCTACATAATTTGCTTTATTTAATCAGAATATAAGCTCACATAAAAAAAACATGTATTTTTAAAATCAATATATGAATAAACTTATTGAATTATAAGAAGATTCGATATGGTACATAAAATCAATCGTGGGAGTAAATTTATTTGAAAGTCAGTCAAACTAGCTGATGTCGTGGCACTCGGGCAAAGGTACTCTCGACCTTTTAACTGCCGCGGCGAACAGGAACGGCTCCGTAATTTATGTATCCTTGCTGTCACATGTACACAACACTGTGCCATTATTCCCGAGTCCCGGCATAGTTAGTTATACGATCCATCAATTCATTTGTGATGGGGATTCACGAGCTGCAAGAGATGCAATAAAGCCACTTAGCCACACGCATCTATATTCGAAGCACTGTTGATAATAATGATATTGATTCGATAATTGTGTTGTATTCTAACTATTCCATTTAAAGTTTATATAACTAATTTTAATTGAAACATAAATTAATTGTGGGTAAGTCGATGAGGCTCTATCAAAGAGGGCTTGAAGAAAAATGATTTATACAAAATATACTTCAACACGACGACAAGGTAAATCTGACACGTGTCCGTGAGTTTTTTTTATGTCAAAGTTCAATCCTGTAACTAGGGCCGGATTAAGAAGATCTTAAGCACCTTAAAGATTTTGGTGCCCTAAGAGTATAATTTTATGTTGGAGGGTGGGAGGGAGGAACAACACAAAAAGATAAAATCGTACGATTAATTATTTGTAATGTTTTTTTTCAACGAGTCATGAATACTTTATAATTAATTACATTCATCAAATTTGTCGATGCCCCGTCTTCTAAATTTCCAATATAAATAGATATGTACATAAATTCCATTTCTTTAAAAATGTATGTACATATGTATACATCTTTTAAATAAACTCTGAAGAATACTTAAAATAGTTTTATGTGGATTATATTAATATTACTGTGGGAGGAGGACGAATATTGGAAAAAAAAATATTTGTGCTAAACAATAATAATCGAATACACAAAACATAACATAGTATCTATATATTTTTACTATCCAACTCAATGCAGTTTTAATTGTAATACGTGTGAAATAAAATACATAGTTCAATTAAATTGATTAAGAAAAACACAATATTATTTTGTACTAATTTCCACTTTTATATACCAAGATCAAGACCGGTGCCATGAGGGAAACTGGTCCTGATCTTGGTAAAAAAAAAATGTAAATAAGTTCAAAGGAATATTGCGTTTTTTCTTAATATAGTGCCTTTCCACCAAGTATTGACAGTGAACACCCTAAAAGTAATTAAATTAACAATAGAACAAGTCATTTACTTATTTTTTTAGTTGGCTTTAAATTAAATATATCAGTATAAGATGTTGTTTAATGATAATTACAGAAATAAATTGTCTCATGACAAGTAAATGTAATAAACCACTCGTCAACAAACAATACAGTGTTGCCAGACCGTGCAGAATGGCTTGTTCGCTAATATACATATTATGGTCTTTTCATACGTTATCCATCTATCACGATACAGTAATTATTTACTTTCTTAATAAAACAGCGACTATTATTGTATTATTAGTTATTACAATATTATATTCCAGAAGTTACTGCGAACAAGAAATTCTTGTAGAGTCGTTACAAGTTTAAATACGATGTTTTAAATATGATTATTTCGATGAGCTGATGTCGACGAGTGCTGCCTATGTATATATTCTCGCAAGTAGTATGTATACGATTTTTATAATTAGAATTGGATGTATCCCACAATACGTTATAGCTTTAGTATGAAGTCATGGCGAAATATATTTGTTTCCTATTCGTACATTTTATTTTATTCTTTGAAAAAGTACTCTTCTTATGACAACTTAGCACAAACGATGTTAGTAGTCCGCTATCACTGATTTCACTATTATTTAAGTTGCCAGCAGAGGTTGAAACATTGGCCACCGATGCTATAATGGATGTGAATCATAAAATGGGTTAAATATATAATGAACAATTTGTTTTAACTCCAGGTATTAAAGATAATATAATTCCTCCATTGACGTATCGATCTATATAAAAATGGCATTTTAGATAGCAGTTTTGAAGAATAATTGAGGATTTCTACAGGAAACAAGTTTTTATTAAGAATAACTACGGTGTTAAGTTTATATCAAAAGAAAGATGATGTTAATAAATCAAACGTAAAGGACACATTGAGGTCTAAAATAAAAACCCTGTCACGAATCGTTCATAAAATAACAACTTTATTTTCGAATGGAACGATCAGGAATTATGAATCGAAAAATACCATTTCATATTATGTAAAGCAAGCGGCTCAATCGCTCCGCGTTATTAAAAGGAAATCTCTTTCCCTCAGACGTCTCATAAATTCAAAAGTACCCCATCCTCATGCCACGAGCCCCGTCATTAAAACGAGGCCCGCCCCCGGCATTCGCTGCTCCGACATCCCCGCCGCGCCCCTTTCGCTGCACGAGATATTTCGCCTCGTTTCGGGTGGATTCTGTGAACTGTGGCTATTACCATATTATCAATTTGAAAGTCAATCGACTGGTCTCCGGTCGTTTACTTCAAAGCGGTTCCGAGAAGCCGTAATAAAACCAACACTTTGGAGAATACTAATTATGGATGCGGCTCGACAGAATAATGTGGCACAGGACAAATAACATTCAGAGCGTGCGTTTGTTGAGAACACGTAGAAGCCAAATTGACAGACAGGATTGAAAAACTGGCAATACTTCAAAGTATTTCATTATCACACGTAAAGTGTAATTGATTCATTTAAGACTGTAGATACACTGCCCGAAATAAGCTTGCAATTCCATTCAACAATGGGTGGACCTGCTTCGGATCGATCCTTTAACCCAGCCTTACCTAACAAGCGGCCCATTCAGCTTTTATGTGCGGCCCAAAAAAAAAATCATAGTCACCAGTCTTTTTTGAAACATCTGGTATTGTTTTCAAAACCTTACTTAAACGAATTCATATTTTGTCTACCTTTGTATTTTTGTGTGGGTCCATTAATGTACTTATTTTTGATACCATTGTTATCAGTGCTTGGTTTATAACTGTAAAACAGCACGATCTTATGTTTATATATTATCGACTTTAAAAGGAAGAAGGCAAAAAGAAATCACCCACAGATTTTCAAAACAAGTATAATATATAAATTTAGCTTTTAAAACTGTTAGTAGCTCAATGTTTTAAATCAGGTTTGTGATCTGAAGGTATTTGGTTCGATTAAATATATGAAATATTAAATGTTTATGTGGTATTTATCTATGATTCTGGTTTTAAAAAATTATTGAGTTTTCATTTTTTCTCCTCAAATGACTTCACATTTTCAAGGATTTTTAAATTGCCAAACAGTATTGTTAAATTTTCGGAATGATTAATAAGTCTTGGGCGAATGATTAATTCATGAGAAATCATTGCTGAGCGATGTAGATTTTGTATCGATATTCAATATGTATATTATATCGAACAATTTATTTTTTTCGCTAACATCGACTGAAATACCGAAGAAATAAACAAATTTGGCAAATTACTAGCCTACGCGAGAAACATAAATAGTTACGAACTTTACTCATGATTTATTAGTAATCGTTTATATCTGGCGCGGGCGATTGATAACAATAAATAAATTATTTATAATTTTTCCTTGTTTGGTTTCATTGTCCTTCGATGCGCATATTTATTGCAAAGAAATACTTGGCATAAAATTGGGATTCAGATCTCTACTAAGCATGGCAATACATATCACTTACGTACCACATAGTATTTTAATATTTTTTCGGTGTTGCCGTGTGTGCAAACAATATTTATTTTGACTGCCCAAACAAATAGAAATTGTTTATTAGAAACTTAATTTTTGAATTAGGAATTATTTTAATAGTAGTCAATTGTTTCTAAATAATTTTTCATGATACCTAGAAGGCCATAAATCATAAGTCTCCTTTCAATAATGCATGTCACAATTTAGTATATTTCTTTTAAAAAAAGTGTAATGGTATAATAATAAATGTATTACGTGACAGTATGGATTTGGAACGTAGGTCAAAGTACCCATTAACGTCAATTATTATTGCCAATAACCGATTGCTGTGCATGCTCGTTTTCCAAGGTTGGTATTTTAAAATTTCAATATTAACGATTCTGAATTATTTTATATAATATTATTATTATCGTTCCATTCAAGTTTTGAATTACCTTTTGCAAACAGTCGATCGCGATTGACAGGTCGTTCTTGAAACTTTTTCAACCGATTTACGAGTACTCATTGTGTAATTGTTTCAGGTTCTGTCAAAAACATGAAAAGAATGAACAAAAACTGCTCGATTTCACAGTCTAGCAACTTCCATATCTTTTGTTTAAAAACGTTTTAATAAAAAATATGTAAAGGGATATTTTTAGAAATGTTGTTTTAGATATTTAATATCTAAATATACGAATACAATTTTAAATATATGTAATTCTGCAACCGTAATTAAAAGTAAGTTTAAAAAGTAATCATAATGACGTTCGAATGTTATCAAGACACAGCGTATCGTATCGTCATACAAATCCTTTTTCACATTAAGTTTTTTTAAATTTTAATTTAAGATCTAAGTCATGGTTGTTTGTGATGTAAATTTTCAGGGAACAAACAAAAAAATCTTCTCGATTTTATTAAAGTTATTTTGACGATTATTGGATCTATATTGGGTGCGGGGACATATTAAAAAAAATACAGCTCTACACATAATTGTACAACAGCATCGAAATTTGCCTACAAGTTGTTTTCCCACCACCACCCGTGGTGTATATGTAGCCAACGTTTTATGACTTCCTTCCATAACGCTATCGACAGAAAAAAGGAGTCTAACCCTCACATTCATGGCCCGAGCAGAACTGCAATTGTCGACAATTGTCAGCACTAGTGTTCCAACAAACGAGCGATAAGCGTGACCCGCAGGACTCCTCCCGAGAAGCGGCCTCTATCTGGACGCCCTCTACAGATGTATCGATTCCCTTCATTAACCTTTTTCAGTACCGCGATTTTTTAAGCTAAAAAACATTCACTCACATACCTACCGCATGTTTTTAATAACTTTTGAATAGTTTTAAAAAAAAGGACTGAATTTATGAATATTAAAAGTTTACTTATAATATTATATATATATTTTAATATTTTCAAGTTACATTCGTGGTCTTCAGTGGACTTACGGTATTCACGCCGTTCGTATGTAGCGGCTACCAGTGGCCTTACGGTAGTGAAGCAGTTAAAAGAGTAATTGCTCCGCGTAACTGTATGTGCAAGTACAGCGGTAGCACCCCAGCTAGGACAGTTTGCCCATATTTAAAACCTTTTTATATATATTCAAATAACGAAACAATATCACAAATCAATAGATTTAAATTTTACACAGCCGCCGTCTGAAGCAAATCTTCAACGAGAAGCGATTTTCACTGTTGCTGTTATGCAAGAAAAAGCTGGCGTCGAAAAATATATTTATCACATCATTCATAACAGTGGTATCGAAAAAAGAGTCACTTTAAATATACGATAAATCATACCCGACAATTCAAACGGATTTCTCGAAGTTGTCGTAAAACGGAACGATGTTGGCCCGACTCCAACCGCAACTACGTGGGAGATAGGTAGATGAAATGAAACGTTTTTTTGTTCACATAGGTGAAGCTAGGAATTTATGCATTTTTTGTTAAGACGCAGTAAAGACGCCATAATTAATAATTAATGCCAAATCGAGAATTGGCAGACCATGTCAGAGTCCATGATGTATCTATTTAACACGACTAACTAGCCGATGACTCTATTGAAATTACGTGATTAATATTATATTATATGTAGCAATGGGCTGCCAAAACGTTAACAAATCGAATCAATGATTTTTCCACCTTATTAGGTTGAGATGGTAATCAATACCCACTGACCGCTTTTATTAACCTTGTATACCTGTATTAGTTGTATTCACATTGTTAAATTCTTATTATTTCAACCATTAACTAAATAACAATAATATCTATCTGATATTTACAGTTCAAATTTACCCGGGGTCACTCTGTACCCATCTTTTCTCGATCCTATTTTGGATGTTTCGTTATTCAAGTGTTATTACAGTTACTGACCGTTTGAGCATTACATTACTGACACGCACATGCTTTGAAGACATAGACTGTGCTTACGAAAATTTAAATATTTGTTGGAATATGTATATTAATTACTAAAGTTTTATCACTTTAAAAACATGGTCGAAGAATGGAAAAAATGCGTGAAACTACTTACATGTCTTGTAGGTAATAAAAAAGTTGATGACTCATAATTTGGTCCATACCTGAGAAAGAAAAATAATAAATAACATTAGTATGATAAGTTTTATGGTTGTCATGTTTTTTTTTTTAATATGAATATATTACAGCATCCATGAGTGACGCAGCGCAGCTACTAGCTAGTGAGATTGCAAACTTATTAATTTTAATTGAATATCTTAAATGCATTTCCTCAAAGAAATATGAATTTGTAACTTAGCTAAAAAAAACTATCGAATGAATTTAAATTTCATAAAAACTTTCAGCCACCAATCAAGTGAGAAAGCCGTTTCAGGAGTGTATAAGGAGCATTTATCAAATTACAAAATGAAGTTAGAAATCTTGTATGAATTGAGATGTAATATCATTATCACAAATCGCAACGAAGTTAACGTGGCTGATCAGTTCGACCTATTCAATTGACCTCATTTCCATTTTTGATGTTAATCATTTCTGGTAGATTACCAGTATATGTTTGAGCAGCGAGCCGAAGTGTGACCATCGCTAATACAGACGATGAAGAGTGATCATGTATATTAAAATCATCGGAGCAATAGGGCAAAGCTACCGGTTTAAGCTAACGGCCATGCACACTAATCCCACCAACTAGATATTATGGTCAGGCTGTTGCATTTCACCACTCATACTTATTATTTTATTATCAATACAAAAAATCTGCAACCGGTAGGCACTGCAAATACGAAATGCGCTTGCCCGAGCCAACTTGATTTTCTGCTTCTCCGACATTCTGAAATGTGAGTACATATATCGTAAACCCGTTCTCTGCATATAAAGTGTGTAGAATCGGAACATTATATTATAATAGTGATAAATAATGTACGCGAAACAGAATGGTGAATAATAATTAAAATTTGTAGGTTATATAACTCAGAACTAACACAATGATGCAGTTTTTAAAATTGGCTATTTAGATACTTTTAATCTTCATATTTGAAACGGTATAGAAATCAATTAAGTAAGAACATGTTCGGCTCCATTTCGCTCGGTTTCAATTCGTATTTCCGTCTTAAAGTTCTGCTTCCTGTAAGCAGCATAATACGAAATCCTTATAAACAGCGATGGGCTGGCAATACGTTAACAAGGGGCTTGCTGACTAATTTGATCTGAGAATATTGTTTTCTTTTAATTTAACAAGGGGCTTTTAACAAGGGGCTCGCGCGAGCCCTTCCGAGCCCCCTCCAGTCAACCCCTGCTTATAGAGAATATATATCAATATAAGTTATTTTTAACGGGAACTGGTCCAAGATGAGTAGATCTAAATCCCTTTTCGGAGAAGTGACTGATGGAGGATGGAGTTAAGAAAAGGCTAAAAGTTAAGGTGAGAGGTTGGGTTTGTATGGAATGGTTTTTAAGGCAAGTATGAGTTATTAGAAAAATGTATTATTTTTGGATATATATGTGGTTTTTGACGTAAGTGAGTCATATCATTTTTTTTTAATTTTTCATTTTTCATCCATATTTTCTTTAACAAATAATGAATACTACAAAACTGTATCGTTTATTGTTCTTTTAAATTAAAATATGTGAAAATATTTTATAACATATTCATAATAAAGTAGTATGCTTACGCAATGAATTTCATGCTTACATACGCTCAATCTTAATTGAATTGTCAAACAGGTTGTAAAATAATATTTCAATTTTTTTACGATTCGTTAATAAACATTATTATCTTAATCAATTAATAACAGGGTATTTTTATGTAGACCAATTATTGAAGGTCATATACGATAATAAAACTCACAATTTATTAAAATAATGTCTACTTCCGCAACAACAATAATCAATAAGATTGTGTTATTAAAAAAGGTGAGTTTATTTTTTTAATATCGACTATAATGTTCGGAGTTTTTGGCAATTAATGTGTGAAGAATTTAGATTTAAGAAAAATATATAAGAACATAAAAACGGATCTGTCAGGATTTTGCCATTTTTTTTTTACAGAAAACATTCAATAACCATGAATTAAATAAAAAATAATGTTGTATGTAATAAATAGATATGGGTTTGAAATTTATTAATTTTGAATTATGTTAAAGAAAAAATCAGGTAAATAAAGTGGATTTATAATTTTATTTCCATTGGGATTCCGCCACGTGTTATTTATTCACTATAGTCCATACTCTCTAACCATAATCGACAGTTCAATCTAACCCTTTATTTTGAGTACGTGGACATAATGAAATTTTTAGAATCACTGTGCGCTAAAAGTATAAAAAACAAGAGTCATGCAAGTCAAATTACAACAATTTAATTATAAATCTCATTAAACACTACGTCCAAATTTACAAGACAATTCAGCATTAAAAAATCCCAGTAATATATAATACGTAGAATAAGAATATTTTTTTTATGAACTTCCACTGAACCTAGAAAGAAGTGAATGAGCCTTAAGACTTAAGATAGTGGTTACTAATCTACGATAAGGCGCAATCTATGTCTGAAACGATAATTAAAACATATCTGATAATGAAGTAAGTATTCAAAGGGTATTTGGCGTGGTTTCGAAATGAGGAGCAACAGTAAAACTATCCCAATTATTAATAATAACAATGTGATAAACGGTTGATGTGTACATCTGCTGACAAAGTAATAATTTGAAAGCAATTTATTATTATATTGCACGGTTCCATAAATTGGCAAGCAACCCTACAATAAGGCGGTGCCAAGAATGTAAATAATGAATGGTCTTAAATTATCACAATTATCATAATTCAGTCAGTTTTTTTTTGTTGGTTTTTGCCATGATTAAAATTGACATGTTTTATATAGGATTTTTGAAGAAGACGAATATTCGCCAAATTGAAATGCTTCATGTTATGTACTATAAAAGAATGAATAGAAATATCGGCTTGAAAAAAAACGGACAAGTGCTAATGATTCAATCAAGGTTTTTAATTATGCAGCGATGGCCAGAAAATAAAAATCAGCTTTGGCATAAAGTGCAATAAAACCTAATGTATGAATACATTGATTATTTGTGTCAGTTATTGGACGGTGGATCAATTTATGAATGAATGTCATTCAAGTGGAGCAAATACTTATACCACAATTATTATTGAGTCTGGATTTTGGTTTCGTGCTTCACAAGCATTTTTATACTTATAAACAATTATATGCGGATTTAAATATATACATAGATACACAGATTTTTATACAAAACCAAGAAAACACCACGAAGAAAGAAAACCAACAATTGGTAATTGAAATGTGAAAAGAATCATTAAATAATAGAAAATATTAATTTAAATATGTACATGATAAATTGACTACAATTAAAATAATTAAAACCTCTTAGAAATAAAAATTATTAATAATACTAAAAAAACAATTAAGTAGGTCAATAACAATAATATTTAATGGTTTATTAGGAGTTAAGTATTTTAACAATATAATTTATAATATCACGAACAATTAGTAAATATGAACATTAACGATTCTAAGCTGCTTTGAATAGATTGCCTCCGTTCTTACCGATTCGTTCAATCAATGCGTATTTTTTCTCACTCGACTTTTGCGAAATTATAAAAAAAGGTAGATTCACCCTATATTCAATGTTATTTTATATAATCAAAAACATTTGATTGTATCCATCTCGTACTTTGATTAACGACTTATTTGAATACATGTATGAAATTGATTCAATCAAAATGATGTAAGTTATTAGTTCATACACTAAATTAAGTACATCGAAAAGCGTTTTAGATTATAACAAATAGATTAATTATTTACGTTACAAATAATGGATAGTGCTGAAGACAGTTTATAATAACGACATCCATTAAAACAGGAAGCAAAACGTCTTTATTTTAGAGCTTTTGGTAACCGAAAACCAGTCAAGTTAACAATTTTACTCTGGGAAACGCTCTCTTGGCAATTTCCTGCTCCACTTTATAACTGTACGTATGCGCAATACTACTTATCTGCAATAATATTGTACTATTAAAATGGTTTACGCGATTCCTATTTAAACTTTAGTAACTCGCTTGTCTAGTCTATAAAATATACACTTCTTTCAATCTAACTAATTTACTTTTGAAAAATATATTCAAAACAATAATAATTTTAAAGTTTTATTATTGTCAGTTTATACTTATTAATTGCAGAAACATATGTTTAACCCAGGGCCGGCGCTACCATACAGGCGAAATAGGCAATCGCCTAGGGCGCAAATCAGTAAGGGGCGCATAAATTGAGTTATCAAATTATTTCTTATATTCTAATAACCAATAATAGTTTATACTTGTATCTGTTCGTTATAATTATGTATCGTATTCTATATAATTCGAAAAAGGAAGGTTGAGCGACTGATTAACAAACAGTTCTCTTAAAAAAGTTCTTTTGAGATACCTCCATTACGAGGTCATATGATTCACATTGAGAGCGGACATGCATATAAAAAATATTCCTCAGTTTGTTAAAAAGGGGGCGCGCCAATAACCGTTGCCTAGGGCGCCAAATAACCTCGCGCCGGTACTGGTTTAACCATGTAAACATTTAATGTGAAGCAAATGAACTTTTAATAGGGTTGAGATTAACAAAATGGAACCAACTGACGTTTTTAGATATTTTGAGTTATGAATTGCAACTACATAGTTCAAAATATTCCAAATTTTAATTTGATAAAGAGATCAAACTGAAATTCGGTCAAGTTTCTGTTTTATTTGCATTATTTCGTTTTTGTCAAGCGAGGAAATATTATAAGAAAAACAAACCAAGTATGTACAAAGTATCCGTTATGCTGAGCTGAGTGTGTCTTAAACAGATGTTTCTCTACGAGAATTCGAGTCGCTCAATATCTGTTATTTTTCTACGGAAGTAAAGATAGAACAGGACGAATGGTTAGCGTATCGTTCTCGTAACGCTCCACATTATAACGTAAAGTTAGTGGAAGGGAATTCTAGATATCACACAAATTAATGGAGAAATCGAACCCGAACTGAAATCACGTAATATAAACATAAATACATAATAAAGCTGTGAAAACAATGTTTATTTTGTTTTGCAATAATTTTATCAGTAGTCCAAGAAAACAATCTTAGGAACCTACTTGCAAAAACTTAAATTTAATTTCTTATAGTTTATTGGTGGTAAATAACATTTAAATTCCTCGCGACTTAATTTGCTGCAGTTTGAATGAGAGAATCGATTTTTTAGACTTTGACATTTTATTTTTAATATATGTACATATTCTATATTGTATACATAACGAAATCAAAATTAATCTGAAGGCATCCAAGTTAGCCTCGGTTTAAATATCATTGAACGAGTGTAAAGAGGGGAAGGGCTCAACGCTAGCATTAATTAAGGGAGGTTTTTACTATTTATATTTTATAGAAAGGGGGAAATAAATACAAAGGTGCACCGGCGATATAGACTTTACATTACGTTACATTTAATCTGAGGGTGTTTATCATTGGATAAACACGCGTGTCACACTCAATTGCACTACAAACCAATTAATTTTAATTATATGAAAAAATATCTTTGACCAAAGACAATTTTTGTCGAAGTAGCTCCAATATAATAATTATTATGTTCTATGTTCATAACAAATAAACGAGTTAAAATAAGAATGCAACGCGTTCGCAAATCCAAGTCGACCAATTCGATAACCTCAAAAAACTGCTAAAATTACAATTCAACTGGTCTAGTCGTATAATAAAAAAAGTTCACTTAAACTCCTAGATATAATATGTATAAAAACAATAAATGCATTCAGCGATTGTAAAATGCAGAGGAAACGAAACGTATAATAATTATTATTGTTTATGTAAAACCAAACGAGCGAATTGCGAAGAGATGGCCACATGTTAAAACATGTGTTTCGTGTTTTGTTTCAAGAATAAACTATTATTAATACCCTACGAATTTCCAGAGCGTGAATGACCACATGCTATGAGGAATGTAAAGACAGCGTGCGGACATTTTTCTAGGGTTAAAGAATATGGCCAGATTGAACGAGGACATAATTATTGTTATTCTTCATTTCGAAATAGCAGACAAGAATTTGCAAGTCAATGTAGCGTTGAAACTACAGCAAAAAAAAGGTCGAAATCGTGAAATATTTGGCTGTACCTATATTATGAGAAGTATTATATAAATACACACAACAATGATAGCACATTACACAGCGTTTCCCAAATGGGGTTCCGCGAGATTAATCTTATTTTTTAAAAAATAATATACACGTCTACATATTAAAATATAATTATCTCTGGAATACTTTATTATAAAATCAGAAGATATAGTTTGGCATTAAGTCATGTACATAAATTCAATTTCAAACTGCAACTGCTACGAAGCAATTATTGTCTAACTCAGTGGAGGGGAACCTGCGGCCTCTTGGCTACTCTGATGCGGCCTTTTGACTTTATCAAAATATTCACTTTGATCAAAAAATTATACGCAAACGTTTGGTCAACCCTTTATATGTATGTTTGAATGTCGAAAAAAAGGGGAAGATTTCAACGTTTTTTTTACTGCGGCCTTATGTTGAATCAGATAAATGAATGTGGCATTTACAAATGAAAAGGTTCCCCACCCCTGGTATAACCTCTCGCTTGAGTAGCGTGAAGTAGAAAGAAAAAAATCTTGAATTCAATGTATTCATTGTAAATATAAACCATAGGATAGAGTTAGTCCAATTAATATGTTCATTTATATTGATAATGTAAACAATGAATCTAAAAAAGGTCTAAATATTGTGATACACGACCAGGACCGGAGTGGGTTGGAGGGGGCTCGGAGGGGCTCGCACAAGCCCCTTGTTAAGATAAGAAACTCATTCGTCGTAGATCAAATCAACACACAAATGTAATTTCTGTAGATGGTTAAATTTTATTATGAAACAAGACTTAGTCGCTCTTCATTTTTTCACTAAGCGTTGTGAGCTTGCGTGCCGGACCCCACGGGTTCGAGTCCCAGTACGAAACAGCATTTTTTCGATTGATTTATCGATTTTCTGTTCGAATGCATGAGTGTTTGTGATGTTTAAAAGTTCCCTCCAACTCTTCCGATCCTTCGATTCAACTGGTCGCTACGTGAGCGATTAGTTAATCACTAGTCCTGTCTTAGCCTTATCATTCTATCCCTACTACTCTCTTTGGAAAAGAGAGGTTGAGCGACTAAGTAACAAACGGGTCTCGTAGAAAAAAAACTTTTGTTTAGTTACTTTCATTAGGAGGCTGCATGCTCGATATTGGGAATGGAGGAGGATAAAGATAAATATTCCCGAGGACTAGAGAAATCAAAACAATTATTCATGAATTAAAAACTATATACGGGTATTGCAAGCAGCTGCTCTTATAATCACAATTTGAAAATGCCTCCTGGTAAGACAGTCCTAAGAAGAAATGGCAAGGTGTCAGGAGTAGATATCAAAAGTCGCGCGAGATGAAAAGATGTTAGTTTTTAATGAATTATGACATCAAACCAGAAATAGGCGGATACATATTCAAAAGTGAGAGGACTTTGAAATTATAACTCTTCTAGGAATAGCCTGTCAAAATGTAGTTGTTATTAATGTTATGCGTCGCAGTCAATTCCAATGTTGATGGCACGCTACGACCGATTCTCCCACGCGTCGTTAGCACTAGGGATTTCAGTCCCGGTACATATTTCAAATGTTTACAAAAATAGGTACATATTTTGATAATGCAAAATATGTATCAGTATTTCAATATTGAAATCAAAATAGAATTGTAATTGATTCAAAATAAAAAAAAGTTGTGAACGAGCGTAGAAATTGTTAATGGCTCGTATTTTTCCGGTCAGAATTTATCAGGGCTGTGGAGTCGGAGTCGCGGAGTCGGAGTTGCTGTATTTTGGCCGGAATCAGAGTCGGAGTCGTGAAAAATGAACGATTCGATTTCAAAAATATATATATATTTAATGATGTGTATTTTAACGAAATAGTCAAAAGTGTTAATATTTCATGCTTGGCTGACTAAAGATGATCTGATGGTATACATATATATAAGTTAAAATTAAATTATTGAAAAATTTCCTCGGAGTCGGTGTCGTTAATTATTTTAAAGCTGGAGTCGGAGTCGTCTTTTTTTCACGCGACTCCACAGCCCTGGAATTTATATTAAATGGTCATAATATATCGGTCAGTGTAAATAGTCATAATTTAAATGAAATTAAAAAAAATAACCTAACCTAACAAAAAATGGTTATAAAATTTTCTATTATAATATTTTTATTCTGACAGTTTATATTTTTATTTTGATCAAAAATTGATTTAAATTTTGACCATTTAATTTGTTCACATTGTTAATCTGTGCATTGTGTTCATTCACGCTTTAGATCAGCCCGGTGTGTTTCGCCTTAATTAAATAAAGAAAAAAGGTGTGTAAAAGTTTGTTCTGGTTTTAAATTATACACACTACCTGATTGCACGTGAAAGCGCCTGAGTGTAATGCCGGTTATTGCAAATGTTACACCTATTATCGAATTCGCGATAACGGTAGTAATTTAGCAATTCTTTGTTTAAACTTTGGTTCGTGACGTTCATCTAATATTTTACTATTTATTTCATTGTTTATTCGAGATGTATCGCGATTGAAATCGGTAGTAATTATTACTGTTTTGAGTTTTGCTCACTTAAATATATGTTTTTTATTCCGGTATAAAATACATACTGAAATACCGGTATTAATATATTCATTGGAATTGCAATCCCTAGTTGGCACACAACATCTAATCCTTCCCGTTGGCGCGAACTTTTTCTATTATGCCAGACGCAGGGCACAATAATAATACTAGCCACGTTTTGAATCTATCGAGTGGTCTTAAAAATAGACGTTCTTTGTGAGGTACCATCGTTGGGCGTGTATAAACAAAAAAAAAACTTTTGTCTAAGTATTTTGGCTGCCGAAGATTTACGAGTAAGTGATGATGCGGAGAATCTTTCGGTTTTATTTTATATCTAATTGAACTGATGTGAGATTTAGTTACCCAAAAAAACTGTTTTCACAGATGGCTAAAAAAGTAAATTATAAATAGCGGTCTATTATTGGAAGGAAGAGTAAATAAATCGATTCCGTTCGTTGAAAACATCCACAAGCTATGCTGCAGTGTACGGAAAACTGATCGTATGAAATTAATCACGGGCATTTATTATTGCTCTCACGGTAAATTGGTCGCGGAGAAATTGCTTACATGTAGAACTTATTGTTTGTTAAAATTATATCATGAAATATTGGTATCTATTAATTGATATAATTGGAAGTGTATTTCAAGTAAGAACAACTAAGATGTATATTAGAAGGTGGTGAGAATAGTATCATTAATATGACTACACTAAATTTACTCGTGTCCTATGGCGTATTTTGTCTGGTCCTTTGCTCGTGATTCCGTGCCGGACCTCACGGGTTCGAGTCCCAGTACGAACAGCATTTTTTCGATCGATTTCTGTTCGGAGACATTGGTGTTTGTGTTTGTTTCCCATCATTTCTGATTTTTTAAAAAATCGCTATAAGACCTCGCTATAGAACAGTGTCTGCCAAACTGTGTGCCGCAAGAAGTCTCAGGTGTGCCGCGGTGGAAGAAGCGTTAAAAATATTAATTTTAAATAATGACTAAAAGCTGTGAGCTAAAAAAAAAGAGGAGTTTCGGAGATAATCTGAGGAAAAGTATACCAAATCGAAGATTTCAAATTCCTTGGTGAGCTAAAAAAATAGGAGTTTTGGAGATAATCTGCGGCATCTTGGTGTGCCGCGGTACTAGTTCCATTCATCAGTGTGCCGTAAAGGAAAAATGTTTGGCAGACACGGCTATAGAGGAAAATGGTTTCAAAATCAATACAGTGGAACTTCCAATTACGCTACCTCGAATTACAAACTGAACAGAAATATTCTCCGCAAATCCCCCGATTGCGCGGTCGCATTCCATTTTCGTTGCTGCTGTACACAGAGCTGGGCGGCTGTCTGCGTGATGCATACAGTCAAGCGTTGGCGAGCGCTATGCATTTTACCACCTAAAAACTAAATATTTCGTCTATATATTATTTTCATTTATTTCAACATTCGCGTAAATGGGAGTTTAACTCTACTAAGAATAACAAATTATCAAATTAATTAATATTGTTTTCACAAACGGTACTGTATCGTAAAATAAGTGTGGAGGTAGAACGATTTTATTGGCTAATCGTACCATGAATTACCTGACGTGTATTGATAGTAATTAATGTTCACATTAAATTATCAATCCGTTGTAGTTTAATACTGTAAAGTTAGATAAAGACGTTTCATTTTCATCTACAATCAATACCATGATGAACACACTATAAATTAATACATATTGGCTTAAAGAAATTTCTTTGTTTAATTTGGTAGTAAAAAAATAAATCAAATATATTCACACGCGATAGCTCATCTCTTGCAAATATTCCTGTAATAAATTTAAATTATGATATAAATAAACAAACGTTAGTATGAATAATTGAGGTTTATAAATTCAATCTTCGGTAGTTAAATTGAGCATATTTTTCATCGAGACATACAGAATATATTTATGAATCATACATAACCATCAATCAGGGATACTCAACAAGTTGAGCGCTAATCATGATTTGTTTCGGAATACATATTGGTCACACAACGCGTATTGCTTTTTATGACGATGGATTTAATGACGGTTCTTTCATTAACAATACGTAAATACCAAAAAGAAGTTAATTTTCAATGCCTGATTTCAGAATTGCATTCTACTGATTAACATCAGTGTGTGGCCGTCAATTTGACAGTGAACACCCTAAAAGGGAAATCATTGTAAATGATAAATCCTGGAATCCCAAGATTGAAAAAATGTGAATCACAAAAAGGGTCTGGGATCGGATGGTCTAGTTGAGACAGATATCACCCATAAACGAAATTTAAGACATACATATAGCGAGGATAAACGATGTACTGTATTGAAATAATTGTCTTCTAGCAAACGAAATAGTAGTAAAATAAACTTGTACATTGGAATAAATTAAACAGCCCTGCCATACATAATTGTTATTTAAAGCTTCGTTGAAAAAAAAGCATTCGTTTTTATATTTCCATTGATTTCATATATAATATAATATTAATGCAGATGTGAATCACGAACGACTAGGTGTGGCCGTTTTTTTTTACAAAACATTACGCCATCGTTATCCGAGCAAAATATCAACATAATCAATACAACCGGTATTTAGTCGTACGATCGATACACATCTGATAACAGTAATCATATGCAATTTATAATCGCCTAAGTATTTAGGTAAACAAATACTCACATATTTTTTGAGATAAGCTAGCAATACATCGAATATCTATAAAATCTTTATCATTCTTTGATTAATTTTTATTGGGAATAAAATGGTGAATTCGAACCATACAAGTTACGATATAAATAGCGTAAGTTATGTTTTTATTTTTGTTTATCGTTAAAAGCCTGTTTGGTTAATCAAAGAAAATTAGTCTATATATTAATTACTCGATAATGTCCGTATGATTGCTATGATGCATGATTGGTCCCGCTTTCCCTCTCTGCCCTTCACCTCCCTCCTCCAGCTCCGTGACGCAATATTTTTATTTTATAATCATACTAAAGACATCTTTTACCAATACACTGTTGATTATTTGACAAAACCAAATCGGCCTGAACAAATTAATACAAAAATACGCCGCGACGTGGATTCGAACACAGAAACTCTGGATTACCGTGGCTCTCTATCAACTGAGCTTACGTTCATAAATATCAAGGCGATAAAAATACTTATATAACAAGCATTTGAAAATGGAACGATATTGTGATTTCACAAACTGACTTCGATTGTTTTTATTCAAGATTGTGACGTTGTTCAAATATGATGTGTATATTTTACATAATATAGTTTCGACAGTTAAAGGAAATATTACATGTGTGTCATACTGCTGACGGTATTAATATTTTACTTTTAAGCAGGAGGGAGAATTTTCCGATTTTTAAAAGTTTTGTATTTTTTGTTTTAAATAACGAGTAACGATGTCTATGCTTTGGACAAGGAAATTGTATGCTCAAATTAGTATTATAAATAAAGTAAGCGAACTAGTATGATAAAGATATGCATTTGATGTGTAACTGGGAAAATTGATAATTTTGTTTTGATAAAATGTGCAATTAATTTATACCATTTTGCATGTGAAAAATGATTATTAGCAAACTTAAACATTATTTCAAAAATTAAGTAATTTACAATTTAAAACTGCAGGGCTGTCGGTATATGCGCCGAGGTCGATTTATGCTACTATGAAAAATGATTGTTAGCTAACTTGACATTATTCCAAAGATTTAATATTTTACAAAATTGCTGTCATACGAAAAAAATTGTCAGCAAACTTATAACATTATTCAAAAATTAGGTAATTTACGAGGTATATTTTGATAAGAGGAAAACTAATTGTTAGCACAAATCAACATGATCCAAAAATTAAATAATTGACAATTTTTAATACTACAGGGCATGTCTGTCGATATATGCCCCGAGAATATATTTATTTTATTTTTAGTATTTCTTGGCTTATTCAATAAATAGGTTTGTAATTTTATGACTTCTTAAAAAATGCAACAAAAATCCCAGTTGAGGTTCAACGGGCTTACAGCTAGTATTAATAATTATTAAAGAGTATTTTGATGAGTAGAAAGGATTTATAAATTACTGCGCGGTCACGCGTGTAAGAATTTTAAAATAATGTCAGTCTAGAATCGGAATCACTATGTATTTTTTATATATCAAGGAACATATAATGTCTCCGTGTTCTAAGTGTAACGCAAGAGTTCCTAAGTAAAAATTTGTATTTCCAAAAACATTCTTGTTCTTCGATGTCTGTTAGAGAAATGTCAATTCGATCATTGTTCAGAGCAGAGTGAGAGGATATTTTATTTTTTGTTCACGGGACGACTTACAAACAGTAACCAGTCTTATATTCATTCTCTGATAGTCGCTAGTCGCACTATGATGCAAATCTATTAAAAACAAGGTTTAAAAATGGTCCGTAGAGTCAGGTGTTTTTCCGGAGGTGGAGCTGAAGTCGGAGTAGGAAAAATTAGAGAAAAATAGTTTAAAGATATTGATAAAATATTAGTATATTGATTGGTAAAATGTACTAGAATTATTCTTGTGACTAGAATGATTTGATGGTATACAGATATGTAAGTTGAACGTAAATGAGTGTACACATCAATTCAGAGTCGGAGTCGTCTTCTTTTTACCCAACTCCACAGCCCCGGCTTAAAAATCTTCTAACCCCAATTTCCACTTGTCAATACGCCATTGTATATTTACGCACGAACAGGTTAATTTTAATGCATTACATGCCGTTTGTTTGCATTTTATTTATTCGACGTTTATACTTGTAGATTGATCAAAACAATAAATAATGAAAAAAACCACCTGACGTCGTTCTAACTAAAAATTGCATAAACATAAATTTACGATTCCGACTCCCTACAAAGACGAATGCTATAACTCATCGATGATAGATATTTGGTACATTTGGCAATGAACACAAAGCATCTGATGCCAAATCTCAAATGCTTCGATTGACAAGTACCAATAACTTGAATTTCTTATGCACTTTGACTTATATCAGCTCCACAATACAGAAGATTTTATGAACAAAATATCGCGACTGTTGTGTTTTCATTTTGAATTTCTTTTATTCATAGCATCAGCATCGGAAGTAATTTGTCGATAAAAGTGTCACAACAGGCGTTGTAAAAATAATAAATAAAAAAATGGCGAAAACGTTTAACGGCGATTATAAATTCCGCCGCCCACCCTTTCCAAACAGGTTGAAGAATTTAGCCGAGAAATAAATCATACCAACATTCAACAAGAATAGAAGAAAATCTTGGAGCGCGTCCAACGAGTAATAAACGCGCCGGTTGTAACCGTTAATAATAGGGTTGGCGATTGGTCAATAAACTTACCGTCCGTACACAAAGGCAAACAACTGACGGACATTTTTTCTACACATCTGGTTTACGAGTGTTGTTCATTGGAAAGCACTAAGTCGATTTGATGTTTTGACTAAGTTATCAGCCACGAATATGAGCTTCAGAACAAACAATATGATTACTATTAATTATCAAATTCGCCTAGTTGACAATAATTTATTTATTACTTTTAAGGTGTTCATTGTCAATACTTGGCGGAAAGGCATAAAATAAAAAAAAAACACTCCTTTGTACTAAATTCACAATATCTTTTTAGGATTACGACCGGTTTAGCTCGACACGAGAATTTTCAACAGATAAAAAATATATACATGTTGATAACAGAGCTATTTATAGATAATATCATACTTCCTAGCCGCCTGTGTGGTCGAGTGGTCAACGTCGTTGGCTACAGATTACGGAAGGGTTGGAATCCCAGTACGGGCAGTTTTATAAATTGATTTTTCAATTGATTTATGAATTTCTGTTCAAAGGCATGGATGTATGTGATGTCTTGAATTCCCGCCTCCTACCCATTCTATCCCATGCGCGTATCGAGAGCGATTAGCTAACCACTAGTCCTGACCTAGCCCTTTCCTTCTATTCCCTACTCTCTTTGGAAAATGATAAATGATGATTGAGATAAACTCCATTAGGAGTCCATATGCTCCACATTGGGAGTGGACATGGTTAAAAATATATATATATATCATACACCAGCTGACATTCCCACCTGTCAAGATTCGCTCAGTACTAAGCTCTCTCACATACATTATATTCCAGGCTACGCATAGTGAGCGAGGGCAGTGTTGTGTTGTGTGTTACAAACAGGCATGTACAATATGTATATCGAATTACAAAAAGTAAATCACTATTGTGTACTAATTTCACATTTACTTGACGTCAAGATTTCCCACCTAACATATTATCCACATCATTAGTTTAGCTTTTGTGCTTCTACTATTGCTTGTAAGCTATTTTATGAGAAACGCAAAAAACTGATTTAATATTAGGTTGATTCATAAAAGTGACGATAATATGGAAATGTTTCACATTTGTGCATTCAAGGAAATGGATATCTGATATGACATGTGTTTTGTTGCTCACTCTAATATCATCATATTTTCCTCTAAATCTGTGAAAAAAGAAGTTGAGCGATTGAGCTCTGATCCATTTTCAAAAATTATTACTATGTCGAAGATTTAGTGCAAAGATATTGTATGTCCAAATGTTGTTAAAATTGAGTTAACATACACACAGTTCATTTGCATTTGATATTTATGCTGTAAAATTATTGTACATTCCATAAGATTATTTGACTTAATGTTGTGTAATTCAAATGCGTAATATGTCCATTTCACCAATATTTATACCGAATGGTGGAAACAGGCATGCACACAGCGTTGGGCTGCCAGTACTTTAACAAGGGGCTCGCTTAATCTCAACGCAATTTATCACTCCTACGTAATTATATGCAATACTTAAATAAGCAAACGATTGTTACTTAATACATAATATGCAACAATATCCAGTTTACCATAAACTCATGTGTCAATGGCTAAAAATGTACTACTGTGTATACTGAAGATGTCGTAGATAATATATACAAGTCAGAAATTGCAGTTATGTACTAATTTGATCTGATAATATTGCTTTCTCTTAAATTAACAAGGGGCTCGCCGGCCGTAGTAAAATCTATCAGGGGGCTCGCGCGAGCCCCTCCGAGCCCCCTCCAGCCCACGCCTGCATGCACAACCTAAGTTTTTTTTATAGCGGGCCGCATAAAAAAATTAAAGGTCTACGCCGAAGGTAAAAATGAAATTCAAAATACTTATTTACAAACAATGTCTTTAGTGTGAATTATGTAAAAATGTTGTATTTGTAATATAACCCTTAAACTAATGCGATATTTGTCTTTTTAAATTTGAAGATAATTTTACAAAATTCGCTGAAGAAATAAATGTTCACGGTTATTAAGTTCATTATTGTATCCGTGTTTACTCCCAATGTAGCCTGTTACTGGAGCTATATAACAGAAGTTTTTCTACGATAACTATTTGTTACTCACTCGATCAACCTCTCTTTTTCAAAGAGAGTAGTAGGGATACAAGGATAAGGCTAGGGAGGACTAGTGGACTAATCGTTTTCGCTACACCCAGTTATTAAGGGTTCGGAAGGGTGGGAGGGGGGAATTTTTTAAACATCACAAACACCCATCGTAGATCGAAAAAATTCCGTTAGTACTGGGATTGAAACCCCCGAGATCCGGAACGGGAACCAACAACGCTAACCGTTGTGCCATAGACTCGACAATTATTTATTTTTATTCCAAGAAAAAACTTTCGAAGACCGCCAAAAAAACTAAACGGGTCGCAGTCAGCAGGTTTTGCATTTCTGCATAAAGCAATCGAAGTGATGGCGGCAGTTTAATAAAAAAAAAATGTTAGCCGAAATCGCAACCCTGATAGCTGACTTTTATATCTAATGTTCAAATTGGTCAATGATGGTTTTATGTTTGTTTTATTTAAAAAAAATGCGAAATAGAAGTTAATATTAATAATTTAACGGATGAACGCAAGGCAGGTAACAAATGGGTTTATTAAATAATAAGTTGTATATTTTTCAGAGAAACGAGGCCAACAGTGGATGATCTTGTTTAATTGGATTCGTGAGTATTTTTGTTTACAACCACAGCGCGAGCATATAAATTGTTTGACCTTAATGATGCTCAGTTTGATGAAACATTTACACGAAAGTGACTGACTATTCATTTTTTTTTTCAGTCGCGAATGAAATAATGTGTATATTCAGAAATATGTTATTATTGTGAATAACGTAAAAAAAAACTAGGTGACTCATGTCATAATATTTTGTTGCGTTAGTGGTTTATTGCTTACGTAGAAAAAAATATTAACGTTTATAAATTGATAGCTTATAAACGAATACATCGGTTCTTTGAATACATACTTTCTCTCATCTTCAATCGGTTTTATTTGAATATTTTTAACTGTTAATACTTGGAGGAATGCTATAAAAAATATCATATGTCTTGGCGAGCTATCAACGTGTGAAATATCTTTTTAGTGTACTTAAGTATTCTTCTAATAAAACAGACACTTCGTTTGTACATTATTTGATATAATTAAAATATAATGCATCTTTTTAGTGCTGAATATTTCAAAAGAAAATATCTTCTTTTTTTATTGCTTGTACAATAAAAAAACTGTTGCCAATTTTGAGGAAAAGTAAGCTTAGGTTATTAATAACTCCTTAATGCAATGTTACGTGTGAATTAGAAACAATTTAAGCCCGTAAAAACTATAATATTTATTTACTAATTATATTAATTTTGATTATTTACAGTGTGTTTGTATTAAGTCATATTGAAGTGATTTTCCCTTTTTACTTTAGTAAATTATTCAATTATCTGCAAGTTAAATCGAATTTCGATTAAATTTTGCCTCATAAGAAAAAAACGGAATGACGTAGTTAAAAAATTGGAATTTATAGATAATTCTTGTGTTGACCAATTTTAAATGCAGGTGGATTCAGACACTGAACTAACTTTATTAACAGTATCATCTCAGAACAATTGTCAAATCAATACAGATTTTTACAAATGTAAATTAAAAATGATGCCTACAAGGTGGCATTTACGTCACCGTTAACATGCACTCTTTAATTTGGTACACATATTTCAATATTTTATGGTTAATATGGAACAATTTGAACATATTGTCAACGCACTCCCCGATTTTTAATAGTAAACTAAACTTAATAAGCATTGTCGAATTGAGAGTTGACGTTAAAAGCAACAACAACGCCGCCTTATTACCATAGCACGAATAATCAATTAGCACGTTGGCAAATATGTAACCATTACGGAAAGAAAGAACCAGCAAAAATAAAAATATGTAATGTGATAATGTAAATAATAATTATGCTAAAAAGAAAATACCTGAATCACAGAAAAGATAAAATAAACAAACTCCGTTGCAATGCATGACTACTATGTGCGAACGAGTTTATGCGGTGGAACCAAACAAAAAAGCATTGAGCTAAGTTGCCTCACAAGAGCGCTGCAAAAAACTGGATTTTGAACCGAGCTAACACTCGTCTGGAAAACTAAGTTCAATTGAGATTTTTATGAGCAAACAGCGACGTCTCTTATTATGATTTCTATACAATTATTATTACTCGGTTTGTTTATGAAATATATCTTCATTCAAAACTGACATAGCAACTCAGTAACTCGGTATACAAATATTTCGTTGTTACGCTGAGTGACTCTGAATAATTTTAAGCAATTTTATTTAATAAACGGTCGAATAGAAATAACTATTTGCAATTCTTTTTTTTTATTAATAAATTTTATTGATTAATATCGTGTGGACATTCAACAAAAATGGATTGTGTAATTAATTGACCGACAACTTCCACTTGCTCATCTATATTTATAATATAAGAACAAGGAACTATGTATCACGTTTTATTTCGTTTCTAATGAGTATGAAGACTTAATATCTCTTACCCACGTGTATTCTTGATTACTACTATAAGCTGAAATGTTTGTAATGTAAAATAAACCTAAAATTCTTGATTGACAGTGTACAGTTAACGGAAGAGTTCAAAAATAATCATGATGAATTTAATTTGACTTTGCCAATCTTTTACTAACTTTCAGAGATACCTACCTGAATGAAAGTATATATACCTTTTGCCAGAAGGTTACGTGCACAGTAAATTCTTTAGTTTCTCTTAGACTTGGGGCATTTCCTGAAACATCAATACTTGATTCAACTCTCAGGTATTTATTTACTTGTTATATACGGCACGCAATGAGTACCAGTATACAAATCCTTTACCCAGACTTTTAGTATATAAAATATTTAACTTAAAATTTAGAATAATTTAAGTTTATTTATAAACCTTGCTATGTTCTGTCTGATTATGCTTCTTGAAAGGCGAAATACGTGTCACAATTGGTAACACAATAAGTGGAGTAACAAAGTTATCAATTTTCATTTTATATTCAAAATTAACTTTATATTAAAAATGAACTTCCACCGAATCAATCTAAAATATTCTTATACAACATTTCCGAATATACATTATTATTATCTTCTTTTTTTACCATGTCCGCTCCCAATGTGGAGTATATGGACTCCTAATGAAGTTTACCTCAACAGAAGTGTTTATACGAGAACTGCTTGTTACTCAGTCGCTCAACTTCTCTTTTTCCGAAGAGAGTGGGAATAGAAGGATAGAGCTAGGACGGGACAGGTGGTTAGCTAATCGCTCTCGATACGCCCCGTTCATAGGATGGGTTGGAAGGGGGAATTCAAGACATCACATACATCCATGCCTTCGAACAGAAATTCATAAATCGATTGAAAAATCAATTTAAAAAAAAACTGTCCGTACTGGGATCCGCACCTGTGACCTATGTAGCCGAAGCCAACGACGTTGATCACTTGACCACACAGGCGGCATTATTATCTTCTACATTTATAAAACACATGGTTTCAAAAGGGTGTTGGCAAATCTTTAATATTTTTGCTGCTTTACGCTGAAAAGGTGTGAATCTGAAAACCATCCAGTCTTCGATATTTGTTCAAGGGATACTATTAAAAATGTAGATACTATTGTAAATGGTTATTTATTTCTATGCATTGGAGCTACTTATATGCGTCCTTACAAAGTATGCAATAGTACCAAGTGAATGCCAATTCAATCAATATGCAATAATTGTTCACGGTCCAGATAATCATCTTACATTCCCACCAATATAAGGAAATTAGTAAGTGAAATGCATCATCAAAGATAGCATTAATTGTGTTTTGTATTTTTAAAAGATATCTTTGTAATCTGTATTGTATTTTATCTCTTTTTATTTTGGAATGCCCTCATACGTATTTAATTTACCGATCAATGATTGAGTGATTGAAACAGATATTACTGTAATCTTAGAAATTCGACGTGCGCTCGCCACGCCACTATTATCCCAAATCTCAAATTCGCCCGTTGCCGTAATAAGGTTAAAAACCCCTGCATAATAGATATACCATTAAGAAAGTGTCTGATGGAGGGTAGACAAGATCAAGTCAGTTTACGAGGGGTTTAATAAAACAGTGTAAATATAAAGATATCACTTAGGGCTTCCAATTAACCGGACTTTCCAACTAACCGGTTTTCGGTTAATTTCTGGCAATGAAACCGTTACCGGTTTAAAACCGAAAATAACGTATTATCATTAGGTAGGTATGCAAAAAAAAAATTATCTGGATTTTTTACAAAATATTTGTCAAAATGCTCCAATTATAATGAAAAATCGATATTTATCTTATATGAAATGGAACCAACAGAAGCATTTTATATACACATATATTATTTGCCTTTTTTTTAAAAAAAGGTGCCGGAACGCACTTTTTTCCGAGTATTTCTAAGAGGCTATATTATTTATTATTATCGAAAATCATTTTGATAGAATTAATTACGGCTTTCATATAATGCATAGAAAATAAAACAAAATATACATATTTAAAAATAGAAAAAAATTAAATAAAATTAAATAAAACATTTTATTAAAATTTGAGAAAAAAAATGTCGAACGATGTTCCGCCCGCGTCACAGGTAAAAAAAGCCTGCATATATATATACAACAATGACAATCAAATCTGGAAAAATATTTTATGATAAAATATGCAAATAAAAAAATAGAACTTGATAAAAAACTCATAAAAGGAAAGATTTCAAATAAAACATTTATATTTTAAGCTCATCGACAGAATAGACATCCAATGCTTAGACAAAAATAATAGTGAATAGAATAATATAAGCTTATATGTCTCCACTCCCACATTGAAGCATATAGACTCAACCTTTTATTTTTTACGCGAACTGCTGTTACTCATTGCTCAACACCACTTTTTTCGCAGAGAGAAGAGATTGAAAGTTATGCTAAACATGTGTGGCTAGATCATTCACACTAAATCTTAGTAATTTAAGGGATAGTGGGAATAGAAAATTAGGCATCACAGACATCATCCATAGAAAAGAACTCTATGAACTGATTGCAAAAATCCCCGTCTGTACTGGGACTCGACTCGTTTGGTCCAGCACCAAAGAAACACGTTGACGTCACTCGCCCGTGGACACGGCTTTAATCATGTTTCATCATGATAAGAACATAATACTTAAAATATAATTGAGATAACAAGCACAATAATAATTATATTATATAACACATCAATTATTTTATTGGGTATATGTTTATTTTCTGAACAAATATTTATTTATACATAAAGTATTTATACGATACTAAAATTTTCATTTACGTATCACGTTCAAAAATACTTAAATAATATTATATCTAAAAATCATAGTTCACAGTGTTTTGTTTATCTATTGCTCAAGAAAATAATTCGTAAAAAAAGAATGCAATCGAAAATGTTATATTTCACAAAACTACAAATTGAATTCAAAAATTGTATCAATCAAAAATAGGCACCAAGGCAAAGCTGTATTTTAAATAATATTTTTTATATTGTTCTAGTTAAGAATATATATTGTGCTAATTACCTGAAAAATATCAATGACTTCTTAATTTTCCCATAACCTCATATCGCTGCGTATAAGCAATTTGTATATTTACTGAGAAACTATCAATAATCTCATATTGTATTTCTTAAAATGAAACTTTTTTCCGCAATCAAAAATACCTAAAGTAAATGAATTGGATTAAAACTCTACTGGTCAAAAAACATCCACTAGGATTGTCCGTTCTATTGTAGATTATATAACTTACTTCCTCGACCTTGTGAACTGTAAAATCTAGCCACCTCTGGTATTAATTTAATGACAACTGAGAAAGATGAGTACCTACTTAAATTATAAAAATAACCTACTGCATCTTTGTGACCGATTTGCAAACGGAACGTTTGAAATTGACAAAAACCAACCATATAATTGAACAATACAGTAAACGTGACATGGTACAAGTCTTGGAATAATTTTGACCCCCCGTTAGGTAAAACTTTACAATTAACTCTTGTGTATATTTTCACATATTGCATTATGATGCAGAATAAAAGTCTATAATAATTTTTAAAACATCATATTTAAAGCAGCGATCTTTTTCATTGTGATTTAAAGACAAAATCAAAGTAAACTAAGAATAAATTATAATGCAATAATTATCAAAGGAAGAATATATCTACACTAAACAAGCACACACAAAAAATAACAGTGGGCTAAGGAGATGTATATTATTACTCATTTAATTAAATTGTATACGATTTAAAGTGTACATAGTTATATATATTATCCATATTAATATTTTTTTCAAGATTTAATATGATAGTCAAATTTTACAATAAAAGGTATATTGAGTGACGTGCATGTAAGAACATTACGTCTTTTTGATAAATAATTGTCAAATAATTACGAAAAAAAATATTAAACATTTGAAAAAGTCATTTCTGTTTCACAACATGGACAACTTTGAGAAATAATTAGATTTTTTTATAAAATTTTCATAGCATGATTTCTGGGTTATGTAAATGGTTTTCCGCCTTCTACGCCAGTAATAATCATTGTAAAAGATTTTTCTTTTTGAAAAATAAAATGTAAAATAAGAAAAGAGTATTGTGGATAAAACGCGGTTAACCGCGTGAAATAAACCGGTTTTCCGGTTTTTTTCAAAATATGGCTATAAACCGTTAACCGGTTTCAGGTTTAAACCCGGTTTGGAAGCCCTAGATATCACCATACCTGATATTATGTTAGAAGATGTAAAGAAATGACTCAACATTCTACCATTTTTATTTAATGTTTTACCACAACTAGCACCTAATAGAGACCGTGAATCATATATACTTTAAATTCTGTAAATAATATCAACAAAATTTATATAATAAATTCATTAGCCGTCCTAATATTTATCATAAAATAATGACAAACGATTTATGAATGGCCTTTAACCAAACCAGCAATGTTGTAAAATAAACAATAAATATTGCATTATATGGCTACGTAAAAAAACTTTTTTGAATAAACTGAATTAAATAATTTATTGGTTTACAAGTTATGGCATAATACAAATTATTACATTAAATTAGCTATAAATATTGGTCAGAACAGGTACCACAACTTTAACAAGGTCATGTTATATTGATCAAATTTAAAATATTTTTATTTGCTTATGTTGCTATGCAGGCCCATAAACGCATACTTGTTCAAAGAATACCGTCAGCCGAACACCTGCTGAAAGTTCAGAGCTTTTGCTTCTCATTGAAAGTGTGTTAAAAACTGTGACAGTTTGATATTGTCAGCAAAGAAGTTTGCCGGTCCATGAAGCCGAGTGATCAAAATTCTTCTTGGAATCTTTAGACAGAATAATTTCATCACAATAATGTTTTCACATTTTCGTTCCCTACAAACGCGGGTGTGGCAAGAGCAATTAGCCAAGGCTCGTATTTTTCCGTTCAGAATCTATATATTAATAGTCGATAATGTCCGTCCGTATGATTGTCCTTCCGTATGATTGTCTGATTGTCCTCTATTTCCCTTTAATAATTTACAATTTAAATACTGCAGAGCAAGGCTGTCGATATATGCCCCGAGATATATTTCTTTTGTTATCGGAATTTCTGGCTTATTCAATAAATAGGTTTGTAATTTAATTTTCACGCCTGTAAATTTTCTGACTACTTAAAAATGCAACAAAAATCCCTCCGTTGAGGTCAACGGGCTTACAGCTAGTTTATATTAAATGGTCATAATATATCGGTCAGTGTAAATAATCATAATTTGAATAAAATTTAAAAAAAAAACCTAACCTAACCGAACCAAAACAAAATGGTTATGTAATATTCTGACCAAAAATTGATTTAAATTCTGACCATTTAATTTGTTCCTATTAGCTAACTACCCTTCCTATCTTTCTCTACCGAGAACGATCATGTTGGGAAAAAAGTAGAAGTTAATATGAAGAATGCGAAGGACGCGATGTTGATAAAGACAAAATTAAAATGCCGGGAATATTCTGCATGTAGGGCATCCATTCCCGGACCCTTTTAGTGATCCCGGGATTGAAAATTCAACATAAAATCGAGTATAAATTTTTGCTCGGCGATTTTGAAATCCTGGGTTTTTTCAATCAAATTTTTGTCGATTTCAAAATCCCAGGAATTTGCGGAATTCCTAAAATAAAAAGACTCAAGACTCGTTTTAGCATTTCCAACATTCCGGAATTAGTACTATTCTAATCCCGGGATTTCGGGATCACAAAATTGGACGGGATCCCGGGATTGGAAGCCCTAACTGCATGTATGTACATATTTCCAATAACAGCATTATTTAATGAGTTTGAGCGATAATATGTCTACATACATCAGACGTCAGAAAAAGCTGTCCCGTAGTAAACGTGTGCTTAGCAACATTCATCAAAAAATAAAAATGTCTGAATAATGTATTATTATTTAAAGTTACCGCTATTTGAGCGCCTATCCAATATATTCCGGACCCACGACGTTAAAATCGTGACAATAATATGACCTCATTACGGTGGATAAATAGACGGAATTTTGATCATTCAAAGTGTCTTCAATGCCTCATATATTATATGTATCCACGAATCCTTGATATTTAAAAGGTCAATATCTATCAACAGGCATTGAATGTGCTCGCTAACTGAGCGAAACCGGTCTTGCTTTAAAAATTATATTATATACGGGGACTTTTATGAGGGACTAGACATGAATTGCTTTCATCACTAGAAATATCTGACACGTTTTATGTGATAGAATCTAATTAAGCCTTTTGTTTTTTTATTATTGTCTTGTGTTATTGAATTTATTGTGATTAGAAAATCCATCATAATCAAATCATTTGTGGTGGAACGTGTTGTATTAAAATCGTGTAAAAAAGAGTTGAGTGTATTTTCTTTGTTCATCGCGTATGATAACGTCTTTCAAGTTTCAACTGACGTAAATAATTAATTTATATGTGTTTGTATCACCAAACGTATGTGATACGAAAAAGCACTGCGCAGCACACACACACACACACACATGGAAATATTCTCTATCTATCTGTCTGCGCATGGAGTGAATGTCGACAAGTGGCACTGCCATACTAATAAATAATAATTAAAAGATTAATAACTTATAGTGAACCGATTAATTAAAAATATAAGCTCTCTGCGGCTGTCCAAAAAATATTAACAGATAATGCAATTAATTGTTTGACTTCGCATTGATAAATAAATTTCAAACTAGATTGAGATTTGAACTCGATAATGATTGCATGATAGTACAATTACTTACTTACTTACCTGTGGCAATAGTTTTATGACCGTTATTCCACGGAGCCGTGAACGAGCGAATTAATTATACAGTATTTATCCGACTGGTTGTTTGTTCGACATCTTGAAATCGTGAGCGGAGAGCTGATTGGACAAGCTAAGCGTTCGTGAGTTATTTTATTTATTTATTGCAACAAAAAAAAAGTAATTTTAATGCGTTGTTCGAGATAACTTTATACGCAATGGTCCCAGAAACCGTTTGTTTCGTATCTGTATTTGTCATTTTATCCATATTTTGTAGACTTAGTGTCCTGTTTTTTTTTATTTCTAGGGTGGCTACTAATCAAGTCTTCTTTTTATTCTTTACGCGAACTGGCGCTGAGAACTGTGTCAGTAAATTTTGTCAGCTGAAGACTTTAAATGGGTCAAATAATTAAGAGAAACTCCTCACGCATATTGATTGCGAGTGTTTGATTCTCGTCATTTATTGTTCGCACAGTGATTTAAGCAGGGCTGTGGAGTCGGGTAAAAAAAGACGGCTCCAACTCCAATTTTGGAATGAAAAACGATTCTGACTCCGATGAAACTTTCCAATCATTTCATTTTAACTTATATATAGATGTGTATACCATCAGTTCTTCTTTAGTCAGCCTAGCATGCAGTGGCAACACTATGGACTCTTGTGGTTTGAATACACATCATTATTATTTTTATTTAAATGGGTCCGAGTCGTAAGATTTTTCCGACTACACAGCTCTGGATTTAAGACTCGAAGAATTTGCTTTAACTGCAACAGTTCAGTGTCTTTCATGAGTAATGCGAAAACGACAGCATGGATCTCTTGCTTTAATTAAGGTTGCATGTACAATACAGTAAAACCCCCATTTACACTATAGTTGGGACCGTGTAATTGGGGGTAGTGTAATTGAGGGTGTGAATCTCATACAAAATTAGGTATTTGGTTTTTTTTCGCGGAAAACGCAAAACTAAGATTTCCCTTAGTTTTGCAAAAAAAAAAATATGGACGAAATATTTAGTTTTTGTAGTAGTAAATATCCCGCACACAGACAGACGCCCAGCTATACGTGTATAGCCTGGCACGTGTTGAATACACAGACGCTAGCCAACATTTGACTGTATGCGCGGCACAGACGACCGTCTCTTAGTAACGACAATGGAATGCGACCGTGCAATTGAGGGATTTGCGGCGAATATTTCAAGCCAGCGCGTAATTCGGGGTAGTGTTATTGGGGGTTCCACTGTATATTGTTAATTATAGTCTAACCACTCATTCGACGTAATAAACTGTTTGTTCTTATTTTAGTTATTATCTGGAGCCTACAATGCGGGCACTGAGTTTCCTGCATAATATATTCCTCTGTTGTATGAAGACTCAGTTTAATTATACCACTTTCTTGCTAACGTATTCCAGCTGGATAATGTCGAACTATATATTCTGTCATTTTAAAAATTCGCGTATGAATACTGACAGTATATTCAATATTATATGTAATGATCTCATTGAATTTGAGCTCACGAATAGGCCACATTAATACGACGAAGATTTCGAAAAGCGAAACCCAGATCGTAAGTGATGAAAGACATTTTCTAGCATAAACAATTTTATTTATAAAAATGTGAAAATTAAGTGGCATAAGTATTCTTATTCGATGGTTTTAACTGGGTAACATTATGTACATCGTGATCAAGGGTTAACTGTTAGAATACGATTAAGAAAAAGATTTGATAGTGTTAAAATTATTGCAGAGAAGTCGTTAAATTATTAGTTCTACAAAAGCATTGCATATATACGTTAGAAAGTTTAAAATACAATATTTGTATTTATTTGCTTAGTAAATTAAATAAACTGCTTTGAATCATCACTTTCGTAAAAATGTATATTCGAATCTTATAGAATCTTACAGCGGAGAAATGTTGAAAGGTACTTACTAGGTAAGAAAGAAAATTGTATTCATGTGGGAGATCGAAATGAATATTCTTTTTCGAAAACGATGGCAATGTTTCCCCTTACATATATATGCCTGAAGAAAGGTGGGCGAATTATTCCCTCTTCGCTACTGCTAATCCGTGTGGGTAACATCTTTTGAACACGAACTGTCTGGTGAAAAGCATTCGCCACTAATACCCTCAATAAATAAATAGATTACCGCTATTTTTGTATTCACGAGATGATTGAAAACACGTGTTCGTTGGTACATTTTCGTATAGAGATTATTTTCAAGTGGTTGTTTTGTATACATATGTATATATAAAATAAACTTACATTTGTATTTATTGTAATAATTTCATTAAGTATTTTTCAATTATTTATTTCTTTTATATGTATATGTACATCACTTATAATTATTGTTGGTAATTAATTAAAAAATATTACTATTCAGTGTGAAATGTAGTCGACAAATTCAGGTTACATTATATATAAAATGACAGAAATAAACAGATACCTAGTAAGTCTCCAAGCTCATTAAGGATGTGAGTACTTCCTGGTGGCTGGAAAAAAATTGCCTGGTGAGCTACTTATACTATTTATATTACTCCTTCTTTATATTTTTTTTATCATCGTCCTTTATTGAACCATAGATAATATTATTATATAACCTACAATAAATTAAGACATCGGACTTCCAACAAACAAAATAATAATAAAAAAATATTTGGAAATAAGTTGAGTAAAGGTAAAAATAACTAGCGAAAAGAATGGCATTCACAATTTGTTCAACTCTCGGCCTGTCCGTTTCTTTATTTACTCTTAACCACCATCATAGTGGACAACGTTGATTCACATGACTAGGTATATCAAAACAATACCTTAACTTTGAGCGCAATTCGAATTGATGTTTTTTGATTACCGAAAAAAGCTGTTTTGATAAATTTGAATTTGAATTTGACAGCTATTTGACGGATAAAAGAAGATACACCAACCAGCATACAAATATAATATTCTAAATGTAATTACTTGTAATATATATTTGAAAAATAAACCGATAATGTTGTTTCGTAAAAGGAATATAATATCGTAGGAATATTTATTATGTGTTTGATTTTTGATTCACGACTTGACCTTTTGAGGTCGAATACTATTATTAAAACTGTGTAAGTATGTACAGCACTTGAAATAAGTTGAAATGAATCAGTAGGCGTTCAAGTGATGGGTGAATAGATTACCGCACACAACCGCTATGAAATGGGTACTAAATTCACTCAAATCGACAAAGGCATGAATATGAAATACGGAGCACCCATTCATAAGAGGAAACATCTTGAGATTTGACAGCTGACATTCAATCTACAGTTATTATAGTCAATTTATCAAACAAAAACCTGTATAAGTACTTACTCGCACTAATGGTGGATGTCAAAGATTTACAGTACATATAAACTTAGCCGTATGACTATTATGTTTACAAATTGTTGGATAGTTTTCTTTGCACAGCGAATACATTTTATGATTGTCGTCAAAATGAGGTATTAAGTAAATAAATTCAATTAATAAGAAACTAGTGTTTGCGTTATGGCTCATTCGTCTAATTTTCACGACCACACTTTGATATTTTTCACTACTACAGCGATATTTATTAGTCCAGGTCCTTCTCCAATAAATTGCAATTCTTACTGTATATCACTTTCACACAACTCTTGGTGAAAAGGCAATGTATATATATATCACTTTTAGGGTGTTCACTGTCAATACTTGGTGGAAAGGCATTATATTAGTAAAAACACAATATTCCTTTGTACTTCATTCCAGCGGGGAAAAACAGGAAACTATCATTAAGCCTATTCACTTTATTAATGTAGCATTTTATCACTTTGTCAAAAAATTCCCAAATTTTAATTATGTTTGTAATTACTTTCAATCGCCATTCTAAATTTATTAATCTGAGATGACTTTTTAATTATATGTTAGATGTGTTAAACATTTTAATTTTGTGTTATTTTAGAATCACTTTTAATGTAATTGGTAATTTCTTTTCAATGCCAATTGTTGTTTATGACTGTTCATTTTTGTATAAATAGCATGGTTAAATTATATTTCTTATCAGTTGACGATGCTCGCAATGAGCGAAAGCGGTCCTGACATATTAAACGAAGTGGAATGAAGTACAAAGGAATATTTTGTTTTTACTAGTATATATATATTTTTTAAATATTCTTTTTTACTAATTTCATTTTTTTTTAAAAGATCAGGACTGTGATGTCAGTTGATAATGCTCGTCATGAGGGATTGATTTCCCTGATGTTTATTTTAAATGTGAAATAAGTAATTTATTTTTCAATCCGTTTCAATCTAAAAATATTAGTTTCGAGATAATGATTTTTTTTTATTACTTTTGTATAGTTTTTAAAAAAGTATCTTATAACAAGTTGTAACTTCTTACTTATTGTATGTTCAAAATATTTGTTTTTTATTTCAATTACATTTGTCAAGTGCATGATAAATTGGCGCCAGATGCAATACCATATACTGTTCTTCTCATTTGATACAATAAATTAAATATTGTCTATAATTGCACTCATCGATTAAAACATGATTTATGTCGATTCACCTACTGTTGCATTGGTGTAGCAATATTTCTAGAAGATATTCAAAACTTTTTCGGTATTTCAGAAACCATATTTTAAAAAACTGCCAAGATCGTGTACACTTGTCGAACATCTTTTGACGAATCTTAAAACTGACAATAAGGAAACATCCTAAATCGCTTTTTTATTATTTCCTTTGGTGCATAGGATATTGTGCCAAGGCTATGTATGATTCTTACCACTTCACAATGACTGACCACTTACCAAACCAAGGCGTTCAGCGATCAGTTTTTGACCGCGAGAGATCATATATTCATATTTATACAAAAAACCGCGAGGTTCTGAAGGCCATTTCAATGAAGCGTAGATTTATAAATAGAGAATTGTATTTATTTGAATTCAATATCGAATGTTCCAAATAATTCATCAAACATGTTTGACGTCATTTTATGTATATTTATAACTAAGTATTTATACTTATGCAAGGATAAAATATACTAAGAGAGCAAACCAAACGCGTCAAAAAAGCAAAATGGTTTTTTTAATAATAATTCAATGAGGTATTTGCATAGAAAAATATACTCAATAATGCCTGCATGAGTGAATGGATCACCTTTTCTTAAACCATTATGAGACTCATCACTTCATTGTAACGTTGAATAAATAAATTATAAGATTAATTGGGTTTATAATTGACATAATTTGCCACTTATATTTATTAGTCTGATGACTTTTTAAATTGTATGTTATAGGTGTTAAGCATTTTAATTTTGTGTAATTATAATGAAACTTGTAAATCCTTTTCATTGTTATAGTTGCTTACACCTTTTATTTCGATTTAAATTTGTATAAATAGCACTGTTTATATATTTTTCTTATCAGTTGATAATGCTCACGATGAGCGAAACCGGTCCTGATCAAATAAATTTTATGTGGAAAAAGTACTATTTTTTTATTATAAGATTAATAAGTAAATTTAGGACACGTATTTTAAATATAATCTTTTGGCAAGACAGTAGGTTCCTAGTTAAACAAGCTAGACTCCACACTGGAAATGGATATAAATACTTACTGTATACCCACCCTAGCAACTCAATTTTATTAACAAGGAAACTAAGAGTCTGTTACAGACTCTGCTCTGGTTTCAGTAGGGGTAAAATAATAACGTTTTTTTATGTTAGATAACAATTTTCACGTTATCTCATTATAGTGCTTTTAAAGATAGCCTTTCATATTTTTATTCCTGTGAATTATGATGTCATTCGTATGTGTCAAATTATCGTATGTTAGCCGCGTTGATATTGAGACTAATATATTGTCTTAAAAATAACGGTTTGAGTGGTATTTTATAAGTCATAATGTAATAGTAGTTTAGACATTACAAATTGACATAAAATATGCGATATGTATCGATAACCAACAAAAATATTCAATGACGAAGCCAATCCATTAAAAAGCGACGTCCTTGACCCACCCAGACTGTCAGATGGCTTGGCAAAAACAATAATGTATCGTGCTGCGATATGCTATACATAAATTGTTAGCAAATACAAAATCATTCGAATTGAATGTCGATTATTTCGGATAAAACTGACCTTCAATACAATGAATAATATAATATATACACGTTAAAGTATGTGATAAAAAGGGTATTATCATAATAAAGAAAATGCAGTGTCATAATAACGTATGCATGTAATAAATAAAATTGAATTACTGCGCTATAAATATTATGCAGTGATTATTGTATTCCATGGCAAAAAGGCTGGAACGAGACTGTATGATTGGATTCTTGCTGAAGCGCCATAATTTTCTGCAGGTTATCTATCCTGCTTCGGAGATCAAGTCTTTATATTTCTGATGCTCATCCCGCCTTCCTGGAAGTGCCTGGTACGTCTTGGCAGACAGCCACGCCGCCTAATATATGTGCCGGGCGATTTTATTCGTCGCCATTTTGCCGCGCAACGACTTTCAATTGACGGGAATGCAGTCTGCCGCGAGATCTTTTTTACCACATGGCAACCTCTTCGCCGTTACGAAATGTTATCGATACTGGACAAAATTAACGGTCAACGGAGACTTCTCAGATGAAAGTGTTCCGGCTAACGACGTTTCAAAAAATGGCACGGCAACACTAAAATGGGATACTTGAAATTCATTGGATATATTTTTTTAAGACAGAATTGAAATAGCGGATTTGGTTAAATAACAGTAATAATCATTTAAAAACTAGTACCGATATTACAGTCATAAACTCCTAAGTTTGGCGAATTCTGTGAGAATATAAAATTATATTAAATATAAGTGTTGTAACTTTCATTTCAACGCATGTTCAGTGAACTAATCTTTATAATTCTTTTATTCATTTGGTAATATAGTATGTATTTAGAGGTCACGTATAATTAACATAGAAAGGAACATAACATTTATTTGCTTTCATATTGATATTTGATCGTTTTCAATGATAGTTATTTATTCAATTAAATATTTCAGATAATAAAAAGTAGCGTGTCGTAATTATTACACTATACCCGTTACCGGTTACATTTAATTTGAAAATAACAGTTTAATTTACGATATTATTTGAAAAACGAATTATTGTCTATGACCTATGTAAACAAATCGTTCTGAACATGCATTTGTGTTATGTGAAGTAAATACTCCTCGTCAAGAATCAGTTAAATTAAATACGTATGTTAAATAATAACTAATGTAAATGTATCTAGTAATTCAGACGGCGGATAACTAGTGCATAGTTAATATCACACATTACGATGGAAGACAGCTTTCCAAGTGGAACCAACCGGATTAATTAAAAGCGAGTCAAATAATATTTCCGCTACAAATAATAACATTTCAAAATGGCTGCAAGAGCAATGCGAATCTTTGATGTTGAGTTTTTTTAATGAACGCTGTTGTAATGTCAGCGTAATCATGATAATGATGATGCAAAAAACGTATTCGAAAATATGCAACGATCTATAATCGGCCGGAGCCGGTTTTTGAACGGCCATTATTGCTTCGCGCTGAGTCAGCGTAAAATGCTTTACGAACAGAACGAGCGCAGAAAAAGGACCGAGAAGGAATAAATTACTGATAATAATAATACTATTGTGATAGCACTGGGTGATTTACGGAATTGTCTTACACTGAAATTCTTTAGGAGATTGACAGCCATTCGAAAATCAATAATTGGATAAGAATCTGCATAGTATATAATATTTAAAAAATATATCGATATAATTAAAGTTAAAAATATAATCTCACTAGAACGACCTAACAGCTCTGACTAAAATTGTTTTTTGTTCATCTATATTTATTTCGAATTTGCGCTACTGTAGGCACGTGATTAAGAATTTATAATTATTCCCATTTACTTGCGGTGTCCATGGGTTTGAATTCCGGGAACAGGCACTTTTATACATTATTTTTTATATTTCTTTTGTGAGGTTTACATTCACTTTCTTTACAACGAATCATACAAGCGAGGCGTAGGACGAGTGATTAGCCACTGGCACTTTCTTTCACAAGTCTTATCTTCATATTCTTGCCGCCTACGAAAAATACCGAAAGAAACCGGTCCTGATCTTGGTAAATAAAATTGAAAATAAGTACAAAGGAATATTGTGCTCTTGTTAATATAATGCCTTTCCGCAAAGTATTGACAGTGGACACCCTAAATGTGATCCAAGTTAGTTCTGATATTTAAATAGAAAATAATCTAAATTTGACATTGACCTTACCGGGAATTGAACCCAGACACGTCTGGTTGGTAGTGCCAAGCTCTTACATACTTAGGAGAGAACAGTGGTTATGCTAGTGAATTGTCCTGCTTAGCGCCCTATTTTCAAAGACAAGATCGGGAAGAGAACAGAAAAAGCTTCAATAGACAATACGTTTACGAAACTCGAAGAATGAGGCGAAATTATGAATCGCTTTGATAATTCGTGGGATTAATTAATTAAATATTACAGTTTATTGATTTAAGATAATTTCGCACAGCATTCCCAAATAACGATTAACAAAATAGGCAGAATGCGAGTATTATTGAGTCAGTATACACAAATATAATAACATGTAAATGTGTTGACATAACCTGTTTGGTACGAAAATTATACGCTACTGGCAGTGGGAGGGACGGCCAAGCCTTTGTTAATGTTAATATTATTTTCAGCGATTTTTTTTATGATTAATTATGTTTCCAATACCAACATAACGGCGGTTTTGTTCCACGATATTACAAAAGGCCACATTGGTGGATTTATTACACCCCCTAGGGATTGTAATACAATAGTGAAAATGAATTATTTTGCAAAACATTTTACCTATCGACTATGAGGACCGAGAATGTTGCCAGTAGGAGATAATCTTACAAATTTTAAAGTCGATAATTTTTAATGGCAAAGACTTTCAAAGTTTAGACGGTAACGGTTTGTATTGATAAATAAATTTTACCAGTGAGTTTTTTTATGTATGTATGTATATCAACGATTTTTACGATACATCTATTTATTACCTGATCAAAAACTGTACTTTGAAATTAATTTCGAGCGATCGGCTAAAAATTGTAGTACACCCGTGCAGCTCTGTATCGGGTCAAGAATATGTTCGTCTCATTTCTTGATTGTATTGCGTTATGGAAGGCGGCCGTGAAACAGCGGCTGCATAACAGGCGGTAGTGGGATAACCAACAACCAACTTGATCAGTAAACTAACGTCTTGTGACCGAATCCAATTTCCTCCAAATATTTTTTTTACTATTTATATGAACTGAAATTCTGTAAAGTGGGCTGTGATTTTCATGGCTAATTCTATTTCCAGTGTAGGTATGTATTATTTTCGATGGGTATGGCGGTTACTTTGTAGAAGTTCACTTTTGATATAACGTTCACTTTTGATATATCGTAACGGCATAGCTAACACAAGCTAAAGTACTTAAGCGAGCGTCATAAAAAAAGCAGGAAAATTAAAAAAAATATTTTCGATAGAATCATTGCCAAAAGCTTTGTACCCTGAATTAATAATAGTCTAAGTATGCGCCGTTTTACTCTAAAACATTTGGTTTATTTGCATTGCATATTTTGTACACGATTTAGAATATTTTCCATTCTATGAAATGTACGTTGACGTAATAAAATGTATATTAAAGGTTATTACGTCAATACAAAAGACACATACGTAGATGGTAGTAACGAATTATAATACACGCGACTCGCTTTTTGCACGAGGGATTCGTTTCAGGGACAACCGCGCAAAAAAATAGATTTCATAATTTAAGATAAAAACATAATTGCAGTTTCTAAGAATAAAAGTACACATGTAACTTTTTATTTGTTTTCTTGTAAAAGCAATCACTGTAAAGTTATAATTGGTCAGTTTTTGTGAACCATGTAAAAATATAATCGGGTGTACCTTTCGGTGTATTTTTTTAACAAATATAATCAAGATATAAATCAATATAAAACGACTTGTATTATATCAATTAAGAAAATTGAGTAGTTATTTTGGTTTTTCATACTGCGTTTTCATGAGCACACCACCCCATCCCGCTAATTACATATTATTCTGTTTTGAGCGAAGATATATTATATAAAAAAATACTTACGTATTCATCATATTATCTAATGTAGGTTATTAAGATCCGCATGAGTGAGAAATCATTATTCGCTCATACCTGAAAGAAGAAGAGAAAAAAACAAATTATATTACTCATTTAAAATAAAACGGAAAAAAAACATTTTTTCATGGCAATATGATTCATTTTGATATAGTACAACATGTGTTCCGAATAGACGCAGTAAAAAATCCACTTTTTTATATTCTATTTATTATTTATACCAGCCATAAAAAAACGAAACATGTACAAGATTTATACAACCGGTTAATTCCACTCGCAGTTCCCAGAAAGACAGTTTGAAAAAAGTTTCACGAATCCAAACACCAATCGATAAATAATCGAGTGGCATTTTTTTCAAAATGGTGTTTGTTTGCCTTGTTGTTAATGCAACAGATGTTTTGTGAAAAATTCTCAGATATAAAAAAAAATATGTAGCTATCGTGGTTAAATAATATTAGCTTGATAGTAGGTATAATAAACAAAGTATTTTATCGTAAATATTATGTTTACTCGCATAATCCAATGCTATTGAAACATTTCACCGAGTGCCATTTCGTATAACCGATATTAAGGATTGAAATATAATTGGAATTTATTTTAGAGGACAGACTGAAGTTGGGTCTGAACTGGGTGTGTAGCGCAATGGAGAGAATCGCTGGCATCTGCCAAGGATATTTACCAGAAATTCTACGAAGTAGATGGCGGAACAGATTCCCATACCAATGTTTTTTAGCAATTTAATGAGTAGATGTAGGATTATGGATCACTGAACATAATGAACGGACAGAGATGTGTTAACGAATAGTACATTAAAAAGAGCACGTAACGCACTAATATCTTAGAATTTCTCTATTATCTCCAGACCCAATTTATTTTAATTTTATTTTTTTTTTTTTTAGATCATACCACTCCACTATTTGGGGTAAAAATATCCCTTTAAAAACTTTTGGTGCACTAATGGGATCACACGCAGTAAAATAGGGTACAGTGGAAAATATTCGGCCTTATCTTCGAGGGAAGCATTTGATTGCGTCGTTGTAATCTTTAGTTTTGATGAGCTTGGAGGTCTGGAGAAAGTATCTTCAACACAGTTCAACATTTGTGTTATGTGTACTACGTTTTATGGTAATACGAATTTAATCCAATAATACGTGAACAAAATTCTATCACGAACATATAAGATCAGGAGGATCCTACAGGCGTTGTAATTTAGCAAACAGGACAGGGCAGTGAACAATCGAAGTTAATAGAAGAGATGATTGTAAAACGGACCCTAAATTAAAAAGACATGTGAAATCTATGAAATAGCTGTTTTAAAGTTTTTATTAGAAAATCATTTATAATACGTTTGGGTAATGGATACTGCAAACCAGATTCTGCAAATAAGCAGTATTGCAATTGTAGAGCAAATTTAGTTTTAAAAAAAGCTTATTATTTCATGTTGGTGTATTGATATTATTTTTTATTATTATTATCGTGATACTGTCACTAATGAAAATTGATTTTTTACTACTTATAGGTATTTGATTTTATCGCAAGTCAAATGAAATGTTACTGATAATATAAATAGTCCCTAATTAAATGATACATGCTAATCTTATCTAAACTTTTAGCGAAGATAAGTCAATTATATGATTACGAAAAATGTGAGTTTTAAAAAAACGAATAATAATAGTAATTAGGCAAACAGATTATGCATCATAATTTATACACGCTTTTGTGTTAATAACACAAATTCTCTTTTCAGGTACAAAGAAAAACATTTATTATACCGACTGTGGAAAGGAAAAAGGACGTAACCCACAGTTTTTTTTCCAAACATGCTTTTTTCGATAATCGCAATGTATCAAACTTGATAAATTGTATGCAAACGTATGCCAACTACAAATGCCGAATTAGTATCTAAATTTAGCTTTTAAGTTTGAAAACGATGACCTTGTAAAAAATTAAAGCCATGATAAAAGGTTGAAATAAAGGTTTTTCCTAGACAATTTCTTCAATTAATATTATATTAAATCAATTAAACACCAATTTAGAAGTCTCCGTGCACTTCAAGGTTGTGTATAATTCATAATTTGCAAATGTCACAAAATCATCAAAACACGTTTTTAGCGCCTCCTGTAAAAGTTGATATGTGTGGGTTAAGTCTTTTTTTATTTCCACAGTCGATATACAATTTCATAACTTATATTTTTCTGCCGTTAAAATTGAAGAAGGAAGGTAGGTTGTAGTTTTTGTACTCGGGCTGGGTAATTAAAGCTTAAGGTATTATATCCATATTAAAGCTTTGATCTTCGATAGATAATATTAAATATATTGGACAAAAGAGATGGGAAGGACACATTATAAGATGTGAGAGACCTAGTGCTTTTCACGAGGGATTTGAGGGAGAGAAATAGTAATACGATTACTCGACCTGTCTTTGATGAGAAGGGAGTAAAATATCAAGAGGGTTGCTAGCACCTTGGTCACATTTGAAAGGAACTGAAACACAAACTGAAATATTAAAGGAAGAAGGCAGTAAGTTTGAGATGTAAGATTTTTTTTCTACTGACGAATGTTTGTAATACCATATTTTATTTGTTACCAGTGTGTTTTCAGTGTGATCATATCTTGGTAGAAGACTAGGAATTCGATAAAGAAAGATGTATAACTGTAGATGGACAGTTCATGCAGAATGGAAGAAGTTGTCGTGCCGCGTATTAGAGGAATAATATTATGAGTCATAATGACCGTTTTTAGTAGCAGGAAAAGAACATTAATAAATCTAATCTCATCATAAGAGGGTATGATAATTAATAAATGCCATATCAAAATTATCGTTTAGTCATACCAGCAAAAATAACTTGGCATTTCCGATCTGATTAGAAATAAATAATGTAATACTTCGATCAATGATACAAAAAAAAAACGCGCCGCCAATTCAAAATGTCGGCCATGCCTCGCAGCGGATCGTAATTGACGTCAAAATTTAATACAAAATACGACCGCAGTTTTCTAATCGATTCAGTTTCACTTTCATGACGGTACTAATGGCAGAAAAATTATTAAATCACTGTGTCTAGATATTTCTTAGTTTCTTTTCGCTTGAAGTGAAATAGGAAAATCGCCGAAGGTGGAATAGAGGTCAAGCATGTCATATTTACTATCTTGCGAAGTTAACCGATTTTGTAAGTTACGTAAAAAGATATGTGTTTTTAAATAACTGTTAAATATATTATCATAATGTGGAGCTCATTTTTTTATTGAGCTATCAAGAACTAAAATAAATTTGACCGACGGTGATTAAAAACTCTGAAGAGTAGATTTAGGATATAAACCTGTTTGTAAAATAAAGTTATATCAACTTGTGGCAGCACTTAGTAATAAACACTAAGTGAGGCTTTTTGGATCAACATTGTAAAAATATTGCTTTCACAGATAAAATATAATCAATGCTTATTTTATAGTTATTTGTTCATTATTTAAACAAACATATTTAAATATAATATAACAAATAATGATTCCCTCTGAATCGATTACTAGACGAGTTCCAGAATTATTAAAACAGCATTTATGGAAAGAGTTCACAGCTATTGTTATTTGTTTTTTTTTTCTTCTTCTTATACGTGACAAACCTGTTCTGATGTACCTTGGATGGAGCGGACAAAATGCAGAAAGAAATCGTATGAATACATGGGCTGAAGGGCTCGCGCGAGCCCCTTGCTAAATTTTGGCGCGGCCGGCGAGCCCCTTGTTAAGATAAGAAAATCATTCGTCTTATATCAAATCATCACATAAATGCAATTTCTGTAGATAGATAAATTTGAAAATTAGTTATCGTTTATTTTTTTCATTCAGCGTTGTGGGCGTCCGTGAGTCCCAGCACGAAAAGACATTTTTTCGATCAATTTATCTATTTTCTGTTCAAAGAAATGGGTGTTTGTGATGTCTTAAGATTGCCTCCCACTCTTCCGATTCTTCAATTCAACTGGGCGCTACTATTAGTTAATCACTAGTCCTGTCTTATGCTTATCATTTTATCCCTACTACTCTCTTTGGAAAAGAGAGATAGAGCGACTAAGTAACAAGCAGTTTTCGTAGAAAAATAACTTTCGTTGAGATACCTTCATTAGGAGGCCATATACTCGACATAGGGAGCGGACATGGATAAAAAAATGGATAACATTTACCGAGCCCCTTGTTAAGATATTGGCAGCCCACCGCTGGTCAATACATTATGTATGATAGGTACCTGTGTCGAATTATTGTTTTGCCAAATGACTATCGATAGTGATTTATATGTTTTTAAATACCATTTTTCTGCTCTAATAAGATAACTAACTGTTGTAGTACAAAGTGGAAGTTTTATGCTAAAGTTAACGTTTCTTTTGTCACCATAATGCAGGTGAAAGAATCAAATTTTAAAAGGCGATGTTTTAATAAATGAAAACAAAAACAATATATTTCAAACGGCAACGTAGGACATTTGTGATACGGCGAACAAGCAACCAGCGAATATTATAACGAGATAACGAGTTCACAAGACTATCTGTCAGTTGTTGTTTGAGCCATGTGGTTTGCTTGCACAGCGGCCATGTTAAATTTAACTAACGCCGGTTAAAACGAGCTATTTCCTGCTACGGGAATGTAGGAAGTGGAAAGAAAGTGTATAATTGAGTAAGATTGTTATTACCTTTTTCCAGCTGCAATATTATTATAACTTTATCTGTCGTGATGGAATTTATAGAAATGATAAGAAGAAGTTGTTATGAAGGTGAGCTGGGATGTATTTTAACGCATGAATGAACACCCAATTCCCAACTCTCAACATACTATTTATTCTCAAAATAACTTTTTAAGCTGATATTCACAACATTTAATTGCTTTCACAAATCTTAATGCATGTACGTCTTAAGTCATATATTATACATAGAAGCCAAATTGCTACGTTGAACATAATCTAATAAATGTTTGTAGAATTCATGTTTCGAGAGAATCAAAGAATTCATATTTTTTTAAAAAATAAAGATCAATAACAGTTTAGCTCATCACGAGCATTATCGAATTAATACAGAAAGGGTATAATTGCGGAAATTTCTTTCCAGAAAGAATTGACAGTGACGACTTCAAGTGGTCTAAGAGGTGAATGTGAATTCATCAAATCTCGGTAAACTTCATTACATTATAAATATTGTATGTTATTTGATCAACGTTATTTTCTGTTAATATCAACTATGTGACATTAGAGATATTTTAATTTACAGCTGTAGGTGAAATATTGACTGTTTTTTTTAAATGTAATTACGGATATAAAAGAAATCGGATATTTCTGAAATGTTAAAATTAGTCGAATCAGCCCTGTATCAGGCTGTATCTCATCTTACCGCAAAGAATGCCAGAGTCATTCTGAAAGAGGACAAGAATGAAGATTATCCACTTATAAGAACCCTTTCCACGTATTATTTTCACATTGGGAAAGGTTTTGCTAAGCTGTTTGTTTTCAAGGCCTTGTGCGCATCGTATGTAGATGAAAAATTGATGAACTCGAAAGAAAATGTTTGACGATAATTAGTTTTAAGTTATTCGCTCAACCTCTATTTTCATTGAAAGTCAGAATAAAAAGACAACATAAAACATAGACAGTTTACTGCTTGAATACAGGATCAATAAACTCATAGGTATAATAGAGTGAATAAATATTTTTCTAATAAACTTACACTTTGTGAGTATAGTGTGCTGTAAATATGTGATAATGTAATATTATGATGTGATTATTTTAGCGGAATAGTAAATCAAAATACTTATTATATGCACATATGGGACGTTATCAGTAATAAATAATGCGATAAGTATTACGCGTTCAAGATAACGATGCTATGTACATTCCACGCAATCGTTAATAAGGTGGGGGAGATAGTAAGTGTAATAACATATTATTTATGATACAAAAAAACATTAAAATTTTACTGAATTATTTAACAGATCGGATAAAATGGAATAACTAGCCATGAGCGGTGAGCTGCAAATTTTTACTAAAACGGTCACCATGAATGGCTTGTTCTATTATATCATGGCCGTTGGCCGAATTCGAAACTAAAATTTTGAATTCAGAACAAGTAGCTGTCAAACGAAAGAAAATACATTAATATTGTGGTAGTATTTTTAGCTAAAATGTAAAAATAAATACAATAGGAAATTGATATTATGTCAAATAATTTAAAAAAACTCGTGAGTTTGACAGTTCAGTGGAGATGAAGATTCAAGAATTGATAATTCCAATCAGTAACGCGTGGCGTCCATGACAGCGACAGTTAAAGAGTAGTATGACAACTCTTCACGTGCCACTACTGCAGTGGTAGGACACCTTTTGCAAGCAATGAATTCAGATGCGCCATACAACTCGAGCAGTTTTTTTACCTTTTTACGTTACCTCAAAATAATAAGAAGACGCAGAGATGTAATGCGCTACTTGTAATCACCCAATGCGCCTCGATTATGCTACCCCTTCACTAGCGCCTTCGCTGAGCGGCCAACTTATAATATTCGATCAAAAGTTTTGCTGCACGAGCGAATCGCGAGCTTAATGTTTATTTTATATGCATTTTTTAATTCGAAATATTTTCAATACCATTGGGAGTTCGGCCGTAGACAGTTATTATTATTAGTTATGAGTAGAGTACAGTTATGTATGATATAAATAGATAATTACGTGGTATCAAAATAGTAAAAAAGGTATATTTAATGATAAACACCTTGCCTTCATGCAGCAAATTGATATAAATATTGTGTTTATATTGAGTTTACCCATTTGAATATTGATTGTCATTTTCTTAGTAAACCCCAATGAAACATTATAAAAAATCATCATAATTGAATACATGGTGGGTGATGATCTATTTTTTCATTCCTAAAATGTTTAAGTATGTATTCATCAAGTATGTATAAATTGATAAACACAACTTTGCATTTATTATTTCAGTCGGCTCAAAGGAAAATAGTTTACTTAAATCGAAGAAATTCTCCGCATTACAAAAAACCCATTTCGTCTGTTTTATTTCACATCAAAAATGGGGCCGTTAAAACCTCGCAAAGTGCATTCCGTGCTCCACATATAAACGTGTTACTTCTTTTGAGTTTTGTTTACGAAGTAGCATTAAACCAGACGTCTGCGAACGGACGCCTCCCGAGCGAGGCGTCCCGACGCCGGAAATAGCCTGCGAAGCGACGGCGTCATGTCTGCCTTATTTTTTGTATCTCTCATCCTCCGAATTCGGTCCGCACGCCTGTCTTGTCATCCATTAATTTGCCCAATGCGGCAAACCTAAATAACCACGTTGTTGATCAATACGGAAGCCATTTAATTTTTGATTTAGTTTAGAATTATACATGTGGTGTAATATAATACTACATACCACACAATGTCACGGTGAACTAACGATATGACAAAACACTATTTAAATAAACACTTTAAAATCGTAAGCCCGAATAGCGGAAAACTCGATGTTTTTTTGCTCTAATCAGTTTAAGGGTTCTTATTGCCGAATGGAAATTTTTGTCCATGGATTTTTTGGTTGACTGAGGCATTTATTTATTTATTGTTTAAAATTAAAATTATAGTACATGACATAACAGCTGACGCCAGTTCGCCATGTACTTGACAAATATAAAGACACAAAATATAAAATAAAACTACATAATACATAAAAATCAACACAAAAAATCAAGAAAAATTTAACAAACAGTTCACAAATACTATTACTAAACATGTCCACTTCTCTAGGCAATGAGTTGATCAATCGAACGGCCCTAGGAAATGGTGACTCATACCTTCTAAGCGAGGTATAAGTTTTTAGAAATACAAGTTTTTGCTCATAGTTTTGATGGTGAACGGATTCTACCGAACATGATTCTCCCGAACACGAACACTCCGAACAAGAATCGTCCGAACACAAACTCTCCGAACAAGAATCCTCCGAACACCGATTCTTTCGGACTCGAAATCTTCCGCACACAGAACCTTCCGGATATAGAATACTTCGCACACCGAATACTCCGAACATTTAAATATTTTTAAATGAAAAATCATTGTTTTATTGTAATGTGGAATGTTTTATGGCAATTATGCCAAATATTTTTCAGAATTGAAACAAGCAAAATATTTATTTATAATGTATGTATATGTATATTGTGTTTGAACAGTTTATCATTTAATACGTATTTTGGATTATTTATTTAGAACAATTGTGCTGTATCCTGATAGGGCCGATTCGCCGAGCAGAGCTGTTTCCGTTAGGTTGCATAGGTTAACAAATACATTTACGTAGGCCGGTAGAAAATGGTCAGAGAATAATATTGATGTAACAGTAGTTAAATCGCTAAAATTACTTCTGTATAAACCTAACACGCAATATAAAGTATATTATAACGATTGGAAAGTATCGATTTATAAAAGCTGAAGTTATGACTGTGTTGCGTTGATTATCATTGACCATTTAATTGCCAGTGGATTCGTGTCATTCATAACTATAAACATAATTAATACAGAGAAAATCAGACGTACTCTTATAGAATGTTTTAATCGGAGTTTCGGGTAAAGTGGGAGTCGGTTTATTATGATAATGAATAAAACAGTGTGTTGTTGAAACTTAAGTGAAAATTACCAAGCCGAAGTTTGTTTAGTCATACTTTTAGTTCAATTTAAATTCACAAAGCAAAATTTCGAATGCCGTTACGTAAATTTTGTAAACTGGTCTATTTTACATAATATTAAGCATTGTATCATCTCGAATCGCGCAACGGCAAAATATGAATAGTAATTAATTACACTCTCTAACCGTGAGAGGTCAACAGCGTGCTGGAATAATAATATTATTTAGAGCCAGCCATCTCTATAAAGTATGTATGCCGGTTTAATTATTCATGCTGTTTCATTAAGTCACTACAGATAGTGGCGCAAGAGTGATATACTTACAAACATTCACTTTTATTGCAAACAGTAATCACTGAATTAGTGTATATAATTACAATTTTAAATTACATACCAGCTAGCTATCTTTTGTGTATAAAAGCCACTTCAAAGATTATTTAAGGTCAATGAGTGTACGATACAGTGGTATATTTTCACCGCAATTATAAGGTTGATTACATCGAAGTATTGCATACAAAATTCATCATCCAGTAGTACTAGGAAGATAATATGTGGCTGTATTTTCGGATTTGGTTCCATTCATCGTTTTTGATTAGAAGTACAGTTATAAATCAACTGAACTAATTTTGAATGAAATTTAACGTCGCTCTAACTTGCAAAATACCTCTCTATATTTGCAATTAATGTTGGGAAAGGAAAAGAAAGTCGATGAAATTATATCTTACATACAAAGTGTAATCAAATCTTATATTAAGAAACATACTTAATTTATCTTACACAAATATACGTATTTTGAGAGTCGATGTAATTGACTTGATAGATTATTTTGGACCCAATATTGATGAATTTGACACGTTTTCCTAAACAAAGGTACATGTAAGATTTGACCAAATAATTCTTGAAAGTTTGTCATATGCGGTTGCAGTCTCCGCGGGTTCAAATCACCGTACGGATGATTTCCTAAGCTGAAATTGATGTTATATTGATTTCTGGATTTGTGTACATGGCATGGATAAATATTTCGTTTTTATATTCAGTCCCATCCACACGATCCTAAAAATGCGGTACAGCAAGAGCGAATAGCTAAGTGTGTACTTGTAATACTTCAGCGCCATTTTTCTTTCCTTTCACTCTCCGGAAAAAGTAAGTCAACATTGGAAGTGACATAAATGGTGCAGCAGGAATTGTCAATATTTAGTGATAACAAGAGAATATAACAGGGCTGTGGAGTCGTTAAGAAATAAGACGACTCCGACCATAGCTTACAGTTACAACACGTCTTTAAATATTTTTTTAGACTTAGCATGCAGTGGCGCAATTTTTGATCCTTGAAATTTGAATAGACATTTAAAAAAAAACAATCAGTTTTTAGTTTTTTTCGAGCACGACTCCAATTAATACTCACAGCCCTGGAATATAATATGCACTGAAGACATAGCATACGACGTCAGTTAGTAGGTGACACAATTAAAAAGAAATATCGTAAGTACAAAGACGAAACAACTTGTCGATGCGTTTATGTTACCTATTTGGCAAACACATATTTTGTATCGGTAATTATTATCATCGAGCAGGTTTAACGGCGAACAATTGTCCTTGCCCATGAATTCTTTATTTAATTTGTATCAATCACATCGGAATAAGTGCATCTATATTTTGTTATTATAATTATCTATATAACCTAAAATATCGAATCAGAGAATTTATCTTAAAAGCATTTTTTTTTTAAATTTGCTGTTTACTCTCAATTTCTTACTTATGAACTTCTGCCAGTAGGGTGACGACTGACGATGTGTTGTCGCCTTCTGTGTTCTAGTTGGTAATAACATTGCCCTAGCGATCAGGAGGGTCTGAGACATGGGTTCAAGTCTCGACAAGGTCAGTGTCAAATTTAGATTTTATTTTTAATTTAGAATTGGAACCTAAAACACGGGTGTCTCTTCCACTCGCCTAAAATGATTTTACAATTTAAAAATATGTCATAGCTTAAGTCAACATGTTCATAAGTCAAACATGTTGTTGGCAGATAATGACAAAATAATTAATACAGATTCAGCTTTATCGTCATTAAAGATTCAACTAATTGTAAACGTGGTTGAAACAACATCGGAATCATTGTTCCGTGATTACAATAATGCAGTTGCAATGATTATGGCAATTCAGCAGAAACGTAACTAGCTTTGAACATAAAAATCATTGGGAATGATTACTCAATCGAATCGGCGAGTAAGGTTAAAATAAACGCGGTGTACTTTATGTTAACTGTTTAAAAAATGTATGGCATCATTAAAAACAGATTTATTTTGATGCAAATCGATTACAAATTCTCAATGGTATATTATTGCATCATCGATTTACTCCTTACACATCAATCACCACAGTCGAATCTCATAATTTAAAACTCAAATTGCCAACAGAATTACGTTTTCTTTATGCACAGGTATACAATATTTATAATATGATATTAACAATGAGATAATTTGGTCAATTGATCTCGGTGTGTTAATTTCAAGGTGATTGTATGAGCAATATTTCTTCGAGTACGGTTATATTACATCACAGACTAATCCTTCACATACCTCGACTAATAGCTTCTGATAATGATTCTTTAATGTCAAATTTCATGAACAGAAATATCTAATTAAAGTCGTAAATTAAAAAGTAAACATGTTATTATGTATAACTTTTAAGTGTGTCTATTAGATTTCACATGTAGAGAATACGGACGTCTAATGGAGGTAAACTCAACAGAAGTTTTTTCTACGAGAACTAAGTATTTAATTCAGTCGCTCGAACTATTTTTTTTTGGAGAGATTACATAACGGATTACATATGGATCAGTGACGTAGCTAGAAATTTGGGGCCCTCATGCAAAGATCACGCAAGCCCTACTCCATGATATTTAAAAAAAATATTTGGCATTACCGCTAAAATCCTAATACACCAAATATTTTGAAGTTGAATGATCATACGAGATAAACTCTATGAGAATTTATATCACAAACAAACAAGTCTAATGTTTCAAATTAAAATTGAAAAATATCTAAATTCGTTAATTAACCTTACCGGGAATCGAACCCAGACCCGTCTGATTGTTATAGCAAGCTTTAACTAATTATAATACAGCGGGAAACTAAATTTGTTATATTGAGTATGTAGACATTTGGGCCCCTCTTTTCGTTGGGCACTTGTGCAATGCATGACTTTTATATGAAGTGGCTACGCCTCTGGTATATCTTTACTGTTTAATAAAATTTTACCTAAATTATTAACGGTATAAAACGCGGGTTCTAAGTTTTCTAGCAACAATTTAATAATGGCAATAATTAAAATGTATGTAAATGTCTCACAAGTGGATTTTGAGCCCACGATTGCCCCAATAGAACCGCGAACACATGATTGTTGGCAACCTAAGTCGTGACAAACTTAATTTTTACTTACCATCAATAAACTTATGATAATTAATATAGTAGTAATAAGTTTTATCATGAAAGTGTGTACCTAAATCTATTTAATTGAACTACTAATAAAATTATTGCAATATAAAATAAAGATCGTTATCAAAGCTTTATTGTGTATGTTAACTATGTGAACCCAGTATGGTAAAATTTCTCTATGCGTTTATGAATTTCTATTCAAAGCATGAATGTCTGTGATTTCTAAATAACCTTCCGCCTATCTAATACTAAAAAATAGGGAATAGTAAAAACGATCAGCCAACAACTAATCCTGTCCTAGCACTATTCTTCTATCCCCGCTGTCTTAACCCTAAATTTCAATTCCTAGTATTCTGTTAGAAAAAGAGAGGTTTTACAATTAAGTAACAAACAGTTTACGTAGAAAAAATCTGTTGAGACATCTCAATTAGGATAACAAAAGTTTGATGCAAAAAAAATACATAAGTATATCAACCATATAAGAGTGTAACGTTGTCAACTTATAAAAAGAAAATTTTCCAACTGTTATAAAACAAACACGGAGATCAGAGAGCGGACTAACCAGCTTCTTATTACGTCCAAAATAAAGAAGCGGCCATGGAGCTGGCTTGGACATGTGCTGAGGATGCCTCAAGAGAGTCTGAACCCTCCTTGTCTCTTCTACCAACCAGATGGATCGCGGCGTCGTGGAAGTTCACTGATGACTATCTACATGATGTACTCAGCAGGAGCTACGGGACGCTGTGATGGATGACCTGGGATGAAGCAAAAAGACTGGCAAGGGATAGAGAATCACGGAGGAACTTTGTGGTGACCATATCCCCCGTAAATAAAACAAAAGTTTGTAATAGAGAGGCAAGAGCGTTGTTTTACGAGACATTATAATTTATTGTTTAAAAAAATGCGATTCACAGACTAGATATAATACGGAACTATCTTGAATATTTTTTTACAATTTAAAACATTTCGTCGAAACGGATTTAGCACATTTACATTATATGCAAGCAATATGGTAATAACTCCAAATAGCGACAAAAAAGTTGCTTTCGGCTTGACTGTATTCACATACCGCATTTATTTGATATGATTATCTTCTCGGAAGAGAAGAAAAAAACACAAAATAATCGGATTTTTTTCACACAGTCGCCGAATAAATTCAGAAAAATAATAATTTGGTATGGTATCGTGGAAACCAGTTTTAGTTGAAAGGAGCAATACCGGCCGCCCACTCGACAGCGAGTCCCCGTATCCGTTTTAAATGGTCGCGTGTAACTGTAAAACTTGTATTCAATAATAAATATCATTTAAACATTAAATCGGCCCACGCCATCTTGTGAAGAAGCCATTGCCAGTTCAAACATGTCATGGAAGCAATTTTGATATAATGTATTCAAAGCTTAGAACTGTTTTTATTTAACCTGTTAAACAAATATAAATAATATAAAATTAATGATAAAGCTATTCCACTTGTTGTGTTAAAAAATGTTTTGATAATACAACGTGTTTCGCTTCTTTGACAAGCACCATCAGACTTAAAGGTTTACTTCTCTTAAATTTGAAACTGTCAAGTGTTAACGTAATAGTTAGTACAAATGACTAAATATTTACCCAACATACTAATTTGTCGGATGCGTTGTCGAGTGGTCAACTTCGTTAGCTACGGTTACATAGGTCAAGAGTCCGAATCCCAGTACGGACATTTTTTTATAAATATTTTTTTCAATCGATTTACTAACTTCTGTTCGAAGGCATGGATGTATGTGATGTCTCCTTCAACCCATCTACACTGAAAATGGGGCGAAACGATAGAGATTCGCTAACCACTAGTCCTGTACTAGCCGTATCCTTATAGACTTTTACTAAGCATTTTTGGAGCAAGAATCCACTTGCACCCTCTCGATTCATAGAAAATATGACATATAATATGCATTTACAGTATTTGAGCGGAATATGTTCGCTATGCGTCTTAATCAATTATTGTTTTTTGGAATATTTTTTTATGGGTAACACACAGGGAAGATAAAATTAGTGATTGGTGTAAATATGATATTTGAATATCGATTATTTGTGGAGTATGTAGGTGGGACTGCAATGCACCATTTGCTTATATGAAAGAACCGCCCCTGCTTATATCCCTAATATCTTTAGAAAAAAGAGAGGCTGAACAACTAAGTGACAAGCTTTTCTTGTAGAAACACTTCTGTTAAGATGAAATCCTTTGGGAGTCCATATTCTCCACATGCTAAACAAAAAAAATAAATATACCGATAGCTTACGTCGCAGGCTAAAAAAATCTAAATGCATTTTATTGATTTTTGCATAGAAATGGTAATATTTGGAATTTGTTATTGGTTGTATTTTTGTTCATTTAATCACATATATGAAATAATATTGAAGAAACAGAACGATTTTGTGGTAGCGTAATGGTTTTTAATTAGAATAAATATCAAACAGCTATCGCATTATGCTGAAAAAAATCACTTAAACGCTGCGAATCAAGAATGAATTGTGTTTATATTTAATCCATATTGAATCGATTGATTTGAGCGAGTGTCGAATCGGAAATCTCAAGGTCCGTTGGTTGTTTGAAGCACTGGACTGCGAAAACGAATAAGCCATTATTATTATTGTTGGGCCAATTGTTTTTGTGGAGTTGCGATTTATTTTTATTAAAAACCGCGAAGTGTCCAAAAAACACGAAAACTCAATTTGATTTATGAATGCTGCCACGTAGAAAATTTGGTTATTGTATTTTTGAAGACAGGGTTTTCACGATGATAATGTTCCAGTCAGGTATATTATTACGTAACTGTTAATTTGAATATAAAATGTAATAATGAATATTAATAGTTTAGCCATTGTTTATAAGATCCAATGAAGTAAATTACATAAAATCAATTAACTTATCCTCATTGATCTTCTGTTCTCCTAAAATATAATACACAATGTAGAAATGCAGTTTTATATGAAGTAATAAGTTTAAGTATTTTAGGTATACAAATATTATTTTATGCATATAATTGATTGCTATTTAGGCTTACGTCTTGCTCAGATATAGCTATCACCTATATAAAATAATATTTGTAGTACATAAATGCTTTGGTACTTTTTAACCCTATTAAAATGGAGTTCTACCAAGTAAATACCAATTCAATCAGTGTACACGAAGTTGTCGAAATAATTTATTGTTTTCACAAAAAATCTTTATAAGAGGCTATCTAGTAAATCGATGGCGAATAATTGTTTGGTAAATACATACAAGTAGTGGTGTAGTGGAGTCAGGTCGGGCCAGGTCAGTGACCTGGCACCTGAAAATTAAGAAGGCGCCCTGCCATCTTTTTGACTTGTGACTTATTTTTCAAGTACATACATCTATTTAAAATCGTTTTTTCATTGATTTGATTGTTAAAAATTGGGGTTTTTTAACATCGGACGGATATAAAAAAATAAAATAGGCAAGAAATCAATGACCGACCTGGTAGCTATTTATTTACCACTACACCACTGCATACAAGTACTCAATGCATGCATTGTGTTGAAATATCGTACAAAAAAGTAGTAATTGTTGAGCCAGTGCATCCAGTGGTGTAGGAAGGGGTCCTGCCGCCCGGGGCGATTGTTAAATATGCCGCCAAAATATTTCCTTTAATTTTGTTTTTAAATCACTTCTGCTATTTTTTATCTATTGTGTAGCTACTATAGTGGTAACACTAGTAATAGTCTTATTTAAATGTCTCGTATTACACGTAAACTATAATAAGTGTAAGTATAATTAATGTGTGCGTATACGAATGAAAAATGCTGTATGAATAACTTATACACGTCAGAAAACAATTATTTATTGTGGCAGAATAGTCTCTCTGTTTTTTTTTACACCGAACTAAACGGTTGCTTTCATTCGTATTCGAACCCGGAACCTTATGTAATATAGCCGAAGATTTCGCAAAAGCCACTTGAGTGCTTTATTATAAATATACATACCTGCATTTCAAATGACTATAATAGAAGACGCCTACATTTGCTCACCTTGAGGTTTTTAAGAGTCACGCTCGGCTGTGAAAAGCAGGTATATTGAGCAAATTCTCGACGGAGGTGTGCCGGGGTCTGTGGTATATATACTGTAGTTATTTTTATTCGCTGTAGGGGGTCGGTTGAATTAAATAAATATATAATTACAGAAAGTCTTGAATAAATCGAACAAAATTTTCAGGAAAATGTGGAAAATATCCAGATGATAAAAATATATAATACATCACCGCTCAAATACGTCCCGGCCGATATCATCGAAAATCCCGAATAGAGAATTGGCAGAAAAGAATGGTAGTCACGAAAAACCTGTAGGAATTAGCATAGCTGACGGAAGAAAATGGGAAAATGGGTATAAAACGGCGTAATAAACATTTTTGGACTAGGAGAACAACTAATAGGAAGTAAACGTATATGTACTATGTTTACAGTATGAAGTGTGGGGTAAACATTTGTTCAAAGGCCAACCAATCGAGAGTTATTATTAAGATTTAGTTGAGAAAAGAAGAATCATTATCTATTTGATTAAATGATCTTCGAATGTATTGTAATTCATCACAATGTCCTATGACAGGCTTACTGTAAAATATTTTCACAACATCTTTTGACAAATTAATTACTAGTATTTATTTATATAGTGGGCTGGGAATTTTGCAAATCTTTAAAATGATTTACAGAATTATAAGCGACTAACAAAATTTCCCTCGCTAAACCTTAAATTTATTAATATTAAGCACTGAATACTAAAACACCTAAGTCGAGTTATAACTGTCACTAAAAATGATAACATGAGTAATATAAATCGCTTAGTCGCCAAGTGTATTTATTATTGGCGACGAAAGCAGTCCCCCTCCGACGACAAAGCAAAACACATAGATAGGTGTATATACAGAAACACCGATGTCCTTTGATACCCACCCCCTTTCCTAGAACGCATTATGTTTGCTACACCGAAATTAAATTTCCCCAAATGCGACAAGGGGTGCAGTAGAGGGTGGCTGGTTGGATGTTATTACAATTTAGCATGAAGGGTTGAAAATATAACAGCAGTGGGTCGCATGTGAACCGAATTGCTAAGGGACGAACGGGACAGGTTATAATAGTATCTTACATCCCTAATTGACATACCATAAATGTGTTTATTTTTAGTACGCTGTTATTTACAGCTAAATATGCAGATTTTTTGTAACGGTTATAAAACAAACAAGTGAATCTTTTTAAAACTTGTTTTTCTCCCTATATATTAATGGATACATGAAAAAGAATACTTATACTACTAATAATTTACGTTATTTCAAAATATATCGGACGGCTATTCAAATAAACGCCATAAAAAAGATATTCAATATAAGTTTTTATTTACGAATGGTAGATAGTTATTCTGCCGTAGAACCTCGAATTTTCATAGAATTGATAGTAGGGTGGAGGTTGGAAAAGACTTATAGCAGTGGTTCTTAACCTTTTCAAAGTTACGGTGCACTTTTGATCATAGGAAAAAGTGGTGGTGCACTAGAATTAAGAGGTCGATAAAAATATGTGGACATAATTTTTTTTGACTTTTTCGGTTTCCACTATTTTGCGGATTTTTCACTTTTTACTATTTTGCGGATTTTTTCGCGGTGCACTTGCAATAAGCTCGCGGTGCACCGGTTAAGAACCACTGACTTATAGGTTAAGAATGCCCTTTTTGTCATAGGATCGGATCGGAATGAGAAAATTTCAGCCTTACAAACGTTTATGTTTATGCCTTTGAAAACGACTCGAAGACGAATTATGAAAGTGAAAGTCGACAACTTAACCGAATAGGACGCGACCAAAAGCGTTGTCCATTCGACTAAGATACCGGAATAATTATACTCATTATTAATTTTAATAATAATTATTGATGCAACAATCTAAAATAAAATTCAATCAATTGTTCCGATTAACAAGATACAATAAAATAGATTATTTCGAACACGCAACAATTTTTATTAAGCAAACAGAAAAAGTGATTACAGCCACAGGCGACTAGCATTATATTCTATTTTCTTCTTATATTTTTTTGCTAACCATTGTTCCAGATCCGTTACGCTTTATAGCCGATTTGCGATTTAGTCATTGTTGTGACTTTTCTTTAGTCGCATTGTCTAAAAATATTTTTGTTTTTTCAGGTTAATTGCATTGAACAAATTCGACAAAAAAAAAAACAAAATCGGTCGCCCGTGACTTACGCCGATCAAAATACTTCATACACAATCGGGTATTCTTTTTATGTTCTTGGAAATTTCATTTCAAATGCCGCAGACATTGGTAATATTAATTTAAAAGAAAAGTTATTGAACAATATTTCCGAGAAAGACGATTAAAATACCGCGAAGAAGCCTCAACACGGAATTAAATGTCTTTCTCTGAATGTGTAAAATGAACGTCTTCAATTATTTTCATCATAATATTATATTAATACATAAATATATTAAGGCATAGTTTATCAACCATTCTGAGCCAGTTGCCGACAGCGGTGGGCTGCCAATACGTTAACAAGGTATCGCTTAATCTCAAAGCATTTTTTTTGTTACCTCCATCCTTTCAAAACGTTATGACTTTCAGTGACTCCAGTGCAAATAAAAATAACGGGAAAATTTGAATCGTTCAAACTATGTACATTCTCACAGATTTTGTCACTAACGACCCGGGTTTCTGTGAGAATCTGTGAGAATGTACATAGTTTGAACGATTCAAATTTAATATTGAAATTCCACCAAGCACCTTCAGTCGAAATCTTAAATTATAAAAATAACGGGATTTCAAGAAGTTTCACTTCTTATTTAAATCCTGAAATCCCGGGATCACAACATTCGAGGGGATCCGGGATCTCTGGATTGTAGACCGTAGTTACGAGGTATCAATGTCAGAAAACTTAAGTTATTTATATACACCAGTGGAGGTTCTAGGTACTGGGCTAGGTGGGCTAAGCCCGACCTGCATTTTTCACCCAAAACATTAGATGGCTGAATAAAAATGAACAGCAATTCGGCCGCTGAACAAAATAAATACATTTATAAACGTAACTTACCTTTCCCAAATGAATATAATATCTTTGTTTTAATTTTCCTCTGTCAATATAAGACAATGTTACGTCTACCTACAATCATATTCTCGATTGTGTTTTGTATTACAATTTTAAACTGAGCCGGCATAAAAAAACAATAACCCTATAAATACTTCACAGGGAACAGGAACGTTACGTCACTGGCAACACCACTCAAGGGCTAGCGATATTTAGCCCGTAACCACAGACAATATCATGCAATATTTCTTTACACTGGGGCGCAATCAAGCACGATTAGATTTTTTTTGTATTTGTATGTACGGAAACGTCATCAAACACAAAGGATAGTGTTTCAATCTGTCAAGCTTCTGTTGATCGTTGGGGGCTAAAAACAATCTGCCCATTACGCATACTTATGCATTGAAACACAAAACCAATATCGTTGTATTGTATGAAAGTGACAGGTATTGACTTTCAGTGACAGCAAGTGACAGTTCTATACTGCTTTTAGTAGGTACTTGTTATTTCACTTTGAAAGAGACGAATTTAAGGATTCCGTGTTATTATTCTATTATTTCTTAGTTACATTTGCATTGATTTTATTATATAATAATTTATGCATTGCAGTAGTGTCGTAGTATTTGTTAATTTGCTTGTAGATTAATGTATAAGGTGAAGTGGAAATATGCTTTTCTCTAGCCCACCCAAGATTTTAGATCAGGAACCGCCACTGATATACACAGGGGATATTTTATCACAGAATGATCAATTGAAATGAAATATAGATGCGCAATTATGTATGTATCTATTCTATCTAGATAGATAATTGCTATAACAATCATTACGTGGCCATTGTTATTTGATATTCGATTGTTTTGAGCCCGAGTTATGTTCACGATTTACCATAACCGTGCAATAATTTAGCAACAACCGTTAGTATCGAACGTACACAACTGTGCTACAGACAGCGTGTTTCAAAGTTAATTGGTAGAAAGTAGATTATTTACGTCGGTTGGCATTCATTGTTCGCTTCTAATTACTTCATTACATTACGAAGACTTTGTACCAGTTGTAAGTCGAAGAGAGTTCGGTACACAGAAGGATTATAAAAAGTTACGTAGGTGTAAGTGTTGCCAGGTTAGAATTAACACTCGAAGGGGGCCCAGGCTAATAATACGGATCGGACAATCAATAAGTTATTAGCAATTTTACAAATGTTGTATCACTTTATTATTGCTAATTGCATTTAAATCTTAAATAATGTTGGCAAAGGTAAATTACGTAAATATTCTTTTTATAATATATTTTTTAAAACCATGTCCGCTCCCAATGTGGAGCATATGGACTCCTAATGGAGTTTATCTCAACAGAAGTGTTTATACGAGAACTGTTTGTTACTCAGTTGCTCAACCTCTCTTTTTCCAAAGAGAGTAGGGATATAAGGATAGGGCTAGGACAGGACTAGTGGTAAGCTAATCGATCTCGATACACCCCGTTCATAGGATAGGATGGGCGAGAGGGGGGAATTCAACACATCACATACATCCGTGCCTTTGAACAGAAATTCATAAATCGATTGAAAAATCAATTTATAAAACTGTCCGTACCGGGATTTGAACCCGTACCCTCCGTAGCCGAAGTCAACAACGCTGACCACTCGACTACACAGGCGGCATAATAAAAAATAATAAAAATAGTCAACATAAATCCTCATAAAACTATTAGGTCCTACTAGACACACCTTGGACTATTCTTAATCGATGACCATGGATGGTGTGATTCCGAATAATAGCGAACAAAAATATTTGACATTTCTTATAGTTATTATTACATTGTTATTATTTCACCTGTCATAATCAATATCTTCCAGGTGTTTGTATGAAGATGGTACTGTGATTCTTCCGAACACGAATTCTCCGTCCATAACACTTTCTCCGCGAATTTTCCGTACACGAAAACTCAATACACCGATTCTTCCGTTCACAGAATATTCCGTACAATTTATTATTATTAATATGCAAGATTCGACACCCAGATTATACATATTATTTAAGCATACATATGTTTTAAAGACGTGTACATACTATTAAACCTTTTTCTTGTTCCCAAGTAGAAAATATTTGGCACTTTTGATATAAGAAATTAAACATAAAAAAAATACATTTTAATATTATTTTTTTAATGTTCGGAATATTGTTTTCGGAGTTTCTTATGTACGGATAATTCGTGCCAGGAAAAATATTGTGCGGAAGAATCCGTTCACCATTTACATTTATGTACATATTTAAGATTCATAATTTTGTCACTCGTTGCAGTTTAGAGGAAAAGCATTAAATGATGACAACATAACAGATAAATTTAATGTCTATTATTCTACTATGTTGTATATATGTACGTACATACGAAATTTAATTAACAACATTTCGGCAATATATAATTGGATGTACGTCACTGTGCTGAACCACAGTACACAATGAAATAGGAAAAGAGAATCAATGCTTTGGAATGCATCTGTGCATTGTTTTGCGCAAACAACCGAGAAATTTATGTAATCTATTGTAATAATAATAATATAATAAAAACGTGAGAGAAAATAATAATGAGGCAGACAATAGCGTTTATTATACGAGTCACTCTGTTTAAGCGATTAAAGTGAGTCGTTCTAGAAAAGACTCGTTGATGCGGAATAAGTGATCAAATCAGATCAGGTGATGACAATGAGTCAATGTATGAAACAATAAGTTAATATTCTTGAAGGTCTTTCGTTAGAAATTCATTTTTACTATAAATACAAAGTATAGTCTGTTTTCTTAAAAAAGTAATGTTTTTGGAATTAGCAAATCATCTAAGATTATAATCATGGTTTCAATAAAACTAGTAATAGAAGAATAATAATCAAAAATAGTACTGTATTTATTTGATAGCTATCTAAGATTAAACATAGTCCTCGTCAGAATTATACATATACTATTTACTTTTTTCAGTATAAAATCGTAAACATAACAATCAATGGCTAAGCTCTCAAATTTATTTACTGAATTTCATCATTCTCACAAGTAATTACTATCATAGTGCTTAGGGCTTATCGGTTTTCAAAAACCGGTTGTTTGGCTAAATTTGTGACATTCGACAACCGGTTTTTTCAAAAGTCGGTTTTTGTATAAGCCCTAATAGTACCCAATAAAATTTGTGATTAATTTTTCCTCAAACCTTAATTCGTATAAACCATTTTATTTTTAATGACTATACAAATATATTTTAATTTATATAGTAACGACGAATGTGTGCGGGTGATCTTTCAAACCACTTTTCAAGTGACACGTCACAAGCTCTATTCGTGATACTGTTTTATCAGCGACAAGATAACCACAAACACGTATCACTTATTTATTAAGCTGTAGTATATTGTATAAATAAACCATTGATGACTCGATCAGCGACCGCGGTCTGCGAGTCATTCTTGGATCCAATCATAGTCAATCGCGACACTGCAAATTTGTATACAAGCCCAATAAAGCTTTCACACATAGGTTAAAAATACTAAATGAATTTAAAAAGTTGTATTTGTGATGTGCAGATTGTATTTGGCTTTCTCCACGTCAAATCACGCAGGAAGTATTGAGAATTTTTTAAACTATGTCTGCTCCCAATGTGAACCAAATGCACTCATAATAAATTTTATTTTAATATAAGTGTTTCTACGAGAACTGCGTGTTACTAAGTTGCTCAACCTCTCTTTTTTCCAAAGAGTAGGAATAGAAGGAAAGGGCTAGGACAGGACTAGTAGTTAGTTATTTGCCCATTTTTATGGTAGGTTGGGTGGGAGGGAATAAATCGAGATATCACATACATACCTTAAATTGTAGGATAATTATCTAAATGTTAAATTTCTCATTTATTTTGGTCAATTAAAGTTATTCCATTTTTTTTAAAATATGATATTTAAATAGTATTATTGGAGTGCGCTTCAACCCGAAATGAGTGTGGGTATTATGTTTCGCTTCCATGAGTATTTATTATCTTACGTAAAACATCGCCATCGTTTAGCAGCGAGTTTTCTCTCGAGTCCAAACGTGTGGCTGTCCCTGATATATAACACGAGCACAACAAAATCATTACACAAAGGTAATAAAGTGGATCGTTGAACTCTCTTACATCGAGCGAAGGTTTATTAAATCCAGGGCTCTGGGCAAAGACGGTGAGAAACAGCATCGCATTAAACTCATATCGTAATGGGATTTTAACTGAGAACCGGTATCATTATCGTTCGACAATCAGAAACTTGTTTCCAAATGCAGGACAACAAATTCGGAGGCAGGTAAACAACAATAATGATGTGTACAACGAACGCATCTTGATTTATACTGAGCTAATAACATGTTGGCAGTCTTGGCTCGGACGAATTTCAATAGGGAATTGTATTGTATGATAGATCGACTATTATAAGCTGTCCGCTTAGCGAGGGCGCTAGTATCACTTCAGTAATTTTTAATGGCCGCCCTACGATCCACGGCGGTATTGATTTGAATTATCAATAAAATTATGTACGAGACTGAGCCGTCTTTATAAGATTGACAGACTTTTGAAATAAATAATAACCCAGCGAATTCACACGATTTTTTTCTTAAAACACTTGAAATTAGCAATCGCGTGTCATTGTCGACGGGTTCGACGGTAACTTTGAGGAAATTCATTTTTAATATAATACAATTGAAGTTGATAACTTTGTTTTTCTACTTTCACTATATGTACATACTTGTGAGCTTGCGTTTGACAGCTGTATATTGACCTCTCTCCAACCCATCCGTTCGGGGCATATGGAGAACAGTTAGTTAACCGTAAGTGCATTCCTAGTATCATCCTCATATCCTTCTTCAATAACGAGAATTTGAACGTCTGAATGAAAAGATTTTCGTAAAACAACTTCTGGTGATGGTCAGAATCCGAAAGTTTCTGATTGAGACCTGACATTTTAAAATATCAACGCATTAAGTTCTCCAAAAATGTTTTTTCAAATGTTGTAGCTATTATATTTAATAATCCCGCCACCGCCTCCAATCTTCATGTACATTGCACAACCCAAATATTTATATTGCTCTTTTTTAGTTTGTAAAGTATACAAATAATATTGATTGATTAAAGAACACGTTCTTCGAATAGATAATACTTGCAGAACAACAAAAAATGTACTTGTGTGACCATACAACAATGATGTGAAGTTTTTTTATAAACTATCTTCTGTGTACTTGCAATTCGTAAAGTTAGGAGCTCGATACTCGAGGTCGACGGTATTCATAGTTGGATGGGCATATTATAAAGATATTTGAGATACGAAATGAATGACTCACAAAATGTAGGTACACGATGTTCGCTCGAGTACACGAGGAGTACTCCGGCAAAGCTATTTCGGTTTTAGAGGCAGCTAATGAGGAAATGCAAGATAATTATTCGTGTACGTTGCGAGGACGACAGAATATAAATGTGTACTCGAATGCAATTATAGAATACAATGAATATGTTTATTTATTGTATCTTAGTTATTCAAACACCAACTGTAATTATTGTTTTTTGTAATACGTTTTGTAATAATAAAATGTATTTAACATAATATGCTGTACATATAATTTTTTTAAGCATAACATGTAAGGATGCAGGCATTTTATGTTTAAGTGAACACTGAGCCCGGCTCTGTTTAGTCAGGGGAACCTAGATAAAGTAAATTATTATTTAGATACTTTCGATGGAAGTTCATTTTAAAAAGTTTTATTATTATTTGTTTGAAAGTACTTTAATTGTAGGTTATAATAATTCATTATAATATAATATCAACTAGAAGTATTACTAACATATTCGCATAATAAATCACTTAACAAAAATTCTCTCTCTCACACACACACACTTTTTTTGGGCATTCGATGACAGAAAGATTGTTTATGTGTGTGTGTGTGTTGCGTTACACTGTTCTAGATATACAGAAACGCCAAAACAAACAAATATATACTGTAAATATGAAATTTTTAAGACATATTTTTTAAATTTATTTTTAGATTCCGTTTATTTTCAAATATTTGATATATCAACATAAATATTAATTTAACACATTTAACTATTTGAATTAATTCGATAATCTCAAGCAGTCGTTAAAAATCAACACGAGTGGAATCTCAAATGTTGAATTAGAAAAAAAAGTTTATTGACCTTACCATTCATTGAAGATTTCGTTGAAAGTGTTAATCAGAAACATACCTGGAAATAAAAAAAAATACAATTAGTGACAAGTTATAAGAAACTAAGAAAATAAGCACAGAAAATAAAAAATGTGAAATTTCTTAGAGAAATTATAAAATTACAACGCGTTTTTAGTATTCATATTACCATGATTCAAGCCTAGATCTTCCAATATCTAGACGGAGATATTGAAGCTAGATTACAGTAGCAAACAATTTGATAGTAATTACATTAAAACATATCATATTAACCCTTCCCTTACTATGAAAAAAAAAAACACAAGCTCCTGAGCTGTGTATCCGTTAGACATCAGGCAAACGGGAGTGAATCATGACAATTATATGTAGTACTGCTGTAGTAGTGTTATATAATTGTCATGATTCACTCCCGCTTGCCTGATGTGTAACGGATACACAGCTCAGGAGCTTGTGCTTTTTTGCATAGTAAGGGAAGGGTTAAGCACGACTAAGAAAGAAATCGTGTATATTAAATGATTGACGATCGTATATTATAGGTATAAGAATAAATATTCTACAAATTTTTAAATTACATTTATGACTTACACATACATAATATTATAACAGACCAGTTTTGTTTATCAATTAAGTTGACCTATAAAGATATTACGATTATAAATATTCAACACTACACACACTAATAATACTATAATTATTATTCAGTTGCAATAAGCGAGTTCATTACCATTGCAATTTCATAACATACCCGGACATGCCAGAAGTCATAACAAGAAAATGTCAAAGTATAATGATAAATGATATTTAAAATAAATTATAATCATCGACGATGAGCACAAATTTCAATGATGAATTATTTTACATCGGCAGCATATTTTTTGTTGTCTGTAGCGTCCGAATTCTTGAGTTACTGTGTCCGCGGATCGAATCCCCAGTACGGAAATATTCGTAAAATACATATTCTTCAGTCGAATTGAAAGTTGTTGAAAAGGTATCGGGACTCACTTCCTGTCAAGATTTTTACTATTTTTTTTATTATTATCCATGTCCATTCCCAATATTCAGCATATGGCTTACTAATAGAGGTATCCAACAGAAGTTGTTTTACGACAACTGCTTGTTACTCAGTTGCTCAACCTTTATTTTTTTCGAAGAGATTGGTACAATGTCAAACAATAATTATTAAGTAAAAAAATAGTGTTTCTGACATATATAAAACATGCAATTGGAGCAAAAATAGTACACCTATTTCTGTGTCAATTTCGTAACTCTTCATTCTTGCAATCAAGTGTAGGTTAACACATTTTTTCAATCAACAGCTTTTTATATGAATTAAATATGATGTTACATAATATTAGTATATGTAATAACATTAGATATGAATGATATATCATTCGTACTTAAGCAAGCATTTGTGAAAGAAGTCTGTCTGAGGATGCTTCTGGAAGAGGCGAAACACGTGTCACACGTGTTTGTAGCACAATACGTGGAATAATCTAAGTTATTTTATATTAACATTAGATATCTGTAACCATATGAATACTGCGCAAATAAATCATTAATATGTCCCAGAGATACTGCATGTTTTTGAGAAAATTCTCTATATTGACTCAATATAGATGGCACTACACATATTCATCAAAATATTACTTGTATTCTATTAGAATAGCAAGTATTTGATTTTTTAAATGTCTTGGACATCCGTGTTCGCTTGCATATGTTCCGGACACCTGTGTCCGCTTGGTATTCAAGTGGTTAATAATTATTACAATTGTATTAGAATAATAACAAAATCACCCTTTTTTGGAACACCACGAATAGGTTTGAGATTCAGCGAGCCCCTTGTTAAAGTATTGGTAGCTCACAGCTGTTTACAACTGTAGGGTTAAACATTGGATGCAGCACGGTCATAAAAGCAATACAAAATACCACAAAAACTCTATTATATAAATAACTACAAGAATTCCCGTATTTATTATGGATACGTTTAAAGAATGTAAAAGTGACATTTTTTACTTCTTCGAATGACGAAGATGCTTAACTTTTCGTTTAAAGTTTTATTGTTGATAAAAAATGAATTATGGAGAACTCGTGATATTGCGGTCAGTGAGACATGATGATCAATCGTGCTTGAAATATAAAAAAACTTAAGTTGTATTTATTGTGTCCCCATAAAAAGTTGAGCATGTACCAGGCGCGCATAAAACGGGAAGAGGTATCGAACGGGGGCGCCGTTCGTTGCCCCCTGACAGCCGCCCGGCCGTAAGGAGAGCGGTTTTGATTGGTAGGGGAAACAAGGGGCAGGTGTGTACCCTGTCCTAGGCGATTTATCTCTTCCCTCACATGCTAGCCTGTTACATCAGCTCATATGAATACAATTACGAAGGAAGCCATTTTATCTTGCATTGTTCCGTCGAATTGTTTGTTGTTTGTTGCGTGTTTGGGTATTTTATTTAGATTCGTCTAGATTGCAGACGTGGATTGATAGAGTTCAGTTATTTATTTGACCACAGCATTGTTGTGGTTCAGAATATTTGTAGCGCAAGCTTTCATTGGTACATATAAATACGTATGTGATTACATAAACAGATCATCATCGGTAGGAATTAAAAGAAACAAATACATTTACAGTTCCGAGCTCTATTCATTTCAAATTATAAATCCTGGAAATTTGCGGATTTGCAGAAATTTTGAGATTTCGGAAAATTTTCCCGTAGCACCCCTAAACTGTGCTGTGGTACCAAATAAAAAAATCTCTGTGGTCCCCTTGGAACACGCTGTGCCCCCCCTGGGAGGCCACAGGACTCCCGGTTGAGAAACCTTGCTCTAGTCCCTTCTACAATAAGATATCTTTGTAATGTGCGAACGGCACAGAATCATAATAAATACATTTTTATTCGACCGAATTCAGTCTCCACAAAAAAATTAAAAACTTTTTTGTGCTAGGTAATTCTACATTCTTCATTAAAAGATAACGACCGCTTTCACTTATCGCAAGCATTATCAACTGATACCACAATTCCACATAATCTTAGTTTATGTTTAACTTCATAATGACTCCGTATAATACAAATTAACGTGTCTAATAAATTTACTATAAATTAAAGTTATTGACTCTTCTATGGTATCGCTATAGCACGTTTTATAATTCAAAGCAAACCAGAGATATAATAGATTTCCGATACAATTAGGCAACTGTAATCAGAAATACAATCAATTAAATCTTTAAACGGATGTCATAAAAGTTCTCCGATACCCTAGTTCCAGAGTGCAACAAGTCTGAATTTGGCAGTATTGAGTTAAGTATGAAGAGTATTTCAGAATACATACATACATCTATCACCTCCAAAAAGCACCAAGACGTAGCTACCTATACTGCTTTTAAGTATTTTTCCTGTGTGCGATTTAACCAACGACTGATTGCAAAAATTCTGGACAACTACACTAAATATAATACAAAATAACGATTTTTATCGACTGCTGTTCAAATTTTATTGCTATCAACTTTGTGACTAATCGGAACAATTACTCACTTTGTGTTGTTTTATTACTAGATTCTTTCAAAAGTTACTTAGAAAATAATATTCAAAAGAATGATTCATGTGTTAATATACGATAATGCATGCTTGATGGACGGCGATCGATCACACCATTCCCCAAAGTCCAAGCAACAAAGCATGGAGTAGTCGTTGTGCAATGGCGATGATGAATAGTCGACGGTACTTCTTGCTGAGCTGTCAACGGGTACGAGAGACAATCTGACCTCTTTAACCTATAGAGCGAATGAGCAAGATTTGTTTTACCGTTGCCAGTAAAAAAAAAACACCGGCCTTGCATCTAGCGACTAAGAACGAATAATAATTGAAGAACAAAGTAATTATCTCGTGATATTCTCAAGATCTCTTTGAGAAGGTGTGATAAGATAAGCATTATATTATTATCTGAAAAAAGATTTAGGCGTCGAGATATTACGTGCATGAAAACTTTATGGGGCATATGGTTTAAGATAAGTAAAATCTGTACGAATCTATACTCAATTTGATCTGAAAAAACGAGTGAAGTTATCGATAGTGTCCGATAGTTAACATGCTGACTTAACTGGATACAGATTTATCATGCACAATTTACACATCTTACTCATGAACAATATAAGTTTGAACACGTGTGTATTACGCGAAAGATCGCAACTTTACTGAATTTGATGAAAGGGGTAGGGAAGGGAGTCTAAAGCAGTGCTTCCCATATTGGGGAGCGCCGCAGAACATATTTTGTATTGAAGAGGGCCGCGGATTATTTTTTTCAGATTTAGGGTGCCGTGGAATGAAAAAGGTTGGGAAGCACTGGTCATAAGCTCGACATAGCCTGCAGTGTTATTCATTGTCAAGAAAATATATTTTTGGATTCAAACGAATGAAGATTAGTTTTATTCTTGAATATCGATAATACATATGTAATATTCAATAGAACTGTGTCTCAAATACCCAAATTAAGTTTGTGATGTTGCAAAGCAGATAATCAATGGGCAAATTATGGTATTATATAATATACACTCAATTTATTGATTGAATTGGCATTTACTTGGTAGAACTCCATTGTAATACGGTAAAAATATAAAAATACTTCGTAAAAAGAGACTCGGGAATATGTCAGAAGGTTCTTCAGACATTTTGTTAAATTGCTGTTTCCTTTTCAACCACTGAAAATTAAATCGCAACCGACGATTAAATCTTTCTGTTTAGAATATACCAACGTATTAAAAAATGTTCAACAACGAATTCTCTTGTGATTTTGATTAAATTTACGTAACGGATGGCATTATGCGGCCATTCCGGACATTCAACATCTGTTTTCGTTTAACATTGTAATATCTAGCACGTGGTAATAGTGTATGGAATGACTCAAGAACTACGAGGCCCTATTCAATTAAGTGAAGAATCACAAGGAGGCTATTAATTTTTCGTAACGTAAGAAATAAGAAATGACTGTGATTAAAATACAATGTGTCGATTAATGCGTTGTTAAGTATAATATAATTAATTAATGGAGAAAACTGTGACAAAGCTGCGACCACTTTCTTCGCAGACACAATATGCAAAATTTAAGTACCGGATGTGCAAAAAGTAGTCATAAATATTCTGTCCCACACTAAGCTTGCGGCGATCACTTCCCGTCAATAAAATGACTTTTCTGAAAATACGACGATCGAATAATGGCAAATGAATAGTCGATTCAGAACTACAAGTAGGCGTGTTTGACAGGAAGTCGGAGATTTTGCCTTATAACATATGCATGTTGTGCCACGTTCATAAAACGTTCAGTAATGGAAGAGTATCTCTGTTTTATTAATGTCGATTAGATAACTTTGAAAGGAATTTTAAATTCCTAACGAAACAGGCAGCATGCTAGTTAATATTGTTTGTTATTTAGTGGAGATATATCAGAACACTTCCGTTTTGCATGTTTATATTTGATACTACTTATTATGTTGAAATAATGAGCGGTGTATGAAAAAGATGATAAATGCGGTGATAAAGCGATAAATGAACTAGGGATAAAAATGTTGCACCAAAATACGGACGGTCATAAGCACTTTTTCCAGAAAATTTTGGAAATAAACAGAGCGCAATTGAACAGCCTTCCGATTTTAAATAAAATACTAAATATGCTGGGATCTCCACTCCTATATCTTATATAAATATAATCATAAAACCTTTTCCGACGAACAAATAAATATAATTCTTAAAACTACTCACTAGTCACTACTCAAATCTGTGAGCTTTCCCATGAGCTTATCCTTTTCCCAGCAATGGCTTTAAACTCAATGATACATTTATTTCTTCTATAAACACGAAACATTCATTTACTATGCATCAGTTCAAGTTCATCCGTGCACTTGAACGCCTGAAGATGCCGAAAGGCGAAACTCGGGTCGTTAGTGACAAAATGTACATAATTTGAACGATTCAAATGAAAAAGGCGAATAAAAAATAATTCATGTCTTGACAGACGCCTGTACCATAGACTAGAGCAGGGTTTCCCTAACCATGTTCCACGGAACTGCACAGGTGTTTCGCGAAAATTTGTAATGGTTTTAAACATTTTCAACTTACAAACTTTATGACCCGCTGACGACTTTTGACTACTGACATAGCCAATTTCGTCATATCTGAAAATTTCATGTATTTACACCTATAGATTAAAAAGGTCTCGATTTCATGCAAAAAAAAATCAAAATATAGCCGCCCTGCGCAAATATTTCGCACAAAAACGCGCGGTAAATAATGGGTTAATATTGAAAGGCGAACGATGTTCAATCTCCACTGATGCTTATTTTTATTTATTTTTTAGTATTATGAACTAACCAGCCTTAAAGATAAGCTATGTGTTCCGTTAAAATTTCCGGAAGTAATTAGTGTTCCATTTCAGAAAAAACGTTTTGGAAACTCTGGCCTAGAGGAAGGAGGCGAGCTGGAGGAGGTTTGCAAGGAACCACGCGAGTCCCTTATTAAATTTGACTTAGACCGTTGAAATATCTTCAACGGTTTTAGTATAACGTTTTAAACATGCAACCCTAGCGTAATAAATAGAACCTATTTCTTTGTCAATCTTGGAACTCTTCACTCTTGCAATTTAGTGTATGTACATAAATACGTTTTCAGCTATTGATATTGATAAAATAACGGTACATTGCGTATTTCTATATGTATAATCTTATTATATATATAGTAACATTCAATAGATGTATTAATTATTGTGTATAATTTTAAAAAAACCACTCTCTTTCCGGAACGTGCCCGCCTCTGGAAGGAGGGCACCTTATCCTCAGCTAGCAGTGGAATACACAGACGTATTACTCGTGTATATATATATGTGTATATATTAGAGGTTTGCGAGTGCCGAAATTTTACAAAATTACCCGGTCCGAGCACGAAAAACTCAGACCCGATCCGGCCCGGGCCCGAGTCTAATACCCTACTTGTTACCCGAACCCGACCCGAAGCCCAGATTTACACTCCTCAATCCGAAAAAACCCGTTTTTACAAATTTACAACAATTTACGATTCACTATAGAACTGGTAATAATTAAAATCATCATGGCTGACTTAAGACACGAACGTAGTCTGAAATATTTTCCTAGCCCGAATCTCAATTGCGCTTACCCGCCCGAACCCGGGTCCGTGCAGACCTCTAGTATATATGATCATTTACATAATAAGTGAATATTTTATAATTACAAACAAACAAAATAACAATGATGTGTATTTCTAAAATTAATTTAATGGTAAAGTTTTTTCGTATTTACACATTCTTACAAAGTTTATATACATAGTTTAATATGAATGCATGAAACTTACACTCTTAACTGATAAGAATGATAAGATTATTTTAATAAGTTGAGAAAATACAATATCAATTTGAGTTTTTCTTTTCATTTGCTTTATGTAAACTTAAACGCGATTTTTTACAAACATGCTAATTATAATCAATTAAGAATAATCTCAAGAAAAAAACCGAATGTTTTTGAACACTTAAAATCACCTGTAAAGAAGTTTACTTATTTTTAATTTACCTTTCAAACCATACTACCTAAATCCAATTACAATTGTACATAAAACTTTCATGTGCATACACAATAATAAAAAAATATCCGCGCGTGTGTGTTATCTATTATAATCTTTAACATAATCTGTAGAATCTATCTACAGTGTTGCAAAACACTAACATGCAAATTAATTGAATCTGGCCCAAGCTTCTTAATGAAATATCTCACCTGAAATAATTTAATTATTTCAATCGGCAACACTTCCGAAAATTCAAAACGATCTCAACTAAACGTTGATGGGGTGAGACAGTCATGCATACATACATACATTGATCTCCCCTATTCATTCTAACAGCGTTAGTTAAATCATGTACCAGGTGTAGTGAAGCTTTTCGAAAGATACTATTATTACAATAATATTGTTTAACAATATATTTTTTGTGTAGACCTGGACGGACAAGACAAAGAGGGATAGAAAGTGTCAGTGATTTTTAAAATCTTTTAGCATTTCAGACCGCTAGATATTTAAAAGCCAATGATGATGTTTTACATCCATATGCACCAATTTTGAATAATTTCGCTAATGTTTAGTAAATATTGAGTCAGGGAGATTACTATTCTACTGAATATTTATTTAGAACTGATCCAGTTCAAGCTCATCCTTGCACTTGAGCACCTGAAGATGTCGAATGGCGAAACCTAGGTCGTTAGTGCCAAAGCATGTAGGAGCTTAAAAATTTGAACGATTACAATTTAATTTTTAAATTTCAACATCTTTAATAGGGTTTATACAATATAAAAAATAAATTTGTTATTTCACTTTTAGTACTACAATTTGCGACACGTATTTCGCCTCTTTTAGAAGCATCATCTCTTCTTCGGCTGATGAAACTTATCAAAGAGGCGAAACACGTGCCACAAATTGTAGCACTACAATTGTAATAACAAAATTATCAAATTTAATTTTATATTAAAAATGAACTTTCACAAAGTTACCGTCAAATCTATCAAAGATAAAATGTTTATAATATTTATTCTGGTTGAACGCGATAATAAAAAATATGTAATTAAAAAAATTATTACATTCATTATAAGAAATGATTGAAACATATTTCCGATTAATGGTGCTATTTTAGTCAAATATGCTGGAATACGAATGAGTATGATATTAATAAAATAAAATAAAATGATTATTCCACGTATTGTGTTATAAAATGTGACACGTGTTTCGTCTCTTTCAGAGGCATCCTCAGACAACTACTTTCGCAAATGCTTGCTTTAGTACGAATGATCAGTACGAATGAACGTCATTCGTACTTAAGTTGTTTTATTTTATATTAAAATGAACTTCCACAAAGTTACCGCCGAATCCATCGAAAGAGTTATATTATTACATCATATTAATTGGTTCATATAAATTTCATATTATTTTTTAAGCTGGAGATAAAGCAAAAAGTATTATCATTGAAAAATGGAATGTTATTTAATTGTGTGTGCGGTAACCAATGGTTGAGACGGCATTTGTTTGCAATATTGATCGTGCGCCGAGGAGAGGCGTGCGGGTAGAGAGTTCAGTTCCTTCGCAGACCAATCCCGCAGTACCAGCGCCGCGGCACGGCAGGGGAACGGAGAGGCCGCGGCCGGCGGGGATAACTGCGGCGGATCCGGTCGCCAGTCCGAGACCGTGTGTTGCGCTCACTTCACGCACCTCTTCGCCGCCACTTTTACCCCACGAACCCAAACAGATCATGCAAAAGGTCGAATGGACGAAGGAGGTGTTGACGAGATTTATCGAGATATACCGCGAGAAGCGATGCCTATGGGACACGGAAGATGCGAACTATCTCAACAAATATTTCAAACGACACGCCTACGGGGAATTGGTCGGCTTCTTGAAGGGGTATTTTCCGAACGCCGACGAATTCCTGGCCAAAGCAAAGATACAGAACATCAGAAGCGCATTCAGGAAGGAGAACAGAAAAATCGCAGCGTCTAAAAAATCCGGCGTCGGACCATTTTACAGCCCATCGTTGTGGTGAGTCACTTATTCATTCATTGTATGCACAAAGTTTGTTTCTGTACAGATCGGCCATGTTAACTTATTCGTCGGTTTGTGGGAACCATTTATACAATCAGAAATTTTTCAATGTGTACAAGACGACTGATATTTTTCTTTTCTTGAAAAAAGTATGTCAAACGCTAAAAACGTCGGGAGATCGATTCTGATTGTACAAGATAGTCGGAAGAAACATTTTACTAAATGAAAAAGGGAAAATTTATAACTATGTTAATAGGTGTCTTGACACGTTTTTCCCCTGTTTGAGAAACACCTCCAGACTATTTCTGTCTGAAGATTTTCTCAAAAGGCGAAACAAGTGTCACAGCCAGTAGAGTAACAAGATTATCAATATAAATTATGCATAACAAAAAATCACTGTATATATCACATTCTTTCTACGTGTGATGAATAATAATATGTACCACGTTTCTAATAATTCTGGGGAAAGTCTGTATCCTTGAGTTAAAATAATTTTCTTATGCTACCATGTTAGTAATAAAGTACTTATCTTTTCATTCAGGTATTATGACCTACTTCTCTTCACTATAGACCCGAATGCTCCGAAGATTGTGCGTAGAAACAGCTCTTCAAGTGAAAATGACAGCGACGGTGATAGAGAACCACAATTACCAGAAGTAAGTCGTAATTTATGGCTAATATGTTTGAAGATATTTTAAAATTAGTATGCCATAGTTGAGTAAACAAATTCAACAAGATACATACATATGCAGAAGTTTTTACAAACGGCGTATGATGTAACCACTCAAAACCATTAATTAAATGTCAGTTTTCTTAGAAAAAAACATACATCCGTTTTATTTCGGCCAGCGACTACCTAACTAATGAATGGTCTGGGAATTAACATCGCCTGTTCATAGCCGAAAATAATTTGCAGTTTTAAATTGATAATTATTACATACCAACACATTGGTCTTTGCTCAGAGCCGCAATAAAAACAGTGGAAATGTCAATGATGATAAACATATCTCTCAATTTATACGGTCGATTGTATAATATCTACAAGAGCACCGCGTAAATTCCGATCGTCTTTGTCATATGTTGTCCAATTTATTTATAATGTTTACTGTACAAAAGGTCACGGGACAAGTGATAGTATTTTAGTTATTAAATGGATTGCATTATACACATTTATTATTATTCGTCCAGCGGCGTAGCAAGGGGGGTGCGGTAGGGGCGGCATTTTCAAACATAAGTACAATATTTAAAATATATATATATTTATACATAAAAAATAAGCAATCTGTAGTAAAAACTCCTAGTTCGTAAATAAAAAATAGTAGAAGTAATTTAACAACAAAATTAGAGGAAATGTTGGGGGCGGCAAATTCAAAGACCACTCCGGGCGGCAGAACACCTTTCTACACCACTGTATTCGTGATAAAAAGGAACCTTGTGTTTCATCCATCGTGGTTGATAATTAATTATCAGTGAATTCTTTGGCCACCGTCTTGCTAAATATAATTTACCTTTCATTGAAATAGTCGGTGTCGGACGTCAGTGGATAATAGTTTAACATATTTAAATTTCGTTTATGCAGAGTGGTTTGTTTATTGATTTACGCATATATTCATCGGTTCACAGGTGGACAAATTATTATTTTCTATAAAGTAATGAATATGATAATTTTACAGGTATTGGATAGTCTTAATAGGACAGATTCCCCTCCTCCAGACAAACAAAGAAAACTAGACGTAGAAGACGACGTATTTGAATTCATGAAAGTGTTCAATAAAGCATTGCATTCACAACCCAAACCTACAGAGTTCGACGCAGTCGGAATAAATTTTGCATCAAAATTAAAAAGAATGACAAAACCCCAGCAGATATTCGCCGAAGCTTTGATGCAAAAGGTTCTGACGAAGGGCCTGTTGAACGGACTCAGTGAATATACGGATGTGATCGAAAAAAGAGCATATATTCAATAAAAACAACTAGTGAGCAACCACCAAATAACTAATCTTAGTGCTTTTTTTTTGTTTAGAGACGAAGTAAAATGGACAGAAATATCACTTCGCCAAAATAATTAAAATATGTGTTGATGGATTTGAGATCAAAACTGCCTATAAAATATTGTGAAAATGGACACTTTTTATATTAGTAGAATATATTATTATTTTAATGAAGAACGGAAATTTAAATAAGATACGATTGAAGTATGTTTCGATCGTCAATGTTAGACATATTTGAAAAAATGTACCGCAATACGTAGGCTAAATAAAATTGATACGATATGATATCTTATACCAAATTTAATCTGTGTTTTTTTTATTATTAAATTAGTCATTATAAGGTAACAACTTTGAAAACGACTTTTAAATCTTTTATATCATGATGATATGAAGAAAAGGGTTAAGGAATATTTAACCAGTTCAAAACACCAGGTCGTCAGAAATTTAAAGAGTAAAGCACAATTAAACTTGAAACTGACGAAACATACAAGTAAATTAAAACTGAATAAGTTGGTAACAAACACTTTTTGTTTCTTTGTGATTTTGAAAGGGTACATTTTTATTTCAAGCATGGCTTTAATTAATACGCATGCTTTTTTTAGGGGAATAGGGTTTGAGATAAGGGATAATACAGACATTACGACGACGATGTAGTTAGTTTCAGGGCTGTGGAATCAGAGCCGGGTGTTTTACGAAGGCGGAAAAATCGTAGAAAAATAATTAAAATTAAAGATATTTAAAAAAGTATTAGTCTATTCATTGATTGGTGACATGTACTAGAATTATTCTAGTGACTAGAATGATCTGATGGTATACATATATGCAGGGCTTTTCCCCAACTTCCATTAGAAAGCCATATGCTTCATATTGAGAACGGGTATGGATTAGAAGAAACAAGTTTGACAAGTAAGTTCCGACACCTTTATTTTCAAAAAAAAAAACGCTGCACATATTTTATTATGTAAGTTAAACGGAAATTCAAAATTCAATTCGGTTTTTAATTTAAAGACGGAGTCGTTTTTTACCCGACTCCACAGTTCCTAAAATTTAGTTAGACATAACAAACAGTTTATCAACAACTAAAAAATCAATCATTGAAAATGGGTCTGGTACAATTTTCCCTCCAAGGCAAGAAAGAGGTTAGCTGCGCGGACCGATCAAATATTAATTGACCAACTGTCTTGTAGTGCGCGCCAACCCGGAATGAGTGCGCGGGGGCTTTCCAACTGCTGCGCGGCCGTGCACGCACGCAGCTTAGAGGGATCGTTGGTCTGGTATAATTTAGCCCGTTCCAACTACTAGGCTGGCAGAATTTGAAAAAGAAAATTGTTCCAGTTCACTCCGTTATTTAATTATTAAGAGTTCAAATTTAACAAAAAGATATACGAGGTTAAGTCATTTACGAAAAACCTATATGGCATTAATAAAAAACACATTAAAATATATATTTTTTATTGTCTATCCGTCGCGAAGAAACTTCGCGGGTATTATTTAACCAGTTTAAACTACCAGGCTGACAGAAGTTGAAATAGTAAACTTGTGCGCAATATAGCAGACTAAAACGACGTTATACCGTACCAACTTGTATGAATTGAAATATGAAGTAATATCGTATCTACTACTTCTTCTGATCGCCTGGTATTTCTTTTTTGCTCCGGCTTGCGACAATGGTTCCGTCCGTAATAAGTACTTTTTTTAGAACCGGTTCGTTTTTTATGGACAGGAGGATCCATTTTCTGGATGAACCGGTGGTGGTCGAAGCAAAAAACAGACTGGAGTGTATGTACTATGTGGGTATGCCAGGGCTAAAGTTACCAATGTGGGGAAGGAAAAAACACGGCATACTTATCAACTTCTTTCCTCAATGTATTTTATTGTTCGAATATAATTACTTATTATGCTCACACTGTTTTTTTTACAGCAATTCAAATATTTTAAATAGTGAAAACGGTCGCATCGAAAATATTCCACATTATATTTTTAGAGATCGGGACATTATTTATAAATAAAGACTGGGGGTTTAAAGACCACATAGACCATATTTGATGTGCATCGACGATATATCATTGTTAGTAATGTAAAAATAGACGACGATGTTGAAAATAGCATGCGATTCAATAAAAAAAAATATTGAATTACAATTATATTTTTTCACGTAATCCATTCTGGACGTAATTTATAGTTATGTTAATTGTATTTGATACGACGTAAACTATGTAAAAATAATATTTTATAACAGCTAAAATATAATTCAATTAATATTAAATCATTGTCATCTGATGAATAATTTCCACACTATGTAATTAAATGATAGTTATTTTAATATAAATTAATATGATAAGCGAATGCGTCAATTCTAAATAATCTGCCCGATTGTAAATCTACAGTTTTCAAGCTCGCTATAAAAAGGTAAGAACAATACATTATAGATTTAATTACATATAATACTTCACACACACATGTATTGTAAATGCATATTGTAATGTCATGAACACACACAATTTTAATTTCTGACGTCAGATTACAAAAACTTATGTATCATAAACATTATCATTAAAAATGAGTATATTTTACGATAAGCTTTGTGTAGTATTTACTATGTTTACAATGTAAAATGATATACAATGATTGTAAAATGTTCATAAAATAAGTTCGTAAAACCCGTTCAATGAATTCTACAAACTGTAAGTATGTAAATAAACAGCAATCAGATTTCTTTATAATAAATATCTTAAATCACATTAATTAAACACCATCACCCAACGCAAAGTATGTAAAGCTGTTTTACAAGTAACCATTTGGTAATTATCAAATTATAACACAATAATTATTTGTTGAGATACAGATAGCTACTATTGTGAATTTCATTTCACAGTATCTGTATCATTATTCACTTTCGAATACATATTTCGAATATAGAAAACAAACAGCTGACGTAAAAATTCAAATATAGAAGTATGCTTTAATTGTATTTAAACGATTACCTTATTATTTTATCTCGACAAGATAAACCACAACGCATTTTAAATAAATATAACACATTTATGGTGTAAACAAAAACAATACTATTGTTGTGACCTCTGAGGCAAATGAGATAATGATAATACATTATAATATGTACAGTGAAAAGATATAATTTTAAAATTCTGTGTAACAGGATACAAGATATGGTGTCTTTTTGTACATTATTTAAATTATAAAACATTAGCAAATAGGTAGTTGCGACCTTTGTTTTTGTAAATTTCATTCTTAAGAATTAGACTGAATATTTGTAGTATGTATTATATTTTTACATATTCTATCAGATAATGTTTAAAAATAAAGGATTATTTTCTAAACATTTAACACACAAAATAAAAAGGTGTAAAAGGGTCGCGGGTTTTGTATCTTTTTTGTATATGTATTAACCATACATCATATAAAATACACTTAACTATTTATGATGAAAATTGCGATTAGCTGCTAGAAATAAAATAAGGATTAATCGTTAATATTATTTGTATAATATAATATATTGCACTTGAAGTATAATTATTTATATTTGAATATAACGTAGTAAAAAAAAATAAGCAAATGTAGGGTGTTACGACTATGGAAATGCACACTGTAAAAATCCTTATTATCACACTACACTAGAGATAAATCATTACGCCCAGCAGATTATTATGTATACATATTTGTTTTGTGTATGGTAGTAAAATTGTATTTACCCGTGCAAATATTTATTTGCCTCAAGAAAAGACGTCACTGACCGTAAACAAAGTAATTTTAGTGTTGTTCTGACTTCTTAATAACAGGAATACCAATTAATTCCGATGAAAAATCGTCAATTTCTCGATTTGGTACACGGGAAATAGTTATAGATATAATCATAAATATTAATTAAAACAAAACAAGTTTGCAAGTAATCATAAAGGAAGTGAAAGTGTCGTGAAGATTTTTCTGTCGATATATTATTAAAATATCAAAATATGAATATATAAATATTAATCAATGGCAATTAGAATTCAAAAATTCAACACGCCATTTGCATTCGGTATGTTCGTTTTTTAAATGTCAAGAAGCTGACCTCAAATAATAAAATGTCAATACTAAACTTAGTGACTTAGAAGAGACCAAATACCTACTTAATTTTAAGCGTTTATTATGAGTCACATGACATGCAACGAACGGATCTCTAGTCGTCATGGCTTTACGTACATATCAAATTAATTTTATGACGCATTCAATAAAGATTAAATTAAAGTTTATGTTCCGACCGAGATTCGTGTAATAAAATTAAAGAGCTCTTACTTACTCTTTGATTACAGGCAGATTTAGTCTGCCAACTATATATGTATACGCTTGATGTAATGATATTGACAATCAACTAGATTTATTTTATTAAATGACATTTAAGTAAGTATTATAAAATATTGAAAGTCAGCAGAATTAAACTTCTCATAATATATGTCCGCCGTTTACTTTACTTAGAAACATTATTGTGAAGGTAAATTGCGTTAGGATTATCAAAATAACGTATTTCATCAGAGAATAACATAAATGTGACCTTGAATTACATCTTAATAAACTATTGAGCCATTATAATAGCGAATACGTGGAAAATAGCAATATCTGCAACATATCTCGTTACAAATACCGAATTGAAAGTAATAAAAACTTCAAATTATGTTGTTATAACTAACTATGTATACAGATAGTACAAGCTTGCATGTAAGAAGTCATATTATAACAGAAACATATATATTATTTCACACAATACTTTGATTGATAACTGTCAAATAATAATGAAGGTGACACGGTTTTAATGGAACAATAACTGATTGACTTTTCAGCATGCAGGGGTGGAAATTCTTTTGGTATATTGTATATAAACTACACACACCTGATATTATTATCTATATTTGCATCAGAGTCGTGACGTTTTATCAAACGCAAATTTTAAGATGGCGTCGAAATTGTCTTTGTCAATGCATATGAAGTTGACAACAGAGAACGTTATTGACGTATAGGTGCATGGCTTACAAACAAAATTAATCGCAATCCGTTTCAAAATCTCGGCAAAAATATTCATGCCCACATCCGATTACGTGATAAAAAAATAAATATTGGTCAGGTTATTCCACCGTCGAATACATCTAAAAATAATGTCGAGACCGGTTTGATTTTGATAGAGCTGTAAAATTTTCCATCACGAAAGCGATCATTTTTTTGTCTTCATAAAGATTTTATTGATGGAAAGGAACCTTCAAAATGTAATAACACGTGATTAAACATTTATGTAGGTACACTACACACACAAACATACGCACTTATATTAATGGTTTGGTCTAGTAATAAATGTAAATGTAGGTATGTAATACTATAATACCTACATATTATATAAATACAATTGAATACACTGAGAGGCTTCAATTTTACTTTTACAATAAAGAAAGAATGATGAAGAGTTCATTTTGCGACGATGAACCCGGATTGATGTCTTATCGTTCCCTGGGGATTATTTTAATCTAAATCGCATTACATATCGACTGTGGAAAGGAAAAAGGACGTAGCCCAAAGTTTTTTCAAAATAACTTTTTTTCGATAATCACAATGTATCAAACTTGATACACGTTCTATCAAAAGGATGTAAGCTGCAAATGCTGAATTAGTATCTAAGTTTACCCATTTATGTTTGAAAAAAGATGGACTAGTGAAAATTGAAACCAAGAAAATAGACTGAAAAAAATGTTTTTCCTAGACAATTTCACAAATTAATATTAGAGTATGTCAATTAAACACCAGTTTAGAGGTCTCCATGCACTTTAAGGTTGTGATTATTTCATATTTTGCATATGGCCGAAAATCATTAAAACACGTTTTTGTGCGGGTTATGTGTGGGTTACGTCCTTTTTCCTTCCCAAGGTCGATATATATACATATGTTTTCATTATTGTCTTTAATTTTTGAATGTGTATTTAAACTTTATGAGAAGTACCTACTAAAACAAAACTGTTCTATGTCTCGGGTTGATATTGGATAAAACAAGCGAATTTTCTGCAATTATGAAGATTAGAAAGAAATCGTCACATGTGTATATTTCATTCTTTACAGTTCGGCTAATACTTTTATTGTTAGTGTTGGCGATCTTCATAAACAGCTCGAATAATTCCTAGCTGAAAGAATTATTAAAGGAATGATAAGTTCTTCTTTTGCCAATCCTACCATCTACTCAAAGATCATCTACTTCGCATTGCTCTTCTGAGAATCACGTCGCGAAGAATCGAGTAGTCCACATAAGTCAGATAATCCAGAGGCTGTTTTTTATATTTCAAAGAATGAATTTATCAATCACTTTGGTAGTTCACGGAGGCCTGAAAATAAGTATTTTTTTTACCGGATTACATATTAATACTTAATTCAGGATAGCTGTAAGAACGCCGCTCTGTGATCAACTACAAAGCTGACAATAAATTGTTATTGTTTTCATTCATTGTGTTGCCTCCGCGATCTAATCGTAGGTGAAATTAAGATTATTTCTGATATTCTTTCAATCTAAGTGCACGCATGATTATTCAAAAAAGTGTACATATTGGCATTTTTTTAAGAATGCTTTATATATAGCACTGTTATCAGCGGTGGGCTGCCAATTTCCTAACAAGGGGCTCGGTAAATCTCTATGTACGCTCCCAATGTGGAATATATGACCTCATAACGGAGGTATCTTAACGGAAGTTTTCTCTACGAGAACTGTTTGTTACTCAGTCGATCAAACTCTCTTTTACAAATAGAGTAGTAGGGATAGAAGGATATGGCTAAGACAGGACTAGTGATTAACTAATCGCTTTCGTTACGCCCAGCTGAATTGAAGGATCGGAAGAGTGGGAGAGAATTTTTAGACATCACAAACACCCATGCCTTCGAACCGAAAATCGATCAAAAAAATGCTGTTTCGTGCTGCGATTCGAATCCGTGAGGTCCGGCACGGAAGCCAACAACGCTTACCGCTGCGCCATATGACCCGACAATACAGGAATCTCAGCCATAATGCCTTCAAAAATAATATAGCTTTACTGAAAAAAAGTCTAAATGTGTCTGCTGGGGTTTATCCTCTAACGAACACATATAATATTTTCGTAGTTCCAAGAAGAAGGCTATAATAAAATATAAGAAAAAAATCTCAAAACCATGCAAAATAATTACGGTAAAGGTCGTAAAAGTAAAATGGAAAAATATACACGTCTTAAGTTAATGTGAAAGTATCGTAGGTTCATAAAAATAAGACGCTGGACAACTGATAAAAATATATCATCCAACATCGTTATTTTTAAACACTGTCAGACAATAAACAGCTGGGGTCTTTTTTATTATGCAACCAAAGTCAATATTTTTATGAAAAAGCTGAAGGGGCAACAAAATCTTGTTTCATAATAAAATTTAACCATTACAGAAATTGCAGTTAGATCAGTGGTTTCCGACCTTTTTGTCATTGCGCCTCCCTTTGAAGAAAAAAATATCTTCGCGCCTCCCCATACTTTATTTCATATAGTAATAAAGACACGTTTTAAAGGGTAAATAAATATGTTGGACTGTTCGCGCCTCCCTTTGCAATAGTCCATGCCTCCCCAGGGAGGCGCGCCTCCCAGTTTGGAAATCGCTGAGTTAGATGCAAATTTGATCTAAGACGAATGATTTTCTTATATTAACAAGGGGCTCGCCGGCCGTGCTGAAATTTAACAAGGGGCTCGCGCGAGCCCCCTCAAGCCCATCCCTGACTGTGATTACTTGGAAATTAAGTATGAAAAATGACGTAATTGCCTTCATCACAATAGGTATTCAACCCAAACAAAAATATTATATTTATATAATAATCAAATTTAATTATAGTTGTACGCAGAGATTACGATAATGTTGTATTTAAAAACCGCAAGCTGACCTTGGGTAAAAACCATTTTAGATTCGCCAAAATAAAACATTGACTGATATTATTATCAATACAAGTGTACACACGTTATGTACCTATGTGTGTACACTATACATACATTCACCAATTTGACAATCATAATTCAACATGGTGGCTTGATAGACGTCAGCTGTTTAAATTAATTCGTAATATTATTTGACATGTCGGATGCTTTCGTGTGCTTCATCGAAGAATTATACGGCCCATACATTGAGGAACAAACGTCCCGGGACATGATCCTGCACATCTAAGTAGTGTCTCAAGAATTATGTTCCAAATTACATATTATTTGATAGCTTGATGAGACGAAGAACATTATTTCGAATCTTATTACATTATTGATTATTTTACTTCATAATATATTTCATAAGCAAATAAAAATAACTAAATTATCTTATATAATATGTTAACGTTTATTTTACACAGTTTTATCACATACGCTGGAATTTAGGAATGCAATTCTGACTATTTTCTTATCCCGCAAATACCGAGAAAGTAAATTAATACCACGAGATTTAAGGGATCATTCAAGAGATGCAATATGGCTTAGTGGAGGGTCCGCGGAGCTTGAATTATCTGGCCATTACAAAGTAGCTACATAATAAAAATAATATAAGATTTTTAGTACTTTTTCCACTTAAAATTTATTTGATCAGGACCGGTTTCGCTCCTCACTAGCATTATGATAATGCTCGTGAGTGATGCTCGTAAATTTTAAGTGGAAAAAGTACTAAAAATCTTTTATTATTTTTATTATAATGCCATTCCACCAAGTATTGACAGTGAACACCTTAAAAGTGAAGTAGCTACATATTAATAATTATCTAACACATCCACAATAATTTACCAATTATATGATAAACAGAATACAGAATAATTAAATTTGGGTATTTTCGTATAAATTACGAATTTAAATGTAGCTATTTCTATTCTGTGTAATTATGGATTTATATCAATAGCAATAAACTTAATATTTCAATTAGAATGACAGAAGTACGAGTCATACATGTATTATAGAAGAATGTATGTACCAATTATGCAAATCAATGGGTGGTTAGTAATGCTTTCGTGTCCAGAATAAACATAATTGTGTAAAACATGCAAGTGTTTGAATTTAACATACCTTTAAGGTTAATAATTCCGAAACGAATGACTCAACAAGAACTCCGATGAATTATATAATCACCCGTGCAGCACATTACAGTTGTTACAATCAATGCTGTATCAACACTGTCAGTTTAAAAAAAAGTATTAAAAGGTCAAATATTGAATTAATTCTTCACCGTATTCTAGGAACTTTGATTGCCTGCTATTCCAACTTTATTTGATTCACATTTTGAAAACGCTTTGTGAATAATTATAATTTATGTATCAGGCAGCTTTTCCTCATTTTTCATTGACGTCAAATATAATTAACACGTGTTAGTAAATAATACATATGGCAATAAATACACTGATTATTAAGTTGCTTATGGAATTGATCCTACCAAATACGTTTGATTGAATTGTACCAATATAAATTATAACATTTTAAATTCGATAGACGTCTACCGAATATAATTTGTTGTTTTTGGTACCAATTTCATTTCCCCCTTTAACATGCAAGTTCATCCATCAGACGTATGTTTAACAAATGAGTAAATAAATAAATAAATGCAAACAACCAACCAACCGTATTTAGTTTCAAATTTAGAAATCGCAAAAAAACATTGCTGTTTTGTAAATGCAAATGATTTTAACAGGGAGGCAGAAGATTTACGGGGTATATATAAATACAAAGAAACTGTGATAGTATAATGTGGAATGAGACAGGGAATGAGCTAAACAATGCAAACAAACGTGACGAAGAGAGTCAACCGAATGTTGTGAAAGCTCCAGGCGATGAACGAGCTGGCGGAAGTACTGGAGCGTGAACGCCATACCAAAGTGAATTATTATGAAATGTTGCCACCCAGCTGAAGTTTCGCCAAGATCGAATTGCAATGCTTCACGTGGTACGGTCTTTTGTTTCAGAAATTCGCAACCGAACAAGGGTGCAATACGATAAATAAGACAGACGATTTCAAACGTCAAACCGATGTGAAGTTTGTTAAGTTCGTTTTTGGTTTGCCATCTTTAATGATAACACCGATATAAGATTAATTAATACATATACGAGATCAATATTTGAATGTATTGTATTAGCATTCGATACTAATTCAACAAAATTTCGCTCTGTCAGTGACATGCAACAATGCAGGAGGTGTGGGGTTTCTTGAACTTATTTTATTGAAAAGTCGCTTGGTAAATGACATTAATATTGAAAAGATGTCACAAAATATTCTAGAATGTCTGATATGTTGAAAAGATTGTGCGAATAACCTCTGTTCATATTGAATATCAACCGGTCATTAAATTTGACGTCTTGCATGCACAAAATAGCGACGATGTGTTCGCCGCAGTCATCGCGTTATTCAACAATAATTCAGGGTTTGTTAAGCGAAATATTTGTTTCTGTACCCTTTTTTAATATTATTCGTCACTACATACAAAAGCATTATTTATTTTAAAATATACTTCTAAGTCTAAGGTATATCAAAATATGTATAAGATAATATAACATAATATGAATAATTAATATAAAAATAGTTTCCCATTTTGAGGTATCAAACATAAAGAAAAGTTCGTTCATTCCGATGTGAATAATAGTATATATTTATATAGGATTTTGATGTTTTTTTTACTAATGAATAACGGACGCTAATGATAGGTAAATAATTTCTGTCTTAAACACTAAAAAAATACATGAACAATGGGTACAAAAAGACTTTATAAACACTCTGATTTGCAGCTTGATAAATAAAATCATAAATAAGAAAGAATGCTTTTATGTATTTTTGTCATATCTATACAAGGGTTAGTCTTACTTTTTGGGCAAATAGAATAACAAAGGTCTAGCACAGGGGTGGGGAACCTTTTATTCTCTAAAGACCTACTAAAGTTTACTATTTCAACTTCTGTCAGCCTGGTAGTTTAAACTGGTTAAATAATACCCGCGAAGTTTCTTTGTTAATGATAGACAATAAAAAAAAATATATTTGTTTTTTATTCATGCCGTATGGACTTTACCTCGCATATTTTTTTTTGTTAAATTTGAAACCTTAATAATTAAATAACGGAGTGAACTGGACAATTTTCTTTTTCAAATTCTGCCATCCTAGTAGTTTGAACGGATTAAATTATACCAGACCCATTTTCAAGGTTTGTTTGTCTAGTTCAGGGGTGGGGAACCTTTTCTTGTCTAAAGGCCGCATTCATTTTTCTGATTCGACATAAGGCCGCAGTAAACACTGACTAAGGAATCTTTGGCCGGAAACAGGAATTTACGGTCAGAATATGTCAGGAATTTACATCATTTACAGAATTGGTCAGAAGGCCGCACCAGAGCAGCCAAAAGGTCGCAGGTTCCCCACGCCTGGCCTAGCACTTAAACGGTATATAAAAATAGCCCGGTCTGTCTGTTACAATCCGAACAGATTTGATGGTTATTAAAATATATAAATTATTCCTAAAACCAAATTTGGATTCAGTTTTCATCAGATAATTTAAAATACAAAAACGACGCAGTGTCAATGATAGAATGGCGGTTTTGACGCATCAATTTTTACTAGACCCTGGGACAGTTCGTGCCGAATAATAAATTATTATGGACACAGAATGCACAAAAGCGTCGAGCAGCGATAAAGTGGAACAAATCTGTTTACAGGCCAGTGAAGGAGTCGTCGACCTTCAAACGATCTTTTGTTTCATTAATAACAAATAATTCTCCACGTACAAACCGACACAGCGCTAAAAAAAAACATCGCCTAACTGCCTAACAGGATTCTCGATATAAATTACTACACAGTCCAAATAAAAAACAGAAAACCGATTTGCATTTTTAAATTAATTACGTGAATAGATTGCGTAATTCATTTACGTGTATACGATACAATACAATTGACTGTGAGTTATTATTTTCCAAAACGAGTTTATCTTCCGAAAGTATTCCATTAATCTGATATTCCCAGGAATGTTGGATATTGCTTTAATTTCACATTAATAAAAATATTTTTTTCATTTTATTTGAATATATTGTGCCTGGTCTGGTTGTTTTCTTTTGATCGCTTTTTAAAATTATTTTTATAATAAAGAATTCTTTTCAAGCGAACAGCTTCTTAGCACTGAGAGATGCATAATGTTTTCATTTATAATTTGAATGTATGTATAAAGTTTTGTTTTAATCAGTAAAATATCGTTAATCTTGATACGAAAAGTGACACGTGTTACATTTTTTCCCGGAGCATCGTCAGATTAACTCAATATAATAACGAGAATATGTACGCTGTAGAATGTTTTGTTTGACATTTTTTAAATATTATTTAAGTTTTATTTTACGTACAATTTTACATTAGTATTTGATTTCACTAATTTTTACATTTGCGATATTTTATATTTATTTTAATTTATCGTATTATGCACCTTTTTTATAATTCTGAATGCAATGATAATTTTACTTGTATTTTTAATTAAAAGCATATTTTGATATATTTTTTAAAAACTTATATAAACCTGTTTATTTTTTCTAAAAATAACGTAGACAAGTTGTCTAATGGGAAAATTCTTTCGTACATCGTGTATTATGAATTTGACATTAATATTCTACAGACAGAAAGAGAATTGAATTTATGACAAAAGAGGGCCTTGCATATTTTTAAATCAGCTGTTGCCGCGTCAATAGAATATGTAATGCACCTTGTAAAAGTTTCTGAACAGATTCCAAAGACGGAAGGGGAGGTGACCCTCTTTTGAGAATATGACAACGAAAAGAGCTCCTTTCCGAGTGAAATTTTGAGGGGGCTAGGTACAAGACGGCAGAGAATATACTCCGACACACACCCGGCAAGAGATTTGCGAGATTGAATTTCATGACAGGAATCAAGATTGTAAAGGAATGTTATGTTACATTATTTAATTGAGAAATATACTCAACTCTCTTTTTACACGGGTTTTTTAAACAGTTTTGAAATAACCCGGTCCAATTTAAAAAACAGATACTATAGTTTTACAAGAATTATTTGTTCTAACACGATTCCCAGACACAAAAAAACTCAGAAGCGAATAACGGATTACCTAATAACAAGAAATTCAACAACACAATGCAGTAATTACAAACTTCATAAGAATCATAAGAAATTAGGCGTCATAAGATCCAAACTCATTAGAGGTGGTAGATATTTACAGCGATGAGTGTGATTTATATAAAGTCCGTCAAACAAGTCCCTTCATATAATAAAGTAGCCACGATTAGTATTAAAATTTACCTAAATTAAAATACACATTATGAATCATTTACATTTGATTTTGATTGTGTACTTATATAAAGAATACAGTTTATAAGTTCAGGGAAACAATCATCAATTTTTCTATGAATTCTATCACTTTTTTACACTCAACTTTACCAGTTCAGTCAAAAGATTAAAGAGTGTAATTGTAAATACAATTTTAGGAATAGATATATATCAACACGTACGATTTCTATTCATAGATAGGATAACTATGACCATGCTTCGTCATAAAATTTATTATTAAAAAGTCGTAATTGTAAGAATGCTTTTAATCTTTAAATCTTTCCCAACGTCAGAACTTCCGTTCAGCATATTCAATGTGCTAGTTTTGTGACACAGTCACACAGTTGAAATTGTTTGCATCCGCTCCGTATGTAAAACAAACTTAATTTTAATAAAATACCTGAATCTGTTTTAATTTTATACTGTCCTAGCGAAGTGATTGGAGAAATTTAGTATTCAATAAATAATAATATTATGTTAAAAAAGGAAAAGAGCTTAGCTTACTAAATAATCAAAACACTATAAAATGCAAATTATATTTCTAAAAGATAAATAAAAATAATTTGAAAAGGACTCGTGATATTCAAATTTATTTATACGAAATCTGTCGGAGTCAAATAATTAACATGAAATGTAAAGATTCAAAGTATCAGGCGAGCAGAAATCGCATAGATGTAAAGTGAGAAAGATTGCATGGCGAGGGGAGCGGTAAGGACGATCGCGGGATGTGGTAGTTCGGGGTCATTGCCCAAGGACGTGATCGGGTGTGCATTTCTGCAGCCGGAATTCTATAGAGCCCGCCCCAAGAGCGTTCAATTATTTCGCAGGGGGGCCCTTTGTAAACGGATACACAGAGAAATAATATCCCTTTGCAAGAGATTTCACGGGCGCACACTGTTATTTTTCATCAGATTGCGTATACCTCCTGTAATACCCTGATCGCCTGACACATTCGGGAACTGCATGTGCGAAAGTTGCACCGAAGCGCGCCAATTTTTTTCGCAAGTTTATGTCGGTCGGTCATAAATTATAAATGTGACGTCATCGAACAATAGACAATAAGAAAAAACTTGTTCCATTTGATTTTTTTAATCAATAGCAGAGCAGTATGGTCTAGATATATTAATTGAATAAATGACTGTAATAATCATATTTGTTTGGATAAATACAATAAGTTTCCAGATAAACCTTAGCTATTTCAAAATATGTTAATATGTACATCTAATCTTTAATCGGTGTTTCTCTGCAATATATCAAAACTGACAAAACCTAGTTTTATAATGCATTTATAATACTTTAATTTTAAATATGTGTCTATTGTGCATATGCACATAAATACTTCAATACTTATAATAACAAGTTAAAGATTTAAAATTGAAATTAAAAAATGACATACAAAATTTAACAGAAACAAATTAAAAATCACAGAATGAAACAGAATCATCGCTCGACATTAAATTCATTAACTTGGTACTTTCGATGGATTCGGCGGTAACTTTGTGGAAGTTCATTGAATTCGTGTTATAAATAAACTAGTATCAGTGTATAGATTTATTTTCGCGGTTGAATTGATTATTAGAATAAATAATAGAGAATTTACATTAGAAACTTCTTTTAATAAGCGCAAATTGGTCAAAATTCAAAATAAAAAAAGTTTCAACAAAAGATTGTTGTACCTAGGGTTTCTTTTATTGAAATCATCGAGTTAAAAAAAGGCGGTTTTTAATTTACAGCTGAAGTCGAAATAGTTTTTTTAACCGACTATTCGTCACGAAAATTACTATGTACCTATGTAATTGATTTTAGTTTTACAAGTATAATAATTAAATAATTCTTAAAAGCAAACAACCTTAGATCGATCTTAGCACTACATTTTATAGTTTGAATGGAACCAACGCTGGGGAAACATACAATTGCAATTCAATCAATATTTTATACATACTTGCTATAATTTTATTCTGAATTACATTACATAAGTGGGTAGTCAACAATCTCATCTTTTGATTTACACTATTATACAATGTGATAAGATATCGTGGAATAAATTAGTTGTTTACGAACTGTATGTAAAAAGGTCAGAATGGAGAGGTTAAGCGAATTTCAAAATGTGCAATAATAAATACAGCCAGAGATAAAAGAGCGAATCGCCTTCAATTGAAATGACTGTCGCGTAAAATTGATAGCGCTACGCTCATAACAATGAAGATAAATTGCTTATTAATAATTTCATATGACTAAAGCGATCGTACACACATTGTAGGTCAACTTAAGCTCCATTGACTATACCGATTGTTGTGTAAAATGTAGTCATCGTTCATATACGAGAATCACGCGATGAGCGAAACCTGTACTGATATTTTTTAAAAATGTAGAATCAATACATTTTTTTAAAATATATCGGCTTTCCACAAATAATTGACAGTGGACAACTTAAAAGTGTTTAAAGCATGTTTATTTATTTTCGATGGAATCGCCGGTAATTTTTTGGCGGTAAACTTTCGGCGGTAAATTTAAATATAAAATAATATGAAATTAAATCCACACGATGTATTAAATCCTGACACCTGTTTGTCTGAAGGTATTTCTTATATGTATATCAGAAACATGTGTCACAGTTTTCTACACATCCTTTGGAATAACTAAGATATACATTTTATTTTATCCATGTCCGCTCTCAATGTGGAGCATATGGCCTCCTAATGAAGGTGTCTCAACGGAAGTTTTCTACGAGAACTGTTTGTTACTCAGTCGATCAACCTCTCTTTTTTTTCAAAGAGAGTAGTAGGGACAGGGCTAGTGGTTAACTAATCGCTCTCGCTACGCCCAGTTATTTAAGGATCGGAAGGGTTGAGGGGGGAGGACATTTTAGACATCACAAACACCCATGTCTGATATGAAAGATAGAATGCAAATATCATATTCCAATGGATACATACATATCAATCAATAAACTAGGGATAATATCAATGTAGCAAAATACCAATTTAGGGATTCAGCACTTTGTATTTGTAAAGTCATTAGTTACTATTTATTACATACACTGTTATAAATTTTCTTAGTGTGTAGGTTGGTAAACTTATAATAATGGATTTTCTAACCAATTGACGTGTTTTATTTTTGTTTGTTGATAGTACCTCTGTAATCAGCGGTGGGCTGCTAATATGTTAACAAGGGGCTCGGTAAATCTTAGCCATGCCTAGACAGCATGGATGATACATATCCCGTGGCCCGCGGGCCGCATGCAGCCCTTTGGTTTTTTTTTGTGGCCATTGAATAAAATAAAATACTCCGGTCCTTTTTTACGCGATTGTTTTTGCACGATTTCGATTTAACGCGACTTTTTTAGATGACGCCGTTCCTTTTATTTACACGATTTACTTATTGTTACGCGATTTTTTTCTTCGGAAAATAAATATAATAACCAAATAAACATAATTTAATTATGAGGGTCTAAACGCTAAGATTGTATTCTCTTATCAGTTGATAATGCTCATCATGAGCGAAACCGGTGAAAAGGTGCAATAAGTGCAATTGAGAATTTTATTTTTTTAAATATAATGCCTTTCCACCAAGTATTGACAGTGACACCATAAAGGTGATTATATTTCGCAACCGACAGTGACAGCAACGAATAACTCCTAAAAATTCAATACGGCTATGAATGAATACATATTTTTATGAACAGGTATTTGTTTTTCATGGTACGCTTATATTATATAAAGAAATTAATGGTTATTAAGTAAAAAATATCTTTTTTTGCGCGAATTCGAAGCGCAAATTAAAGTTTTTCACACAGTTTTGATACTTTTTTACGATTTTTGGTACCAACTTATCAAATTATATGAAAATTAGGTTTATTTTACATGATTTTCTATACGCGTCGATTTCTGCAAAGAAAGCATCGCGTAAAAAAGGATTGGATGTATGTGACTTCTTTGTCCTCTTTTGCAAATTCACGTTTGAAATAACATGACCGAATGTAATGAAAAATAACTTTTAACGCCTTAAAGTTGATGATGACTAACATCATTAAACACGTCACATGCTTGATTGAACGTCTGCTTCTTTTCTCGTAATTATATTATTCACAATCCTTACACTTCGTATCAGATTTTATTAATAAAAACACAGTATTCCTTTCTACAAAATAATATTGTGTTTTTATTGATATAATGCCTTTCCACCAAGTATTAGCAGTGAACACTCTAAAAGTGATTAGATTTAGACATGAAATTTTTTGACGTTTTTATGTTATCCGAAAAACAGGGCCTCCAAATTTTGTTGCGATTGGGGCCTCTCAAGTGCTTAATCCGCCACTGCTTAGAGAATAAATCACAGAAGTCCATTTTTTTAACTTTTGCTGTTAAATATGTAGAAATGTATATTTTATTGATATTAAGATTTCAAATTCGTAGACTTTGATGGAAAGACTAGTTCAAAAAATATTTTCCCCTTACGACACTTACTTCCCGTGAACGACACGTGCCCAAAATGCTTAACGTAAAAATTAGCACGCCGAAGTACAAAAATTATAAAACAGTGACCTCGGCAATTTTATTATAGAACTCTACACAATTCCTCATCAGCTGATATTCCACAGAGTGACAATGAATAATTATTATTTAGTAAGTTTCTTAAATACACATATTTAAATTACTGTTGCATAACACTTTGTGTAACTCTTCATAATACGTGTTAGAGCATGAACCACAAAAGTCCACTCATTTTTTAATTCATAGTAAAATAGTATTTTTATTTTTACTATTGCAAAAATAAAATAATTTATTCCAAATTCCGTTTATAGGCCTTCATTTCTATGGTTGATAGGGTAAGTAATGAATTTTCAAAAATTCAGCCTACCATAAAATTGCTTTCTTGAACATAAGTATAAGTGTGACTGCTTTGGTTCATCCTTTTACTTACAAATATATTTTGGTAGTTCCAAGAATTAGGCTATAATAAAACCAAAAGAAATATAAGAAACCTATTCTCAACAAAACTAGCAGAATTATTACGGTAAAGGTCGTAAAATAAAAAAGTATGCAAGAAAGAAAGTCTGTCCCAAGAAAAAACATCTGTTAACAATATAACAATATAATATATCCAAGATCGGTATTTTTAAACATTGTCGGACAATAGACAATAAACAGCTAGGGTATATATTATATTTACTATGAAGCCGAAGTAAATGTATTTTTAAAAACAAATGAAGGGGTAACAGTCTTCTGTTTCGTATTACAATTTAACAGAAATTGCAGTTAGGTGCTGATTTGATAGAGACGAATGATTTTCTTAACTTAACAAGGGGCTCGCCGGCCGTGCCGAATTTTAACAAGGGGCTCGGGCGAGCCCCCCCGAGCCCCCTCCAGCCCATCCCTGTCTGTAATTACTAATATATCGACTTTGGAAAGGAAAAAGGACGTAATCCACAGTTTTTTCAAAACAGGTTTTTTTCGATAACTACAATGTATCAATCTTGATACACGTTCTATTACAAGGATGCAAGCTTCAAATGGCGAATTAGTATTCAAATTTAGCGTTTAAGTTTGAAAAATATGACCTTGTAAAAAAATAAAACCAAGAAAAAAGACTGAAATAAAGGGTTTTCCTAGACAATTTTTAAATTATATATTAGATTAAACACCAATTAAAAAGTCTCCGTGCACTTCAAGGTTGTATATAATTCATAATTTGCATATGGCCCAAAATCATCAAACATGTTTTTTTGCGCCTCCTGTAAAATTTGATGTGTGGGTTACGTCATTTTTCCTTTCCACAGTGGATATGATCAATAAATAATTGAACTCGTTGTATTCTGATTGTGCATATTAAAATATATTTTAATGTCTTACGATGAATTCAGCAGAACAGTCACAATCCTTGCAAGATGTGCGCACTTGGTTTTTCTTACCTGAAACAATAGGAAAAGTCAAAAAATTAATACATTATATAGATATTTATTGTTTTTGTACCCTTTGAAATGTATTGTATTTTATTGCCTAGGGTGGGTATATTGTAATTGATGTGGTATAAGCAGTACATTTGCACAGAGTAATTGACCACTGGACCAAATCACAGGGTAAAATGGCAACGTTCATAACTTATACAAAATATAAACTATTAGTTGCCAAATACCTTTATGCGTGGTCCTGATGGTGATAACATTATGTACCTAAATTAGGAAGTCTATCACAAGAATCACACAAATTTTCACGATAATTCGTGATTGCAAAAGCAATGCGTCGATTCCTTGGTCCCGCAACCAAGTGTGACCACTGTGCTGTGTGGTCGGCGATGAAGCATACTTAAAACATTGATTAAATTGTAATTGGTCCAAATATGTCGGCGGCACAAATATATTTTGGCGGGATCTCAAACGGGTCCATGCGAATGCTCTTCAAAAGAAGACGTGAATGAATGGACTCTCCCACCGCCAAATAAAAAGCATCATCACCCGATTTCGTTTTAGTTTTCCCTCCGAAATTGAGTTGGCAGCGCTCCATCTATTCCGAACATCTTGGATTCTGCGAAACGATTTAAGTTAAACTAAATGCAGAAGCTAAAAGAGAAATGGATTTCCCCAAACTGCTTCTGGGTTGATAGCGCTCTTATACGAGAAATACATTGGGAGAACCTCAGTTGGCTTTTTAACGGCGAACATACATATTTCAATACGGTAACGGGGTAATACAATTTTAATGTATAATTGAATTGGTAAATAGTTTCATTATTGGTGTAAATACTAAGTTGAATACGTAAAGAATACGCTGTAGTCTTTATTACTTTGGTATATTTAATGGTTGTATAGTTAATTTCATCGCAAATACTGAGCAACTAACATATTATTATCCAAAAAAACAACTAAGAAACAGTTTGCTAAGGAATATAAACCATGGATGTGGAGTCAGATTCGGATGTTTTTTCTAGATGCGGAAAAATCGGAGATTTTTTTTTAAAGATATTGATAAATTATTAGTCTATTCATTATATTGATTGGTGAAATATACTAGAATAATCCTAGTAACTGGAATGATATGATGATTAGCAGTTATGTAAGTTAAACGGAGATGATTGAAAAAATCAATTTAGTGTCGGTTTTCAATTTAAAGCAGTAGTCGTTTCTTTTTTACCTGACTCCATAGCACTGGTAGAAACGGGCAATATGGGAAAGAAAGTTACATGTTCAAATCATGTATCGTTTACTTAATCTTGAAGTTTTCAATTTTCCTACCAAAACTACGAAGATTGGAATCCTTGGTGGTAAACATACTGTTTTTTACTTTAATATTGTAATGTATAAATAATCGATTACTTAAAATAGATGTAGCCGTAGATTATGCAAACTCAATGGTAATTCTTAGTCGTGACAGTGAAAAAAATATTAGATAACGAATACTACACCTGGCTTTTAGATTCAAAAGTCAACGGCCTTGGGGCAATATTGCAGCACCTACGTGCTAGCTTTATCCGACATAAATTTTACCCGAACAGCAAAGAGACGTCGTAAATTATATCAAAAGAAAAAAAAGTGCTACATCTCGGTAAACGAATGGACAGTAAATACGCTTTCAAAGAGCAATAAATAACCACGCAAAAATAGATCTGACTGATGCCGGGATAATAAATCTTCAAGTGCATCCAGCAGTGGATATACTGGAAAACACTGGAGCGGAATCGTCATATTATAATGGTGATTGAATCAAACTCAAAGACAGTATGCACAAATATGGTGTTACGCTTGAAGTAAGGAAGTTGGAGGTATATAACATCCAAGATATAACTTATAACTAGTATTTTTATTCACCACGTGGCAGTGTACTCTTTCAAGATTCGTTCAAAACTCTCACACACATGATCTCTCTCTGCCTGAGCGTCGTTCGCAAGCGCAGTGTTTTACTGTGCGTAACACGCATACAGACATTATAAATCAAGATAAATATATAATATTATCGTATTGTAATTTATAATATAGACTGAGAACGGTTGATCTTCAATGTCATACAAAAAGCTTTAAAATGTTGTACTGTTCAAAATCGTTTGACAACAGCGACCCGGGATTTTGGCATTCAAATTACACGGATGAACTCAAACTGTTTTAATTTAACAAAAAAATTGGAATAGCACAAAATATGAAATATTAAAATGTGAGTATGAAATTAAATTTGATAGCTTTTTTTATTCCACTTCTTGTGCTACAAAATATGATACGTGTTATGTGATTTATTACTGTCAGTTTTTTCTAGAATGTATTACATATATTAAGCAATTAATATTATCTCCTAAGGCTTTTAATTTTAATCAATGTACCTAGTAAATTTAAAATATTGCGGATTCAAACACTTTTTACAGGGAGTGCTCCGCAGGGACCGCAGGGAAAAAACACGCAACGTTTCAACGCACCAAAATCCGTAATAATTGGTTTAGGGTAGGGTATCCAATCCCGGATCCCGAAAAGTAATTTTGGGAAATCTGCAAATTCCTGCGATTTTGGATTTGAAAAATTTTGGAAGAGATTAAACAAAAAAAGGTGGCGCGCTGTTTATTTGGGGAAATCCGTAAATTAATTAATTCCTGGGATTTTTGGATTCGAATATTCTTGGAATTGTATATCATTTCACCTAAATTTTAGTTATAAAATGCATATACGTTATTAACAAAATCTAAGTAAGAGATATAAATTTCTAATTTATTATGACTCTTTATAATATTAAGATACTAATTTGTATCCAGTGGTTAGTTGTGTGTGAACGCAACGCGAGCTATTTTCGCGGACCATAAATTATCGAGATTTATTAGCAGAGAGTGTGAAGATTTGATTTGTTTTTAAGTATTCTCGTTTTCTTATATGTATTGGTAGCCTTGAAGAAATGTAATGCAAACGATGTGACAAGATATTAATTACTACAATCAAAATGTTACACTGTATCCTGCACCGATTTCATATTGAAAGCGTATTTTTTATAATTCAGCATATTTTTTTAAATCAAATTCACTTAGTTACCAGTATCCCTAAACTACTAAGGATTTGGGATTTTTTACTAGATATGAAGTAAGTAGGTGTATTTATTTACAGTTTTAATTATCTTGGAGTCGATGACAATGAAACTGATGTATTAAGTTATTTTGAATGATTTCTTCAGTCATTTATCAGATTCACCTTTTTCATATCGACTGTAGAAAGGAAAAAAGACGAAACCCACACATATTAAATTTTACAGGAGGAGCTAAAAACGTGCTTTGATGATTTTGTGACATGTGCAAATTATGAATTATACAAAACCTTCAATTCAAGAATTTGTCTAGGAAAAACCTTTAATTCAGTCTTTTTTCTTGGTTTTAATTTTTTACAAGGTCATTTTTTTCAAACTTAAAAGCTAAATTTAGATACTAATTTGGCATTAGCAGCTTGCATCCTTTTGATAGAAAGTGTATCAAGCTTTTTTCATTGTCATTATCGAAAAAAACCTGTTTTGAAAATCTGTGGGTTACGTCCATTTTCCTTTCCACAGTCGATATGTGCAGTGTGAAAGATAACACGGACGGAATAAGAAGGGTTGAAACCTGTTCCATGTTTGATGAATTTCAGAAAAAAGCGAATATTCGTAAAATTCTAATGACAGTCCTCCTATAACAAAACGTCTTATTTTATAATGAGGTGAATTATTATATAACATTTTGTCCATGTAAATAAATTCTATTATAAACATATCTGACCGAAGACTAGTATATTAGTACCATATTGAGATAGCAATACAGGTGACAATATAAATCGATATTTCGATATATCATAAAAATATCACAGTTAAAAAATATACATAATCATAAATGGATGATTTTCATAAACAAAATAAAACATCATTAAAGCGGGTCATCAATTCTAGAACCTTTCAATGTATAAATACAAGATTTAAAATCAGGGCTATGCAGTCGGAGTCGGAGTCGTAAAAAATGAGCGGCTCGATTTTTTTTTGAAAAATATATTTAATGATGTGTATTTAAACAAAATAGTCAAAAGTGTTAACATTTCATGCTTGGCTGACTAAAGATGATCTGATGGTATACATATATATATGTAAGTTAAAATGAAATTATTGAAAAATTTCCTCGGAGTCGGAGTCGTTAATTATTTTTAAGCTGGAGTCGGAGTCGTCAATTATTTTAAAGCTGGAGTCGTATTTTTTTCACGCGACTCCACAGCCCTGTTAAAAATATTTAAATTTATCGCAAATATGATTTCTAAGCATTCAAAGTTCGGTTTTGCTTCGTAGAAAATTTCGCCATGAATATCGGTATTCCGGATTCGGTAATAGCGGTATTGCAGTACCAGATAACACAGCCTCTGTCAACATTATCTTAATACGAGTGATGCGCACGATGCGCAGACAAATATTACGTGAGATTGTGTTTACTTTTTAACCCTTTATAGGACGGGGCTATTTCTTTTGTATTTTTAATGAAAACTTGATTAAAGTCAATTAATATCAGTCTACGGAGCTAGGATAAATTATTTTTAAAAAATCACAATCCCTTGTAATAAGCTCCAGGGGGAGGTAAATTATACTACCACCTAACGTTTAGGGAATCAATTAACTGTGAATGCACGGTGGTAAACATATCGACCATATGGTACGTATATTTACCACAGTCCTATAAAGGGTTAAGTTTAAGACGGACGTATTATATTTATCAATACATAATATATTGTGTAGCAGTAAAAAGCTTATATTAAATGAACAATCATAATTTAGTAAGATAATTGACACCCGTATGTAGTTTGAAATTTTACAGCCATTTTCTTAAAATATTAATATAAATAATAATTAAACATTAAATATGCTATTAACTTGAAGAAAAACACCGGGCACAAATATCAACAAACGCATATGTGCTTTTAAAGAATATGAAAGAAACCAAACTTGCGCTAGAAATGATGAATAGTTTACAATAACATTCTTGCTATTTTTAGACATTCTTGTATTCGCCAGCATCATCATTTGATATGGAACAGCTGATATATAACAGCAGTTGAAGTATTCATAGGCACGTGCCAAAAGATTTACTGTCAAAAATAAATACTAGATAGAAGGTGCACACTCTCTCGTTGGCTAGTCGCCCAAAAACTTCAATAAATTACTATGAAGCCAAAATTGAAAACGTATAGCAAGCAAATACATGGCGATAACTTTTAATTTGTATTGATTTAGAATAATCATATTCGTTATGCCCTCAGGAAAGGTTTACTGATGAATATAGTGGATCTCACAGTATCTGCATTAGTAACATCGAGGGCTTAAAGTTAAACAACGTTATCTACAAAAAATGATATTTTTCATTTTCGGCTACATGAATGTCAAACAACGTAATGTCAATATTTTCTAGTTTCTTTTTAAATCACCAGTAAAATTTAACATAAACTACATTAAATTCTCATTGTTTAAGACTTAATCTAAAAATTTCAGCATAACCATAGTCAATACAAACGTAAAATACAGAATAAATTGTAAAATTAGGTTTTAATACGCGTCTGCTTTGTAAAGGACCAAATTAATAAATAACGTTTTTTGGCTCTCCTGTTAATTTAAACTTTTGTAGATAGTTTTGTTTCACATTAAGTTATAGAATTTCCTATGGGTATACTTTAAATTCAAAATGTGATTATATTACATATCACAAATACCGAGCAAAGTCGGGTAGAAGAAACTCTAGTATATAAATAAGGCAATATATAATATATTCTTGGGACTTCAGCGAAGTGGTCAACTTAGAGGTGTCCACGAATTAAAAAAAAAACAGTAAAGCCACATTTATAAATTGATTTTTCAATCGATTTATTGATTTGAGCACGAAGTCGTGGATTTACGTAAATCTGCATTTCCTCGCACTCAGCAATTAGCTAAAACACTTGTGCTGCCCTAGCCTCATTATTCTATTATTTCTTTTTTGAAGTTGTTCTACGAAAAGTACTCATCAGTTATCAGTTATCAGTTAACAACTTCAACTGAGATAAGCTTCATTAGGGAGAGGTTTACTTATTTCACACTGGCAACAAAATAGCAAAGAATTACGTTTTGCCTAATATGTCATATACATAGTTGATAGCATATTTGAAATTGTGTAAGTCATAACTATTGACTATTTATGACGATGGTGTCTGAAGGATGATACCGATTTAGTTGAGAAGGGTATAGCCAGGGATGGGCTGTAAAAGGCTCGGAGGGCTCGCACGAGCACCTTGTTAAGTTTAACATAAGCCATCGAGCCCATTGTTAAATAAAGAAAGAACAGTGCAATTTCTGATAAATATATTATCTACGGATTAAGTAAAAAATTAGTTCATTTTAGAACTCTCCACTCTAGCAATATGAGGTAGGTTGGTACATTTCCAGCTATAGATATTAATTGTTTTACGGTATATAATAAGAGTGATAAAAAATCTGCCCCTTCCACAGAACACCGCGGATAGCTATAGCTGTTTTGAGATTAAGCGAGCGTTAGCGTAAAGAACTGTTTTGACTTGTGAGAGTGTCTGATGATAATATTTTGGTAAAGAACTCGAGTAAATTCAGTACAAAAGTTACGTATTGCATAGTTATATTTATCAGAATTAAATCACGTATTTTATTTCCAGTCAGAGTTATATCTGTAAGTGATATCGTTAAATCAGCGTTATTAATGTTTCGCCATCTTGGCACGCCATTGCGCAAGTATCTATTGAAATTTTCAAGCAAGAACCAATGCATTTGATATGCAAGATGTGAATGTAAAAATATACGTTGAATTTTAATGGACAAAGTCAAATTGCAGGCTTTTCAAAAGGTATTTGCATAGCTCGGTGTACAGTTCGCTTTGCAAATCGATTGAATTGTAGAGAAGGACATTGACATAGAAACATATTGTATTATTTCGTTCATAGACAAGAAAAACCACGACGAAAAACGAGTTTGGGATACAGAGAAGTCTGGTTTGCATGCCTAATTATTCAACAATGAAAAAACACTTCGCATAGATTTCACCAACTGAAATTTGTTTGTAAAAAATATAATCTATTTATGTATAGTTAAATAGGATGAATGAAGATTGCCTAGCAAATAAGTAATAAAAGACATCGTGAGATTTAGAAATGTTAAATAACTAGGTTAGACAATGAATTTCGTGCCTTTTAGGATTTCGACTTCCAAATCAATGACAAATTGAATTCGACTATGTCCAAAATACAGGTCGTATTTTATTCACACTGTCTCGAAATATTGAGCGGCTAATTTGGATGCTCATGTAGTCGAATGGAAAAAGCTAATGGGCGTCTGTGATCCGAGGTTCGAACCCCCATACGGGAGTGAGATTATAAGTGATTTTACAATGAATTTCTTCTTAAGGTTCTGTTTGTGACCGCCTATCGGATATTAAAAAGGCTATCAGCTATCTTTTAACCTTGTCCAAGTCACATCCTTACGTCTCATTTAGATCAACCGAGTACGCGACCGAGAGAGTGAACTCGGCCGAATACAACAACATGCACAGGATTTGGCCGAGCGATCCGAATAGTGATTTGAGTGAACGAGTGCATAGAAACCTTTGTAATTTTCTTGGGTGGAGAGAATATCCCCACCACTTGTAGCACGTCCTCACTCGACAGTTTGACGAGTTTTGTTGAATCGAACGAAAAGTACGTAAAAAAGACTGAATCGCTAAGAAAAACTTATACGTGTGTAGACACTTACTCGGTCAATATTGTTGCTCTGACATGTACTAGGTCGGTCTAAATTAGGCTTTATGTTCATACTCTATCTACTAAAAAGAGAGCTTGAGCGACTGAGTAACAAGCTGATTATTTATTTGAAACTTATCATACAAACAGTAAAGATCAACTATCTCGAAATTGGTATTTTTGATTAATATCACTATTTTGAGAAAAAAATAATATATCACCAAATTGAAAGCAGCATAGAAGAATTCGTTATACAGATATGACCGTATTTTTGACTTGTGCTCGAATCAGCGTAATTTATAAGGAAAATGCCGCAAGGTCAATAAGGTAAAATGTCTATTTGCGCGTCGAAGTCCATTTGAAAGATATTTTTAAAGATGTTGAATACGCTTGAAAGTTTATCGCGGTTGTTGCTCCGATTTCTCACCTCGTCACCTCTCTAATTTTTGATCTGTCTGCATGCGCGAATGCTGACTTCTGGCGCGGCGTTGCACTCGGCAGTGAAAACAAACAGGTGACATGATAATATTGGATATTATTCAATTAAATAATTAAGAATAACTGTGTGGTCTGTCAATCATTTTCAAGGCCTCATTGGACGTGCTCTGAAATGATTCAATAGGTCACGCTGACTTAATCGTAATCAAGGGTAACATCCTAAGACTTTTAAATATCTCACATGGATACCACCACAATCTCGATTTCTAATCGTGTATTCTGTTAAGAAGATGTCGGGCTTCCGTCTCTTATCTAAAATATGGTAAATTGGCTTTTGATCTTTATTTTTTTAATTGTAGTCTTGTGTATGTATTATTCGTAAGTTACGAGAGCAAAGAATTATGGAAATCATTCCATCACGGTATCCAGAGACATTCTTTCTTCATGGTATCCGAGGAAATCAACAACCAACACCAACGACGTGATACCGAATAACCAGATCTTATTAACATCAACCTCAAAACTTATAGAGAAAAACATCTCCCCGCTTTATAATCGCAAAGGGGAAGACGTGAAAAAACTCTATGTAAAGCCTTTATCATTCATTTGACACTGATCTCGTCTTTTAGCGAGCTCTCTGGATATGAACCATCACAGACTTGGTAATATCAACTTGACTTAAGTGGCTGAGCTATGTTAGTAGAATTGTTACTATCATGTTTATATTTTTTATATCAAGAAGATAATGCATGATGCAAACCTAGTCGACAACAACTCTACTCAATCTCGTTGCATCATATAAGGATGATCAAACATTGTTGGTTACGCTATCGTTATAATTACCTATACTGTAACTGATGTTTGTTCTCTTATAAGATCTCTTCTGAGGTTAGGTTTCTTCTTGATGAAATGCATTTTTCATTAAAATATATCTGCCTATGTTAGCCATGTGCATTGTGTCTACAACATTCACGATTTATGATACCAGTATGTTAGTAATTTGTCCTCTGGTGCATGTTTGTCTAGGGGAGCTTGCTACAGGCAATCCTTCTCCTGTCATGTGGGTGTCGACTCTTTTAGTTAAAATCATGTACTGCGTTGAAAATTCAGAAGATGAGAACGTCGCAAAAAGATATTAAATTTAAAATTAAAAAAAGGTGTCCAATAAGGGTTTTCATCCACGAAATGCGACCATTGTCGAGAAAGCGACGAGAGTATGCGCGTTGGAAGGCGGCCAAAGAATGCAAACATTATTATTCTTTGCATAAAGCGCCGAGTGTGTTGGTTTTTTTCTTTGTAGTGCATCGTGCGTCGTTTGTTTGAATCCCATTGCGAACTTTTTATAGCCCGCTGTCACTTTCCGGAACAAACGACCAGTTGTTAATAAAATGCCATCTTACTTGTTTCTTCAAATCTGTCTAGTATATGTAACAAGCAGGTCACGCAATTCACGCATTGCGTCCACAGAATATAAATCACCTGCATTAACTCTAACTACATCATATTGTGTGCCTAGCTATATTTTTCATTCAAGGGTTTATGATTGTTTCATTACATAAGCATTTTTTTTTGTTTATTTAGATTACTTAGAAGATATATCTGAGTTACTAAGATATCAGGAGTGCCACTCTCAAACATATTTGTACGTAAGTGCTACTATAATACCAATTGTAAAATATTAATTCGATGAAAACTTTCACTTGTGGTGTAAATGTTCACAATGCTATGGACCATCATAATTATTAGAGCATCCAATCCCGAACCCTTTTGTGATTTTGGAATTAACAATTTTTCCCATTGGGATTGAACATTCAACATAAAAAGGATTCGTGATTGAGAAATTTTTGTCGAATTTAAAAACCCAGGAATTTGCAGGATACCCAAAATGAAACGCCTCGAAACATTTTTTAGCTCTTCCGAGATTTTCAATTTGCAAAAGCCAGGAATTTAAGGATTGTTTTTTAGCACTCGCACAACTTTCTCTAATTTTATCAATTCCGGATTTCGGGATCCGAGATCCCGGGATTAGAGGCCCTAATCATAATGTAAAATACCTAGATTCATTACGAAACGTGTTCAAAAGTAAAATTATTGATTGAATATGTATTTAATAGGTAGGGCATAATGATAAGGAGAAAAAAAATACTTGATAGTTCTGCAATAATTATGAAAAGATACTGATAGCAATTTCGGCATTAAAAAAATGTTTTTACTCATCCGTAACCGATAGATAACAAACATTTGATGCTGATGGAGACACATTTAAAGGAATTAAATTGAATTCAATTGACAGTTTTCTTATATTGTCAATTCCAAATAATGACATATAATAGAATTTAAAATATCAGATTTTCACTTTCCTTTTCATAGTTTGATATAGATCGTTATTACCGGTTTTCATTGTCCATATTACAAAAATACGATTACAAAACATTGACACAAAGCCGGTTTAATTATGTAATTCCGTCGCCTCTCTAATAATATTTAAAAATCATGATCTGTTTTCATTAACTCGTGTTCGAAAATGCAATACTTTAATAAATGTGTCATAAGTCTGAAAGAGAATATAAATATAATTAATGAAGAGATAGATGCCAAGTCAACAAAGCGCGAAAAAAAGTGTTCTACAGTTGGGCAACATAAAAAAATGTGAAGAATAACAAATCATACAGAAAGCGACGCAGTCTCGACTCTCGAGCACTGCAATGACGTAGATACTAGATAGGTACCTGCATCTTATTAAAGAAGAACGTTCTTGGAACATTGCTCTCTTTCTATAAGCTATTGAGATAAATTTCTACAGTGTACTAAACATTGAGTTACTACATTAAAGGATGCAACACAACATGTTTTTTTTTGCATATATAATGAACAAACAAAGTAATAGCGAATTTGATATTTTCGTTTGCATTTGACATTTGACTATATGTACAGTTTTGGTACAATTTTATAATGTACGTTCACTAATTTGACTATAAGTGTTTGAATTGTTTTATTATCACATTATACTTTCTTCTTTGCTTTTCAATAAATATATTGATCTACTTATTAGTTTACTGTTTGATTTTTCATTAATTGGTTCTGGTTGTAAAATTTGGCATCGAGGCGACTTGATTTTCGTTTACAGATGAAGTGAAGATATGACCAGTCATTTAATTGGATGAGTTGTTACACATCGAATTACTGGTGTCGAACGAGTACAATGAAATTCATTAATACATTATATTATTCTATCTCCCAAGTACAGTTTAGAAGCTCAGTGGATAAGTTACCAGAGGATGATTGCCGGAGAGGCTTAATCTTAAATACCACATTCATTCGACAATGTGTTATTCCAGGTGTAAAATTTACCTAACGTTCATTGACCTGTGTATAAATATCGATTTGCTGAATGAAATCTCAGACACGCGAAATTCTTTGTGATTTTTTATGCATGGCCTATTACTATTGCATAACTTTAATTCGCTGTTTCCGGTGGAGGATGTCATTAATTCAATAATATTTATTGCGTACGTATATTTTTTTAAGCGACTATGCTCATCTGATTAAATTCTCAAACAAAAAAAAAATGAATATAAATAAACACACATGAACTTATTAAATATATGAATACCAGTGATTGATATTTTTTAAAATCTATGTCCGCTCCTAATGTGGAGCATATGGCTTCCTATTGGAGGTATCTCAACAGATTTTTCTACGAGAACTGTTTGTAAGTCAGTCGCTCAATGTCTCTTTTCCAAAGTGACGATAAAGCTAGGAGAGGACTAGTGATTAACTAATCACTCTCGTTACGCCCAGTTATTGAATGATGGGAAAGGTGGGAGGGAAATTAAAACATCATACACATCCATACCTTCGAACAGAATTCGATAAATCAATCGTAAAAATGCTGTTCGTAGTGGGACTCGGTCCCTTAAGTTTCACAACGCGAACCACTGTGCTATAGGACCCGACAATAATAATAACCATAATAATAAAAATACTTGCTATATTAATTAACATAAGACAGGTGAAAATAATTATGAGGAAATAATTTCAATTAAAACATGCAGGTATGTATTTGGAACCTAATAATTACGTACTCAATTTGCATTTTTACGATTTCCGAGTATTAACAGCTGAGTTTAATTATGCAGGCCGAGAGGTAATGCATGTATGCAATTTTTGTTGCATTATATCCTTTCAGTAAAAGACAATCAATAAATTTGATTACTTTAGAGCCGAAAGCCAAACAAGGTTTTATCGTCATGATCATTAGTTTGATTATACAATATAAAAATATTTTTTATTTATATTTTGATTAGATTTTTTTTTATAGCGGAAATCATTTTCAAATTTATTTTATTGTGGAGAAAATTTGAATTTAATAAGAAATACACGATGTACAGCGTGAAATATTATATATTGTAAATATGTTTCAAGTTCCACATGTATTATTTTATATTTTTGATAACTTTGTGGTATCAAATCATTGCCAGGACATAAATTATATTTGTATCACAATAATCTTTTTCTTCTAACATCAACATCACCAATTTTTGATACGCATATTTATTTTATTTAAATTTTAAAGCACCTATTATAATATACTCCACATTGGAAGAATGAATATGTAAATGTGTGAAATGTATACTTTAACTTACTAGCAGTTTTGGTTGAAGCTGAAATCATTAAAATTCACATTCACTTAGTCTAGTAGTATAAATTAACTAGTAAGTGTATAAACTCACAAACGAACACTAGACATAGAAAAATGATAATGACATGAGAGGCTTAAATTTTTATTGATAATCGATATTCAACTTCCTAAAGGATTAGAAAAAAATTATAGCACGCGATTAATTCATTTAAGTATAGCTTCTTGAAACCAGTGCTGTGAAGTCGGAGTCGGAGTCGGGAGTCGCGAAGTCGGCATTTTCCCCGGAGGTAGAGTCGGAAAAATCGTAGAAAAATAATTCGAATATATTGAATTTTTTTTAGTCTATTCATCATATTGGTTGGTGAAAAGTATTAGATTAAGAAATAATATAATGCCTTCCCACCAAGTATTGACAGTAAACACCCTAAAAGTGAAAAGTTATAGAATTATTCTAGTGACTGGAATGCTCTGATGGTATGTATGTAAGTTAAACGGAAATGATTGAAAAGATCAATTCGAAATCGTACCCGACTTTTCCACAGCCCTGTTTGAAATGTCAAAAATTATGCTCCATTTTCATATTTCGATACGCCATTTTGATGTTTCTGGTAATTCGGTTGGCAGTGTAATTATATTATGACAATAAAACAAAGGATCATCACGTTGTACGCCATAAAGGCACGTACACATATCACTTGCACTCGAACAAGCGGTTCGCGAAAGGAGAAAAGATGTCAGTCCAATAGCAGAGGGTGTATTTTGTTGAAAGAAAATAAAACAGCGACAACCGTGATGCAAGTGTCCAATTAACACCAGTTACGTTATCAGCCATTAACGCCAAAACCGACGCTTTAAAACTTTACTGTGTAAACGAATGTCATGCATTTCCTTTTTAATCCATCTTGTGCAACGTGTAACCTGCCATTTTGAAGCACGCCTCTCGGTCCAGATATGATAATTGGATTTGTGCTACGCGGAAACAATGGCTACCGCACCGCAACTAGCATTATTATTAATTATATAATACACATACACAATGTTAACAATTTAACCGATTATAGAGTTTTATGTGTCATATACCTATAAATTGTAAATTAGCTGACTTACAGCCTCACCTATCGACAATATGTCATTTTAATCCGCTGAATGAATTAAATCGTTTAATGTTTTTTGATGAGATTACTTACAGCGGTGGGCTGCCAATACAGTAAAAGGGGCTCGCTCAATCTAAAAGCAATTCTCGGTGTTCTGGGGAAAGAGTGATTTTTTTATCACTCCTATGCAGTTATATGCAATACTTAAATAATCAATCGATTGTTACTTAATACACTTATAATATGTGACAATATGCAGTTCACTGTAAACTTATCAATCCAAATGGCTAAAAATGTACTGCTGTGTATACCGAAGCTGTCGTAGATTATATACGAGTCAGGAATTGCAGTTATATACTAATTTGATCTGAGAATATAGTTTTCTCTTTAATTAACAAGGGGCTCGCCGGCCTTCATAAAATTTAACAAGGGGCTCGCGCGAGCCCCTCCGAGCCCACCCCTGACTACTTACATAAGTTTCATATTTTCAATTTGTGATTTATACTATATACATGCGTGTGGACCGTGGACTGAATTTATGATTGCAAAAATATAAGCACAAATGACAGTAAATATTACAATTTTGCAGCCGAAGTGTCGTTTCGAAAAATATTTTTGGATTCATATTGCGAAAAGTGGATAAGGAGCTTTTAATAAGATGCTGAAATCGATCTTATGAGCAGAATATTAATTTATCAGAGATAATCAAAAACAAAATAAAATAATGACATTTATGTTAAAATGAATGATAGATAATTAAAAAAAATGATTAAAGATCAGAACCGGTTTCGCTCATAACGAACATACAAATACTGATAAAAATATAAATCGAAAATTATGTATACAAAATTAAGTAAGACTAATAACAAGGTGTACCAATTGTTTGTGATAGTTATAGTAATTAGTGAGTGATAGTAAATTTAAAACTGATAATAGATAACGTATTTACCAAGTTGATGATGCATGTACTTATGTAGTAAATTGCTTGGAAAGAAAGTTTTTTTTTTAAATAAAAAAAGTGAACAGACATGGAAATATTATGTCATATTTAAATAATCTTAAAACACATATCATGCATTTAATTCGATTCGTTTGTACGTCTGTCATATTTGATTTACTATTATTAATATTCGCTGATAATTTATTTAAATAAATATATTATGTACTTTCATTTATGAACACGCATAGGTTAAACTGGAGAAACGTAAATATGCATCCACATTGACGTTTCATACCAATCGTAATTCCAAATTTAAATTCAGATCTCTGAGATCGATCAAGTTACGCCTTGCTAGTTTGTGATCAAAATGTCCTCCAATTAAACCCACAAAATATTATCCTGACAGCTATCATTATAGTATAACATTACATACAGTTAAGAAGGTATAGTAATGTGCCGTGTGTCATGGATGTTGTATTATTATTATTATTATGTTACGTAGGTGTAGCCCAAGCGAATGGATACCGCATGAATAATTCACAAGGTGGCGTGAGTAAGCCTCTAGGTGGACGTGTAGTTAACTCATTGTGATTTTTATCACAACTCTGTCCTGTCTGGAAGGAAGAGGCCATTGTGAATTTAGGAGCAATGTAAGAATATACATACATTGAAAGTTATCCACGCATAATGCCAATATTTTAGTAAGTAATTGTGAATAGTTCTCATATTATTTAAGCATTTTGGAAAGTTATATTTATATAGGCAAGCTGGTAAGGGATATTTTTACATGTTTTTACTATGTCCGTTCCAAAACAAGGTCAATATTTTCAAGGTCAGATTTTGTCACTAACGACCCAGGTTTCGCCTTTCGGCATCTTCAGGCGTTCAAGTGCACGGATGAACTTGAACTGACAGTTACTGAACGTTAGTGACAAAATCATAGTTTGAACGATTCAAATTTAATATTGAAATTCCACCAAGCACCTTCAGTCGCAATCTTAAATTATGTCAATATAGTTAACAACGTGCTACTCTTTTACTCCCGAAAAAACACTAAATACCACTAATAGACTATGCATTTCTCTAGGAAATCAATTAATTGTAGATAATATCAAAAATAAATGTTGGAATCAAAGAAATTACAAAATATTTGTATGAAAATCGTCGTCACATTCCAAATATGTATGCCTTATGGTTTTTTTTATGAATTTTCATTTGACATGTTATGTTGACATTTTTATACTAATATTATTCAGGGTAAACAATGGGAATCAATCATGTATGATAATTTGTCATTTTCCTATTTGTAATTAATCTGTCGATATAACTTTATTGTTATTAGCAGTTTTTGGTAATTTTAAAGTAGAAAAAGAGTAGCATGTTGTAAAGCATTGACATCTGAAATAATTATGCTGTCGACGATGATAAGATTCTAAGACACAAAAGGGTAAAATCATGTTAAAAATGATGAAAGAGGATTATGAAAACAAATTTTAGAGTAACGAGGTGAGAATCATGCGTTTTGTCGATGTACATAGTATAATGGAATTGAAATGAATGAATGGCAATTGAAACCAGACTATTATTTGAGAGTTTTAACATTGTCATTATATTCCAGCGACAAACCGAAACTAATATTGATCGACTCCAAAACATTATCATTGTTATGGTTTTTTACTGCGTGGCCACAGCGGCTTTCAGTGAACCATTAAAATGACCATATTCGCAAATTGCTTGATTGTCCATCCAAGTGTAAAAATAGACAAAATCGATTATTCCGTCAGAATCGCAACCCTGAATTTTATTTCGCGTGCGAAATTCATGATAGGGTTTTTTTGTACACAATCAACCTGTCACAATTTTGATAGTATTCTGTCGCTCAAACCATGGCATCTAAAGCTAATCAATTTCAAAGTTGTCTACGTAAGCATTCTTAATATAAGGGCAAAAAATATTGATGCTTGGAATGAGCTAAGCTATTAGTGGTATTATTATATTTCGAAATCAGTTAAAATGAGTTATAGTATACAAAAAAAAACAGTTGTTTGACTGTTTGGCATAAATGACGCGACTGATTTGATCGTCAAACGATAGCCGCTATTCATTTAAAAGAATTTTACTATATTTCCTAGAGGTAGGGTAAAGCAGTGCTTCCCAACCTGTGGGCCGCGAAATTCAGTAGAAAGTACAAATATCTATATATTTAAGTCTGTCAAATCGGTGCTTCCCATATTGGGGGCTGCGGAATTTCTTAAGCGGGCCGCAGTGGGAATGCGGGATCGAGAAATTGGATTCCAGGGAAAAAGTATAGCAAATTGAGGATTTCGAATTCGTCGGTGAGCTAAAAAAATAAAACGTGTTACGGAGACAATTATTTTTTTTTAGATTTAGGGGGTCGTGGAACGAAAAAGGTTGGGAAGCACTGGGATAAAGCATAGTTCATGTATAATTTACAGTTACGTGATAATCATTTCCAAGTATGAATTATACAGAGTACCTATATAAATTGGGTAGTTATAGAACCATTCACATTATTTTCGCAGAACTTATCCCTACAGACAGTGTTAGAATATCCACGAAGAAATTTCCATAAATACTACTAGACAAGTGATGACCCACTTTGAGTCATCTCGGCCGTTAAAAAGTGATGCAAAAAACTAATTGATGCATGTGATGTGGGTATTTATAAAACTTAAAACAATCCATCGGTACTATTCTACTAATCACAAACGTAACAACTGCACTATTTATTGGTTGGTGCTATTCTGGATGTGTGCTATACTATATACCCAATAGTTAAACACTGGTTAATTCATATACCCACTTGATATTTACAATGCCCACCTAATGCGATTTCAATTTTGCTTTCTAATGCTCATACACTTATTTCTTCTCATATCTTATTGGTTATAACAAACGTGAATCGACTTTCTGGAGATCATGTTCACAATAATAATAATATATTATATACCTGTCAAAATTATGCACAATCATTTTTTTTAAAGTGATTGTACGTGTTTGTGTGAATGTGTGGGTAACGATAAAAGTATAAAGATAACAAATGATAACTACAAAGCTATTTCACCCATGATGCAAAAAAAAAAAATTATTATGCAGGCAGACGGGTCAAAAAACACATGCATTCAAATTCTTGCATACACTTGGTGGATGTGGCACATAAATACTTTTGAATTCCCGTCCTACCGGCAAAAAAAGGTCTGCCAACAGAACAATAGCTACGCGCCATCTGTTGTTAGGTAAGAAAACAAAATAATAATAACAACAAAAAATACACTTTTTTTACACTGCCAACACATCTCCGTCTATTAAACGTTCGAATTGTGACAGAGAAAGAGAGACATTTTACAATGCAATAGAGCGAGATGAATGATAGAATAACATCTTTTTTGTCGTGTATACAATGAGGGGAATTATTTATGGTCACAGAATAAAAATGGAGATCTTTAACCTCCCTGCTGTGAAGCAGTTATTATTATTTCTGTATTGTCTTACTTACAATTATTATTGAACAAGTAGTTTAAGAAACAATACAAGTAAGAAATGAATTCGTTTCGACCTCTAGACTTTTCTACGGAAAGTTTTCTTTATAATTTGATAAATTTGTCTTTTACAAAATTGGACAGAAGAAGCTTATTAACGTAACTGTTTAGTCCCAATTTCAACTGATCATTTTCGACCCCGAAAAAAATAACATACCTACAGGTTTTTTTTCAAATATTATGTATGTCAAATCCCTATTTTTTCCTATTGTATTTTTAGCAATAGCTTAGAAGCAATCTGTGAACTCCCAAAATGATATTGAATGTATAAAATTTACAATAACAATACTGATAAAATACAAAAAAATATAATATTATAATTATATAATCAAACCGAAGCATATTCATTATATTATGTTCACGAAAAGCTGGGCGTTGATGAATGATTGCCAATTAGACCTCGTAAAACACTCTATATCCAGTAGTATGCTGTTACCAAGCTGCGGGATCGATTTTTTCATCACAAACATCAGATGTTAAAAACAGAGCTGTGGAGTCGGAGTCGCGGTATTTTGGCCGGAGTCGGAGTCGTGAAAAGTGAGCGGCTCGATTTTTTTGTTGAAAAATATATTTAATGATGTGTATTTAAACAAAATAGTCAAAAATGTTAACATTTCATGTTTGGCTGACTAAAGATGATCTGATGGTATACATATATATATGTATAAGTTAAAATGAAATTATTGAAAAAATTCCTCGCAGTCGGAGTCGTTAATTATATTAAAGCTGGAGTCGGAGTCGTCTTTTTTTCATGCGACTCCACAGCCCTGGTTAAAAATATACAGCTGGATCAAGTATTTCTCAAACACTTCTGCTGGACTAAATGATGTAAGTAGTTCATAATCTTTGTTGATATGATTGTTTTGAGTAATGCATTATAATAACAGGTTAAAACATTACTTATACAGATTAAAATATGACTAGATCAGTGCAGTTTTATTACTAACACACAGCAAGAGCGCTTGAATACGTTTCATGGCGGATGGTAGAGGTTCAATCTATTCGACATGACTTGAATATTGCTACCATATTAAGAAGCAATGGCGCATAAAACAAATTTATACATGCAAATCACATTCAAATCAACAGCGAAACTAAAAAACAAAAGATAATATTGCCATAAACGTGAACAAATTCATAAATAAACATAAAATAATAATGTTAATCTGCAACTGTATTTTCCCACATAGGAAGTAAATTTATTAACGATTTTAGAAAATTTCGATAAAAGTTATAATTTATGTGTAATTTGTGGTAATTATGTAATTCCCACAGACTTGCTTTTTATTATTTTTTCAAAAGTTGGAAATCGTGTTTTCCGAATCCGGTTATTCCAATCTGTAAATAATTACGAGTGTAATAAATTCAAAATGTACTGCCGATTTCAAATTAATATCCAGTTTTACGATAGCTCCCATTGTTGTTTATTCGTTTTAGTAAAACTACGCATTATTTAAAATCATTAAATATATAAATTTAATGGATTAAAATAAAAAAAAATAACCACCATTTATATTCTGTAATAAATTTAACAGATAAAACGTATCGATGATTAAGAACAAATCATTCTACACTACAGAGATATAATATTATATTATACTATGTGGAGCATACGAACTCTTATTGGTTAATTTAAGCAGAATTTATTCACCGAAAACCTACTGTGAGTTGATCACACATTATTTTTTTTACAGATAGGATGAATGTTGGAGCTTGGAAAGCGTTATCTTTACTTTTATCGTTAATTAACATTCAGCTATCAAATTAATGTGTCTAGTAGAGGATTCAAGCTCTTGACCGTGCAACGATTTGATTATATTGCATATGCCATAGCTCTTATCTGTTTTATTCCAAAGCGCAAGAAAGATTATGAGCATTTTTTCTGATAGATCTGATCATATTATAACTAGCTAAATACGAATCAACATATGTTGAGTTAAGGCTATCAAAAGAATTTGATTGAATATAATTTATCGGCACGTCGTACAATCTAGGATCGATTGAAAAATCACGTATCGGGATTCAAGCCTGTAAGCTCCGAAACCTAAGTCAACAGCGTTGACCACTAGAGTACATACCCGGGAATACATCTACGAATATTAAAATTAAAGTAAATATCGCATTAGACCTGCGAGTATATTCTGAAGGTCGCAATAGAGGTTAAACCATCCAAAATAGTATCGTTTCAAAATAAACACAAACTAGTTCACTTTCCCACCCCTCGATAAAAAAAATCAAAGAATCACATCGACATCCCATTTTACAGGACCGGTTCTTCATTTGGGTCAGTCGTAGAAAAAAAAGCTGTGATTTAGGGGATTAAATGCATCCTTGTTTCTCGGTCTGTCTACCCGATAAGGCAGTTGAGCGACAAAAAAAAGTGTCGAAAAAAGACAACAAAAACCAGTCGACCCTAGGGAAGGTAGTTTTTTTCACAAGGGTTTGTAACAGGTATTGAAATAGTTTCGCCTGTTTTCTGCAGCAAAAAATCTGGCACAGGGGTACTAAATTTATTGGATAATATATATTGCTTGACATATTCTGTTACCAGTTCTAGCATAAACATTTTTGTTGTATTATTTCCCATGTCTGTTTCTCAGTGGGAACTGTATGGATTAGTAAATTGTATTGATTGAATTGGCATTTACTTGGTAGAACTCAATTGTAATAAGGTGAAAAATATAACAAAGTATTTTAGTTTAACATTTTGTCTTATATACATAGTTGATAGCTATTTCGGCGTATGCCATCTATTCGTAATTCGTATGCCTTTGTTCTGACGAAGGCATTCGCCGAAATACCTTTCAACTATATAAAACAATGAATTATTGTAGAATTAAAATACTTTCGCTGTTTTTTCACCTTATTCACATTATAAAAAAGTGAGTATGCAGAAAAGTTTCATGTCACAAAAAAAAACTGAAAAACGAACGAAGTACAACAGTACAAAAAATGCAAACTTAACATATACAAAGAAGCAAAATTATTTTTACTAACATAGTGATAAGTCAAAGATATTAAGTTTGAGATCATTATATCTTTAGCATTATAAGAAATATTATTTTACTGAAGATATTAATTTAAAAGCACTGACGTTTACAACACTATATTATTTCCAAAGAACAGCAGGTATATCCCATTATGAAACGAGGGTGAAAAAACAACAAAGACCCAGTAGAAAAAAAGCTTTTGCAATGGGGTAGGTTTTTTGCATGTAAATAAGTGGATACATAATGTGAAATTGTATTTGATTATTCATAAAGGCATACGTTCGAGGAAAACCGCATGATGAATGAGTCATAAAATGTTGCAATTACTAAAAAATATTCAGTAAGTTAGGCATGCGTATTGAAAGTAATTTTTGCTTTTACCAATATTTTAAAACACTCGTTAAATAATAGTTACACTTTTTAGATTTGATTTAGGCATAAGTATTATACAAGTATTTTTATTCATAAATAAATTATATAATATGTAAAATGGATTGAAATATGTTATGATAAAGCTATTAAACTTATGTAAAACAGTAGTGTGATAGAATCATATGTTAATCTTTGTAAAACGTTGCTTCCTTTTTACGTATATAATGTAAAGATCTAAATAAGATAAATGCAAATTTTTGATTATTTTCTTATCTTAACTTGAATAACTTTTTTTTTTAAATCCATCATCAAATGAAAGATGATGTGTTAAATATTGTATCTAGGTTTATACCACAGAAGATGCTTAATTAACCCTCCAAGGACGAGCGTGACCATATGGTCACAGTAAACACCGTTGTCTATTGATCCCACTATTCATCCTTTTTCTACCTGAATATCGTTGCTTTACTCATATTTAAAAAGGTGTGTTAGGTTGTATAAAGGTTATTTTTGTATAAATAGCTCTGTTAAAATATTTTTCTTATCAACTTGACAATGCTCGCAATGAGCGAAACCGGTCCTGACCTTTTAAATAAAGTGGAATACAGTACAAAGGAATATTGTGTTTTTATTAATATAATGTCTTTCCACCAAGCATTGACAGTGAACATCCTAAGAGTGATTTGAATATGGTTTTTAGGAATTATACTGGACTATCGATATGAATCACACTGGGAGCGGACACGGTAAAGGACACGAATAACGTACACAATACAACTGTGGAATAAGGAATTTAAATAACGTTATATTTAAAAAATATGTAGACACTGATTTTTAAAAAAGATATTTGAGAGAGATCTAGAGCAAAGCTGGTTTAAGAAAAGGCTAATATTAAATACTCTTAATCCGCCATTCGGTATAGCCTTAAATCTAAAGCAATAGTAAGGCGAATAAATGGATGATAAATGTGTAGATGTTTCCGGATAGTACACTAATCTTGGTATCAGGGTAGGATGTGATTCCCATAAATCTGAATAAGGAGCTCGCCTGAAGCAGAAACTGGAAGTTTGTTAGGTCGGCGGTAAAATATTATATATTCCGCCAGAACTATTCTGAAACTAGAACGTTATCGGAAAGTTTCGCAGAAAAAACACCAAGACGTTTGTTTTCATATAACACAGATGAAAGCACTAACTTTTTGGTAAGTTAATCGCGTGTACTTTTAAATTCTTAGTAGATCATTTTAATTTATTTTTTTGTAAAATATTTCACGACCGAGATCTCTATCGTTATGCGAAACGGTTTCTGATTACAAGGTGAAATAAATTAAGACAATTATGAAACTTGGTGTATTATTTATTATATAAATAAATTGTTAGAATCACAACGAAACATTAGCCCATGGATGTCCAACCGTTCGATCCGATCTAGCGAAAGCTTCCGTGAATTTCGAAAAAATATATAATTTAAATACAAAATATACAAAAATTGAATTATTTTGTAAACACATACCTAACTAATGATATGTATTTCGCATTTAAAATAAACATTTCTAAGTTTAAAGAAGGGAAAACCCCTATTAGATAAAAATTCTAATAGGAATCATGTTAGAAGTCGATCGCGAGAAAACTTAAGATTGAAAAGTCGTTCCCGGGGCAAAAAAGGTTGGACACTCTTGCGTTAGCCTAAGGATGCCGAACCGGTATATGGCAAAGAAAAAAAATGGTTGATTCCGAAAACAATTATTTTCTAGCTCCCCTTTAAAATTTCGTATAAGAATCTTGTAAGGAGTCGATCGCGAGAAAATTTAAAAGTAACTCTCAGTGCAAAAAAATATTGGTTACCCTGCGTCAACTAAGGACGTTAGAGATTTAAATTTTAGTACTTCTCTTCATGTAGTTTAAATCTTATTAAAGAATGTTCGATTAAAAATGTTAGCGATGAGATCCTTAAAAAATTGCGGGTTCAGTCGGTAAGAAAGAATGTGATTTATTTCACAAATATAATGCTTTTCCATCAAGAATTGACAGACACCTTAAAAGTGTCAAACGCTCTTCAGCAAAACAAAATGGTCGTCAAATTAATGGCAACGTTTGACAACCTACACAAATATTATGCAGTATACATATTTTAAAAGGACGTCATTATTTATTTATGTTTGAATTGAGTTGTGCGATAATTAGATAATGGTTTTAACAGTGGCGGTTATACGTACTGGGTTAGGTGGGCTTAGCCCGATCTGCATTTTTCACCCAAAATATGTAGAAAAAAAACTTTAGATGGCTGAATAAAAATCAACAGCAAGTCGTCTAATCGTACACGATTGCGCCTCGGTATACAGTCTGCAGTCATTACGTCACGCGGGCTAATTCAATCTAGCCCATACATACAAAATCACTCGTACCAACCTCTGTTCGTTAAAAAATAAACGTCAGGGTTCGTTGTATTCAGAGACAAGTTGTATTGTATGAACCAAAACACGGTAGTTCGCTTTGAAGGAGACGAATTTGAGGTTCAGTTTTTACTATTCTATTATTTCATACTTACATTAGCTTTGATTTAATTATATAATAATTTATGCTTTGCAGTAGTGTCGTAGTATTTGTTGAGTTGCTTGTAGATTAATGTATAAGGTGAAGTGGAAACATGCACAATTTCGTAAATAGTATACAATGCTAAAATTTTCTCTAGCCCACCCAAGATTTTAGGTCACGAACCGCCACTGGGTTTTAATAACATGGATTTTTTCAATAAATAATGTCCCTTCTACAGGACCGACCACGACCCACCGAAGACTGCAAAACTCACGAAGAAGAAGAAATATGTATGTATTACGCAAGGTGGTTGTATATTTTTAATATGTAGTCTTTTTTTACTGACATTTTTGGACGTTTTTTGAATACGTGTTATGGCTTCGCAAAAATCAATAATCATAAATCGCCAAATGGCTTGTAAAACGGAAATAAATTGCGTCACAGGAATCGGATAAGATTTATCGGCAATTTCCAATCGGAAATTTTCTATTATGGCCGGTGATTGATAATGGCTATTAACGAAATAGCGGCGCTTATTATTTGACATTGCATTGTCGACATGCGCTGCGCTCTGGTGCATGATATGCACTAGAACGGCAATCTAAATAAAAAATAATAACCATTTTCCAGTTTTTATTTTTAACCTGGAAATCCAGAGCGGCCAACTTATCGTGGAATTAATTGAATTTGCTGATAGTTTTGACATAATAAATTGTTTCGAAATTAAATATTGTGAGGCACATTTAAAATTCAAAGTGCTTGGCATAACTTTGACCTATATCTTTGATGCTCAACACGTGGCACGTAAGCCTCATATCACCAAAAAAATCATTAATTTCGGCCGATCCACAAAATACTAGATTCTGCAGTTTTAAACATTTAAGTTTCACTTTTTAAAAAAAATACTGAAATAAGTCATGAAAGGCAATATAAAATGATCAACATAGAAGAGTTTCATTTGTCAATCTTGCAGTGTTATGTCGGCCTGCGTTAATCATTCATCTATACCAGTGGTTCTCACGTGAAAATTCACCGTGGCCGCATTATAAACGTCAGCGGTCATATGAAAATGTCTCGTGGTCGCACCAAATGTTTGTTTTGAGATATGATAAAATAGCAGCATTTACTAAAAAAATGAATCAAATTTACAAATTAATTTGTGAAAACACATTTTTTAAATTTCATGGTGGCCGCATCAAAATCGTCAGGTGGCCGCATAATCTATACTCTATAGCAGCAGTCACCAAACTACGGCCCGCCCTCTAAATATTTCAATCCAGCCCCTGATTTTTATAGATAAATAATTAAGATATAAGAAATATTTTTTTAATAAAATTCTAATAGTATTCCATAGTCAAACCACCAACGTTTTAAAAAAAACAATCCGGCTAGTTTCTCTAAAATTTTGGCGACCCCTGATCTATACACACGTAATATAAATAAAATGTTGTTGTGACATGTGAAACATTCAAGTTTGATTCCAACAAGAACACTTTCTGTCCCGCAATACATATAAAAACATCCTTCAAGCCCGTTCCTCAAAAATGGCACAGTTGCCATTTTTGTTAAAATGATTAATCAAAAATGCTCCAGTAAACATAACGGGAATGGTGGGAGTTAAAATACACCGAAAATTCAGCCAGGATATAACCGGCTGATTGATGAATGAGTCCAGCAATTCCTGCAGTGCCTACATTGGCATCCCGGTATGGACGCCATCACTCAATGTACAATAAAATATAAGCGTATCGATTCAGCTGAGCATTATTATTAATAATAAGTATTGATTGAATTGGCACTTACTTGGTAGAACTCCATTATAATAATGTGAAAAATATCAATGTATTTGAAGTTAATAGCTATTTCGGCTTACGTTACGACCTCGTCAGATTATGTTTAAACATACATTAACTTAGCAATATATTATATTATACTGGATAAGAGATTCACAATACACCTTCTCGAATAACATCCTAACTTATATTGAAAAATACAGTATTGAATGTAATTGACATAATGTTTTCCAGAAAAAAAAAATAATCATCTAAATTTTAACTAATTTGTTTTGAAGACTGCTCAATAGTGTCATAATTGTTATATACAGTTTCGGGAAAACGTAAAGTTAATTGATTACATTTAATACTGTATTTTTCAATATATGATACGATATATTGTGTATTTTTTCTAAGCCTGTATATTATATAGCAATCTGTTAAAATAGTTCTGAAGAGAGAGTAAGCCAAAATAGCTATCAACAACACGTATATAAAGTAATAATTTATTGCAGATCTCAAATACAGCGTTTTTAACTTACAATAATAATAAGCTTTACTACCCGATTCAGCGAAACCTGTCCTGAACATGATGTAGAAAAAAAATATCGACTACAATTATAAAGAAAAATTAAATTCTCAAAACAATATCCCGCGAATGAGTCAGTCTTAGTAAATTTCATATAGGTTTATCGAAGGATGTCTGTCATGGTAGGCTGCCAATACGTTAACGAGGGTCTCGCTTAATCTCAAAGCAACTCTCGGTGTTCTGGAGAAGGAGTGAAGTTTTTAATTGCTCCTATGCAATTATTGTATATGCAATACTTAAATATGCAATCGATTGTTATACAATATGCAATTTACCGCAAACTAATCAATGTAAATGTGTAAGAATGTACTACTGTGTATACTGAAACTATCCTAGATAATATGTAATTGAGAAATTGTAGTTATGTACTAATTTGATCTGAGAATTTTCTTATATTAACAAGGGGCTCGCTGGCTTAGGTAAAATTTAGCAAGGGGCTCGCCCGAGCCCCCTCTAGCTCACCCCTGGATGTTTGTGTATCAATATAATACAAAAAATATGTTAAATAATATTTTGATGAGTAGTTATGATGTAGTTATGCACGGTTATGCATTTAGTAATAAATTAATAAATTCCATCTGATTTTCAATTAATGTAAAACAAATATTCTGGGAGTGACAGTATAGTTAAAAATGTAGATTTGTAAAAAGTATGCAAATGAGAGAATTTTTATTACTTATATGATAAATTATTCATAATATCACGTAACAAGCCAGGTGCGGCGTGACAAAAAAGTGTGTCTTTTAAATTAAGTTGGTTTTTGTACATAATGTAAATGATAAATCAAAATAACATTGATACAGAGCCAGATAAAGAAGTAATATTTTATTCAGGCAGTCTTTCTCTCCTCTTCTGGAAATAGCTTTAGCTTACTATAGAGCAGTGTCTGCGAAAGTTTTTTACTTCACGGCACACTGTTGAATGGGATTTTTTCCGCGACACATCAAATAAAAATGCATTAAAAAAAGAAATGTACCTTATTAATATGAATTTATACATTTTTGGAGTAGGACACATTTTTAAAAATATTTTATCAACATATATGTCCGTAGGTTGTAATAATTTTACAAGTGAGAATAATGAAATTTATTTTAGGAAGAATTTCGTCAAAATGCTGATCTAAATTAGGTAAACAAAAACTCCTCGTCTACCATCTGTAAACGCTCTTGTTTTTTTTTAAATTTTACTTCCACGTGTGCTAAAAAACTAAATTCGCAAAGATACGACAATCCAAACGGCAACAGAGATTTAATTGCTGTTGTAGCTAATGGAAGATATTTACTTCATGACAACTCTACCTTAGAAAATGAACTATTTAACGGAATATCACATAATTTGAATCTTTATAACGAGTCATTATCGACGAATTTTGAGTTACTGTTGGGGCCAGATCCCCCCGTCCCTTCTCAGGCCATCATGATTAAAAATATTCCACAAGATAATTTGCTCCACTTAATAAAATGATATATTTATGATTATAAATTTAAAAAAAACCCTGCCAAAAGAGCACATGTTTAAATATACCAACTGTTAATAACACAATAAATAATAATTAACACAGTCATACATTACGGTCTGACATTTGATGCCGGATCTACCGAGAATAAAAAAGCGAAATTCATGCTAATACATACAGTATAAATTATTACGAACATTAATTTACAACCAGTCAACGAGAAAGAGAGTGTATCGTAAAATATTTTCCAGTTAAATCTACGAGGGGCCTAATGAAGCCATTAATTTACGTTTAAACTAGACTAATTAGAAGTCAAAAGATCGTGGAAATTTTAACAGTTAAAATGTACTAAGGTAGTAAATGTATATACTATCTGTAGTAAGTATACAAGTTTGACCCATGTTATTGAAAGCAAACTGGAATAAAAGATTTTAATTTCTGCCTACGGTGACCGGCAGATGATATTTATTACAAAAAAAAAAATGGATATAACAATAATTTTATGTCGACGTATTCATCTGTTCTTCCAAGGTATGTATATAACCAACCACCGCCCCCCCCCCCCTGCTATGACAATGTTAAGCGATATTGCTACGGATGTCGATATATTGTACGTGGACTTGAGTGAGTTTAGACGAGTACTATTTTGTTATACACCTAAGTAGATTTTGTTGGAAATCCCATTACAATATTCATTGTTTTCTATTTTTTTAAATATATTGGCCCTCCAGAGGTGAAGTGAGCCAACTAATAAAACGTTAAAACTATTTTTCTTGAACTTTTAACTACAATCATGTCTTTATTTATTGTTTTGGTGGATTGCATATTTTTATTTTACGGAGATAACACTATTGCAATGTGTATTGATTAATAAATTGAGGTTACTTCACTTCTACGATACTTTGAGACGTGTAGAATATTACAACGAATCATACCACTTGGCTCATTTCACCTCCATATAATAATATATTATTTCGTATATGTCGGATCCGTAGTGCAGTTTCCGTTATGAATCTCACGGGTTCAAATTCCAGTACGAATAGATTTTTTCAATCGATTTCTGTTCGAAGGCATGGATGTTTGTAATATGTAAAAAATACCCACACACCATTTAAATTGCAAAAAAATAGGCTGCAGCGATAGTGACTAGTGAACCACTAATCCTATCTTAGCCGTATCCTTTCTATCCCTACTCAAAAGACAGGTTGAGCAACTGAGTAGCAAGCAGTTTTTGTATAAAAATACTTCTGTTGAAATAACTCCAATAGGAGACCGTATGGCATTAAGAGTGCACATGGATAAAAGTTAAAAAAAATATTGCATGCAGCAAAACATTCACATATGCAATTACATATCGACTGAGGAAAGGAAAAATGATTTAACCCTCAATTTTCCAAAACAGCTTTTTTTCGATAATCACAACGTATACAACTTGACACACATTCTATCAAAAGGATGGAAGCTGCAAATTCCGAATAAGTATCTAAATTTAGCTTTTAAGTTTGAAAAAGATGACCCTGTAAAAAATTAAAACCAAGAAAAAACACTGAAATAAAGGTTTTTCTGCGACAATTTCTTTAATAAATATTAGGTTATCTCAATTAAACGCCAGTTTAGAAGTATCCGTGTACTATAATTTGCATTTGTCAAAAATCATCAAAACACGTTTTAGTGTGTGGGTTACGTCTTTTTTCCTTTCCACAGTCGATATATTGTTACGAGCGGCAGATAGCTGTTTAATTCACGTGATTTTAAATCAATAAAAATAGTATGTAAAGTATTCTGCTTCAATATTTTCATTGATGCGAGCCTATACAAAGCTGAAGAGACAATTGCAAAATGAAATCGTAATTTTGCATACAATGGTCAAATCACTAACATAGAATAAAAAGTATTAATATTTGGATATTAATAAGCCCGTCAAACCAGAAATGCATTTCGCACTGTGGACCTGTGCATGATATTAAAATTAAACCAATGCCAGACTATTACGAACACATTCAATTGATGCCTGACGGCAAGTCAAGGCTGAAAATACTTAAGGATTTTTTATACATATCCTATAACGTCGGCTTAACGTATCGTTTTTTATTTAAATTTATTTTATTATTCTACCGATATTTATTTTTTAATAAATCATTATTAGAACAGAATGGCAAGTATCGACAACATTCGGTCAGTGAGTAATTATGTTTGGCTCTTATTTTTCCGGTCAGAATTTATATAAAATGGTCATAATATATCGGTCAGTGTAAATAGTCATAATTTAAATGAAATTAAAAAAAACCTAACCTAACCTAACAAAAATGGTTATAAAATGTTCTGACCGTATAATATTTTTATTCTGACCAAAAATTTATTTAAATTCTGACCATTTAATTTGTGCCCATTAATGTTTACCATGAGATGATTCCAGGTAGATTTCGATTTTTTTAAAGTTTATTCAATTAATGGGTAACGTAAAAACAATACTCGCAGACAATTCCAATTCTATTCTCCGCAATTAATTTGTTTTCTCAATCTGCCAAAAATTGTTAAAAATCGTTCAATTTTTCCAAACATTGTAAATCTGCTATCAATCGTTCAGTTTATTCGTCAGCCAGCTCTGCATAATCTGTTTTGAGATAACGGTGAAATCAATATTCAAATGGTAAATATTAATCAATTATTATGTATTCATGTGACCGAGATTAATACATTTTTGATAAACCTGTTGATACAGGTTTTCACAGATTATATACGTAAGTCGGGTTAAATAGTAGGACATTAAAAATTTTTAGCGTAATGAGCCAGACTATACCAACATTTTTTTTAATACTTTAGAAGTTTAGCATTTTGTCAGTGTCATTTTTAACTATCTGAAGACTGGACCCGAAAAACTTTCTATCGGATAGAGCACAAAGATTTACACATAATTGCGTGTTGAAGTTGAAGTTTTGGATTAGACATCGATATACATAGAATGTTGATAGTCCACAATATGAGACATAACGAGTTACTGTAATGGATTGTTTTAAAATCATTAAATGTTGAATAATATAAAATATAAAATAATTTAGATTATTCCACGTATTGTGCTACAAACTGTGACACGTGTTTCGCCCCTTTCAGAGGCATCTTCGGACAAACTACTGATTAAACATGTTGAATATATTTTGTAATGGCCATGGCTGTGGAGTCGGGTGAAAAAAAACGACTCCAACTACGGCATTAAATTGATTAAAAACCGACTGAAACTTATTTTTTCAATCATTCCCGTTACAAATTTGCATACCATCAGACAATCTTTAGTCAGCCTAGCATGCAGTGGCAACACGAGTGTGGACTATTGTGGTTTGATTACACAGAATTAAATCTTTTTTTTTAAATGGGTGGCTCAGGAAAAAGACACCCAACTCCGACTCCACTGCCCTGGTAAGGACACATTCTATAAAATAGGTCAGTCATTCATATCTTTGATAGATTCGGCGGTAACTTTGTGGAAGTTCGTTTTTATTATAAAATTAAATTTGATAACTTTGTTATTCCACTCGTAGTGCTAAAACATGCGACACTTGTTTAGCCTATTTGAGAAGCATCATCAGATTATCGCAACGTTTATGAATAAATTAAAAATTGATTTGAAAATCAAAACGTTACGACTGACTGATAATGCTTCTCAAAGAGGCGAAACACTTGTAACAAGTAGTAGCACTACAAGTGGAATAACAAAGTTATTAAATTTAATTTTATACATAGTCATTTTATCTGTTTTTTTGTATTTTATTATTATATTGGTTAAGTCGAATAAACAAAAGTGCGTATATATCTGTGGTCTTTGTAGATAGTCTGTTTCCTGAATAGCTTCGTTTATTTTAAATTGTATATTCACGTTGACAATATATGTATGTTTAAAATTGCCGACCCCTGTATTTAAGAGTCATAATAATTCATGCGTTAATTGTGTTAGTGACCTTTTAAAAAAATTCTCGAAATACATTTGACCGACTTTGGTTTTTAATTATTGGCCTTCTGTGTTATAGACTTCCTTTTGGAAGTTGAATGAAAACACTTTGCGTGGCTAAAGGTCAAATAATAAATAATAACTCGCGCGATTACGTATTCCATAACATATTAAAAAAATGCTTATGTAACATTTCAAATATAGATTGACCTCAAACGTCCGTAATACGAAATTTAATATAGCTTGTAAAAATAAATAATTTAACATTGAGAATGATTATGGAGATTAACCAAAATAAATCATATGTATGCTTTACTGTTTTCTTTTTAACCCTTCCCTTACTATGCAAAAAAAAAACCACAAGCTCCTGAGCTGTTTATCCGTTACACATCAGGCAAACGGGAGTGATTCATGAGAATTATATAACACTACTACAGCAGTACTACATATAATTGTCATGATTTACTCCTATTTGCCTGATGTGTAACGGAAACACAGCCCAGGAGCGTGTGTTTTTTTTTGCATAGTAAGGAAAGGGTTAATAAAGTGGAAATAAAGTACAAAGGAATATTGTGTTTTTTCATAAGTACAAAAGAGTGTTTAATTTTCTAAATCTAATATACCTTTCCACCAAGTATTGACATTAAGCACTTGAAAAATAGCGCATATTAATGTAGGATTTACTAATTTAATATTGAATATTCGGACATAACAATATAACGGATACGTTATCTTATTTTAATAGGTTTTTGATTGGGACATTTCCTGTGGTACTGTGGACATAATAAGTCAGTGCTCTGAGCGCCGTGTTGCATATAAATTTATACTGGCTGCATGTTTTGTATCTAATACAAAAATACTGCCGATGAAAGATGCACATTGTGCCTTCTTCACCAGGGATGGAAAATAAGTGGCACCCGAACTCAATACTCGTCCCGAATTTAATTAATTTGAGAAGAGTAATATTTGAAACGCCATTGATTAACAAAGAAAGAAGAATTAGAATCCGTACTGAAAATACACCTTTCAAAATCGTATAAAAGCATACCAGATACTTTTTCTTTTAACAAACAATTAGCAAGCAATTGTTGTTGACAATTTTCTCTTCCACTTACATTTGCGTTCTTAATTAAATACAGAAAGTTTGGCAGCATACAAATATCTGCAATCAAAATATTAGTCAGAATTTATTTAAGATTTACGAAATTTCAATATCAAATTTCATTTCACATTTCCATAGTTAAAATTAACTTAAATCACCGTCAATATTTTTTAGACAGAGTAGTAATATTTTTCAATTCAATGTAATTCTGGTATTTGAATAGGAAGTCCGGGTTGTAAGTGACAAAACGTATGGAAGTGAACAAAATTTGAACGATTCAATTTTGATATCGGCCTAACATGAAAGCTCTTGCAATTTTTATTCCTTATAAATAATTTTCGTATACATAATTTTTTGTATTGAATAAATATTGTTTAAACTTTTTTTCGATACTGTACATTTTATATACATTTTTTTTCAATGTATACTAATATAATATCGATACTCTAGTTCCAGAGTGCAACAAGTCTGAATTTGGCAGTATTGAGTAAAGTATGAAAAGTATTTAAGAATAAATACATCTATCAGTTTCAAAGAGCAACATTCAGACTTGTTGCTTGTCTTTCGATATTATATTATAAAAATAAACAAAAATACAGGGTATCGATTTGTACTTGATCCAAATGAAATGTACTTAAGAGGAGCGCTGTCAAAATATTTTTTTACCTTATTCAGGGCACGTAATCAAATCCGTTTTGCCATCCCTGGTCGACATTGTTATGTATAGTACTTTCTTATGCCTCAGTGGAGAGAGGTTAGGCGAGGTGATGATACAAAATGTAACACAGGTAACGGAAAACCGGTTTGCGAGTCCTCTTCTCTCGGAGGGAGGGAGGGACTTGGCAATTCAACCGCGAACTCGTCTTCAATAAAGATGCACGTAAAAGCAAAATAATAAATGTACAAAAAGGTGCAAATGGCGTGGCATTTCCGGGTGACTGTTTGTATGCACAAAATAAAACACACATAATTTATAAATCTAATGCATATCGAAAAAAGAATTAACGGTTAATACTATTAAAGAGTTCTCCTTGAAAAGTTAATCTTATAATCTTATGACGTTTATCCTAGTTAGTATTCATTTCAATACAATTTGTCACTATTCAACTCTTGTAGGAAAGTTCTTGTTAAAATTTACTTATACAAATAAAACATTATATGGAGTACATATTTCTTAACTTTTATGTGGTTGGGGGTAACATTAAATCTAAATATTTCACAGCGACAGACTTCTAACAAAAACTTGTCATTTTTTAGTACTTTCATGTTCAAAATATTTATTTTAAAATGGAAAACAAATAAAATATCGGCGAAAATGTAAAAAAGATTTTTGAAAGCGGGAAAGAATATAAAATTTTAAACAGCTTTTCATTAATTCAAAAAATTGTAATAAATTGAGATCAACCACATTTTACTTCAAGATCGACCCTTGCCATAATCGTATTTTACAAATGGTAATTATGTACCGCTTTTTTCGAATAAATATGATTATTTTTATATTCAACAGATGGATTTATTTATTACTACTTTTATCTTGAGAAAGAATAGAATAACAATCCTATTATGAAATATATGTTTGTTTTATAAGGTTCGCTCCCTTCTAGTAGAGTATATCTCATTGTAATCATTAATCTCAGTTTTTCAAAATGAGTATGATTGGGCAGAATTAGTGGCAAGCTTATCGCTCTCGCTACGTCCCATTTATATGATCAAATGGGTGGGAGGAATTTTTCAGACATCACAGACAACCATGCCTTCGGACAGAAATAAAAATCAATGTATGAAACTGTCTGTACTGACCTGAACTCGTAGCAGATTTAAAATATGTGATGGTTTCTTTTTATACATTCAAAATTCGATTTTGAATAATTTCCAATACCGGTATTTTTACATTTTCACAACTGGTATTACGGATTTTAAAATGAAATATTAAACCTACCGGGTCTCCACTTCTATACCCTATATAAATATAATCATAAAACCTTTGCCGACAAACAAATAACTATAATTCTTGAAACTACTTACTATTCGAATCTGTGGGCATTCCCATAAGTTTATCCTTTTCGCCAGCAATGGCTCTAAGCTCAATGATACATTTATTTCTTATATAAACACGAAACATTCATTTACTAAGCGTCAGTTCAAGTTCATCCGTGCACTTGAACGCCTGAAGGTGCCGAAGGGCGAAACCCGGGTCGTTAGTGACAAAATCTGTGAGAATGTACATAGTTTGAACGATTCAAATTTAATTTGGTATTACGGTATTGAAAAAGCGCCATGAATACCGGGATCCCGGTTTCCTGTCCTAGCCATATGCTTCATCCATTAATCCTACTTCTTTCTTAAAAGAGAGCTCCACTAATAAAATAATAAACGTAACAAAAATTTTGATTTCAACATTGGAATGTTTTTTATTTCGGTTCACATAATATTATCGGTAACCGGATCCACAAGCAAAAATTACTGACGTTTAAAAAAACAAAGTTAATTTTTCATTGCTCCGAATATGCCTTCCGCTGTCAGTTGTCTTTTTACTGATAGTGACAAAGCAGAAGCAGTCACGGTGACTGCTACTAATTCGTCACTCACTCCACGGATAGGTTTAGTAAAATATAATGCGGCGTTACTAATCGCTTCTGAGCGAGTTTACTAATTCCAATTACAATATTGGTGAGAACGGAACGGTAGCACTTTTTTTTGTGAGCACGCTGCCTGGTTATATCGGATGGGCATCAATTTAATATGATGGTGTAAGTGTAATCACGATGAACACCAGGAAGACGTTGTCCGAATGGGTTACACACGACCTGAAATCGTGCTTCACACACGTCAATCAACGTTGAATTTCAGCTAAATAAAGAAAGGCAGTATTGCATTATAAAATTTAGTAATTGTCGGATTTTAACAAGCAATTACTGGGTAATGCATTTGCTTTAGGAACACGCGTATTCTGAGTTAATTTTATTGTTATTCAATCGAATTTATGAATAGTACTACTATGAATTAAGTCGTTAGAAGTTGTTAGAAAAGTGTGTTAATAGTAAGAATAGTTTAAAACTTTATCAATCAGTATTTTTGTTGATGAATTTTCTATCTGTACTAAGATAGTATATTCACATTTATATAGTCGATTTGGAGTATATCGTTGTTAATTTTCTACAAGCACGTATCTCAAATTTTGTCAGTTTTCAGTTTTTTGTTGTAATGAATTTAGAATTTCACACATATTTCTTTAACTCGTATCCCAAAAAAATAGCATTTCATGCTATGGTTAACTTATAAAAAACGTTGGCATTTTTTTTTTGACAAATAATATGGTCATTTGCTATGTTTAGCATGATGTAAAGCAGTGTTTCTCAATCTTTTTGGGAGCGTGGCCCCTTTTGAGTGTTTTATCTTTCTGTTCCCCCCCATAACTTTTTTTTTTAGCTCACCGAGGAATTTGAAATCTTCAATTTGCTCAAAATTACCCGTGGCCCCGCTGAACTGTGTTGTGGCTCGCCAAAACAAAAATAAATCTTTGTGGCCACATGGCCCACCGTTGAGAAACCCATATGTAAAGCAGTGCTTCCCAAGCTGGGGTCCGCAGGTTTTTCGTGTTTAAACCATTTAAATACTGGCCGGTTAACTATAAGCAGTTTTTAAATCAGAGTCGGAGTTAGACCATTTGTAAATGCTGGATCCAGAGTCGTGGTTTTTTTGCGACTCCTTAGTAATAAAGTCAGTTATATCCAACATTCTGTTGAGTTTACAATGTAACATGTAAAGTACAAACAATACTCTGTCATATAACTGTTTTTATTGACTAAATTACCGATCAGAATGCGATACCCGCAGACCGAAAAAAAAATGTGTACGATGTGCTAAACCTTGGTTTATCACCACGCAAGAGTATGTGGGTGCATAAAGTAAAGTATCGATTTACCTTTATCTGGATGGGGTTTTTCTGCCTCGGCAATCAGCAGGTGTTCGTTGAGTTTCTTTGTGCCTCGGCCACCACTTTTACTATTTGCACGGGGCTGTAATGAAAGAAAAGAAATACATTACATATTACAATGTCATCGTTTGATTTATCAGAGAGCTCCATGTTTCGATTATCGTTTTGCTAAATACATTAGGGTTCGTTATACAATCTAATACAGTGATGCATAACCTTTACTTTCTAGCGGGCCGCATAAAACAAATTATCGTGGGTTCGGGCCGCAAAGAAAAAAATGATTTAAAGTACGCTCAATTCTTTTTTATACAGAACATATGTACGTTCCATGTAAAACAGCCTTAAAACCGTGTAAAAAAGATTAAGTGAATTTAGATAAATGAGTAATAGGTTCCATTATATTATTTTGACCGTATTATTTCGAAAATAAATAAGCCATGCAAAAAAAAGATTATGAGTACATGGTTATTAAAAATCGTTTCATTGTGAAATATTTATGTATCATTTATATGCAATTCATAACCTAATGCATTCGTGGTCTTTTTAACTATTTTTTTTTTAAATTTAACATAATATTTGTGAGCGTGTTTCTATGAACCGATTTACTCTCCTTCATTGAAGAAAAAGCTTACTTAAATTTATTAAATAAATGTTTGACGTGAAAAAAAAACATGTTTGAGAAAAGATTTAAGGGCCACCACAAAATTGAAAAAGGGCCGCGGTTTGTGCATCACTGATCTAATATAAAAAAAATATTGTTTGTTTGTTCGTACTTTATGCGTTGCCACACCGCTCATCCGAATGCAATAAAACATTAGCTCTGTTCTTCTGCGTACTTCTGACGGTGTGGTTTGCAAACCGTCAGTCAGTACGCAGACTTTTAACAAACTTTTTTTACACTTCTGGGAAGGTTATAGGCATTGTAAAATTAGCTTACAGTAGGTCTTATATATAAAAATTAGTGTTTGTACATTCACAGTTCATTTTGACAACTTATGCTTGCACTTGCGCGAAGGTTATAGTACAATTAACTTACAGTAGGTGGCGCGTGTGTCTTACCATAGACAATCGGCAGCACACGTGAAACATCAAACAGACAGAAATAGAAAACATGCACTTCAATAAACACAATTCAAACATAAACACTTTCTTTCTTTGAGTGATATCACAACGCTTGCTAGTTAAATATAAGATATTCGTATACTGCAAAATACTGGATGATTCAATGAGGGTTATTACATGGTTATATTTTGATGACATATATCTTTAACAGATATTATTATCAGTACCGGCGCGAGGTTATTTGGCGCCCTAGGCAACGGTTATTGGCGCGCCCCCTGAAAAACTGTGGAATATTTTGTTTACATGCATGTCCGCTCTCAATGTGAATCATATGGCCTCCCAATGGAAGTGTCTCAAAATAAGTTTTTTTATGAGAGCGCTGGCCCTGATTTATTATATTGAATCAAAAATAAGATAGATATCCTTAGTTGGCCCGTGGGTCCCTTTTGAGTCTCATATTTTTACGTGCCCCCCCATACCAGTTTTGAAGTTTTTCGGAAAACATGTTGTCATTGGGCAATTGAATGAAATACGCAGGAATTTCCCAAAACAAAAAGACTTTTTTTGGCTCTTCTCGGAAATTCCCGAATTTCTAAATATTTTGTCGCTGCCCGATTTTCAAAACATGAGAGTTTTGATCTAACTTACATACAGTCTTCAATTTGACAAAATCATAGAAATTTAACTATAGGGCACGATTCACCATTTCTTCGCCTAGTGTTGTGTTGCCAGACTAAGTCATGTTAATGGAAAGTACGCGTACGAAATCGTTTATGATTTTTCAATATAAATAAGAAATTATTACTAGATAGCAGTTTCACCTGTCCAATTTTGCTCAATGCGTATGGTGCGCATACAGAGAAGAGAGGTAGTGCGTGTTGGTGTGATGTTGTGTTGTGCTGTGCTTTGCATATATTTGGCGTCACAGACCAGCGGGTAAATCGAGACAAATGAATGTATTTTAACGAGGGAATACGTACTGTATACATTTGGCTTTCATGAGATTTAACCCATTATAAATGTTGGTATTCTTGTCCCCTTTGTGCAGACATTTCATTGAAATAATGAAGGGTTTAAAGAGATGAAGACTTTTCGAGGTTGTAAAATATGTTGACCTACACACACCAACCCCTTATTGCGGGCGAACTGCTTGCTAGTGTAGGTGAATACGCAGAACGTGTTTTGGAGAATTTATCTTAGGGCGTGGGTGGGCGGCAGGGTTAGGGGGTGGCGAACGTGAAAGATGAAAGAGCAACATCGACAACCGGGGCCATGGAAACGCAGGCAACGTTAGGGAGTTTCTAGGAAAGCTACCCTCTTTGTACACAGCAGCGGTCGACAACGCTTCAGAAAACTTATTAGTGATCGGTTTATAAATTATGCAGCCACATTAATGTTGAAAATTAATAAAAAATGAATATTAACAAAACTGTGTTACTAAAGTATGACGCATTGTCTTAACTTATATGTGATATATTTCATTAAATATTTACATAAAAAAGAAATAACTTATATTCAAAACAGGGTATTTTTTTATATTTTTTAATCAATTGTATGAATCCGTTTCCGTTAACTGTTTTGTCATAATGACGTAATGCCCAAGCAGAGATTGCAAGACGGATTAACAGCTCAGTAAAACTCATTATTTATTTATTATTTTTTTAATGTCGTAAATATCCATTCCAAGCTTATTCTACATCATATTTCCTGTTGAAACGAATACAACCAGGCAACGTGTAGAGTAGAATACGCAAACAAGACAACATAATCTATACAGTATGAAATTAAATTTGATAACTGATTTGACACAGATCTGCGGAATAACAAAGTTATCAAATTTAATTTTATATTCAAAATGAGCGCACACAAATTTACTGCCGAAGTCATCGAAAATTAAATCTATTATCAAATAAGACGATTGCAAAAATCATTACTACGTATCATTTTCATTGCAAATGTTTGTGCAGAGTTTAACGAAGAAAGCGTGACACACGATGTTGGGCAACTAGTCATGAAAATGTCCAGTTTGAGAAAAGGTGTCCTAGATATGGCGTTACATCCACAGATTCATCTTTCTCGTGTCTGGATTTTCCTGCAAAGGCTTGCCGCTTTTATAGTCAGCAGGAGACGCGACGGGGCGTATTTGGAAACGCTAAAGGGAGTGTACGGTGAAATAATTAATTTCCCCGACCATCGACCGACCACTCGGGAGTTTCAAATTTCACCACGCCATCCCGGAAAAATTCCGGGAACTGGCGATGAATTTGCTTGGGCTTTCAATGCGAGCATATTAGTCGCATTAATATCTGTATCAATATTATCTGGTGACATAATTGACCGCCATTTCGTTAATAATTAAATCGTCCAGTTATATATGAAGTATCTAGTTATGTACACTTTTCAATATTTGCGGAAAACAATGCTTTTATGTTTTAAGCTAAGTTTAATGTTAAAATTGTTTGTTTTGAGTTAAGATTATTGTTTCTATTGTATTCATTAGTAGATATCTACACCATACAATTAAACTAATACAAGCATTTTTTAAAATCCATATCCGCTCCCAATGTGGAGCATATGGCCTCCTAATGGAGGTATCGTAACAGAAGTTTTTTTCTACGAGAAATGTTTGTTACGCAGTCGTTCAACCTCACTTTTTTCAAAGTGAGTAGCAGGGAAAGAAAGATAAGGATATTATTAGAGGATCAGAAGTATGAGAGGAGTGGAAATGATGTGAATTGACATCACAAACACCCAGTCTTCGATCACAATTTTGAATTGAATAATTCTCAAATTCACTGTGATCTAACCGGGAATCGAACTCATACCTGCGTGATCGGTAGATCAAGCTCTAACCAACTGGGCCACAGCAGGCGACAAAGGTATCAAGCTTATATTTTTTTATATATCGCTTTTTGTAACTAGAAACCTCATATGAAGTTATGTGTACAATTTTGCGCTTTTTCGGTTCCATTAATCAGATATAGGTTGCATCTAATGAACGAATAAAATACAATACATTGGTTGGTAAAATCGTACATAATTCAATGCAATACATCGATGTCATCACTAAAACCAAATCGTCCGCCATTTATCTGGTTTACTAACAAAGAAATCACACGGCATTGTTGATGATAGAAAGAAGCGACTGCTTACGTAGAATTTTTAGAAAACTAAACTTTAAGTACCCTCCACGATATAAGGCTGTAAAGCTTTACGATGCACCCTAGCGAGTAACAGCATCAATGAATTCCGCAATTCCTGCCTTGGACTAGTTTTCCGGGACATCCCCCCAATCCTGTAAGCCGAACTGCCATTAAGCGGGTGATTTTTCGCTGACTCGTCGCTGCTATCCCGGGGCAGGAATTTCGCTGATAGGGGCAGTAGTCTCCTATTCGGAAAACTGTACCAGATGTTTCAGACTTTTTGCAATGTAAGTTCTTCTTTATAAATTTGAAATCTGGATAAATTCAATGTGTTTAACGTTATGGCCATGGATTCACTTTCGTATACATGTGAAACAACTGTATATGAATATTTTTTGACGACAATAATAATGCGATATGAATTTTAAAAAGATATAATCATTTCATTCGGATAACATTTTTGTAGAGTGTTTTTGCTTGGCTATATTTAATCCTTTTAATGCCGGAGGGCCGAAAAATCGGCCCTCCCTACCTATGCGAAAAATGCGCCTATCCTATCTAAAGTATAAATATAAAATAATAAATATAAAATAATAAATATAAAATCTATCCTATCGGCTCATATCAATCTTTTCGCAATGTAACGTGACATTATAGACAAACTCACTTTTTTCACTTGCGTGCAAATATGTGAAAAAAATTGGTTCTCTGTAAAATAATAAAGTATATCCATTTTTTTCATTTAATGACTTCGAATAGATTTTACTACATAATGACATAAAAAGTGTTTCAAAATTAATATGTTTTAAACTGTTTTTTTAAGGGGAACTTAGTTTTATTTGTTTTAAATTTTCTTTAATGAACGTTAATATTTTTTATTGTTGTATCATGTTGTAAAATGCAGATGATATCTCCGAATATTATTTCCATAGACCATAGAGAATACAAATATTTTTTTTAAGTTCCTAAAAAATGATTTTCAATACTTTTTTGAGAAATTGTAAAAGCCGATTTTTTCTATAAAAAACGCTTGGCAATTTTAGCATATGCATAGCAAAATCGTCCGGCATTAAAAGGGTTAAATGAGATAAGCCGATTTTTATTGTGTTTCGTTGTTCGCGTAATTATTATTGTAAAAATGTTTGCATGTGAAGACAGTGATATATTGAAATAATTTTCAAGCGAGTGCTAAAGCATATTTTGATTTTTTAGGAGAACTGAACTCACAGAACTGAATAATCTATACAAACCTGTAATTTGGATATTAATTTGTATATAGTGAAATAGCAAAGTCTTCACATTCAGGAATTTAAACATTGGGTGAGGATTGACATAAAGCCATCCATTTATAGACTTGATAAGAAAAATTAGTAGGTTATAAAAAAATGTTTTTTTATAGATACGGTAATGAAAGATGACCTGTGACCCAGATAAAGTCGTGATGCCAACAAGATGAAACCAATGTAACAAGCACTTGGAAATAAATAAATACATAAACAAAAACACGATATCAAGATGACCTCTGACTTGTTTTGAAGTAAACTGAGCTAATTGAAATACCGTAAATAAATATTACAACAAGAATTATAAAGCCGATAGAATCCATTTTCGCTATGGCATGGTAAAAAAAATACGCTATGATTAGTACTAAATTGTAAACATACATTATTAAATTTAATATAAATCAGACCACATGGATTTTATAGAATATTACGTAAAATGTAACGATTTGTTTTCACTGAGAATATATATAAAAACAAAAATAATAAATTTGTAAACATTTCCGGCTGCGTGGTCGAGTGGTAAATGTCGATAGCTTCGGTTACGAAAGTCATGGTTTTGAATCCCAGTACGAACACATTTTGTAAATTGATTTTCATTTGATTTATGAATTTCTGTCCAAAGGCAAGTATGTATGCATGTGATGTCTTGAATTTCCTCACACTATTCTATCCTAAAAACAAGTGTAGCGATAGCGATTAGGTAACCACACGTCCCTTCCTAGTCCTATCCTTCCATCCCTACTCTCTATGAAAAAAAAGAGAGGTTGAGCAACTGAGTTCACGTAGAAAAAATCTTCTGTTGAGATACCTCCATTAAGATGCCATATACTCCACATTAGTGGAAAACTTGTGATGGATTCTGTTTACTAATAAAATATTATATTGAATTCACTTCAAAATCTTGTTGTGATGAATCTTGAAAGTTTTTTTTCTAACTCAGGGCTTGGCCGCTATGCTTTGTGTTCATTGCGTCAGTAATAGCATAACAGGGGGATGTTTTATTCATCTCATCCCCTTGCAGTAGGGGTAAAATGCGCTTCAAAATTCAAATAAGCAGGAACGCGTTGTCTATATAAGACGAATAATAACCCTCGAAGAAAGAAAGTCACGTTTTACGATTCTACAGTAACTATAAAATCAATATTGTCTCAAGAAACTTTAATTTGCAAAGCCCGTATATTATGCAGTGTTATTGAAGATTAGAAAGAAATAAAAAGTCATTTTTTGAATTCATTTAAGCACTACATTCTGTTTTCATTATATTATATGAATATATTTATTTATCTGTATATAATATGTTCATTTTATACGATCATAGCAAATTACCTTTTTTTTTGGTTATGCTCGGTTTTGGCAATATCATAACCACATTTATTAGTGAAACAAAGCTATATATTCTACATATAACCGTTTACGAAATATCAAGTGAAATATTTAAGAGTGGGAAGCAGTGGGAGGCAGAGAAGGTCGAGTAAATCTTCAAACTACAATGCGATATATTGTAGTAAATACATAATCCACAGGAACGATATTACAGAAAAATATACGAGATTTTTCAAAGCCTCCAATGAGTTGCAAAATAAGGGGTGAGGAATGCGGAGTCATATGGCTACGTGGAGGCGAGAACTTCCTGTTGGAAGGATTCAGGCTATCTAAGCATGATTGATGAACGCCCGGCAGCACTCTGATAGCATCTGATCGTCGGCATTCTTCGAATAAAGATATTTGAACAAACACCCATTAAAGAAAGAAGGAAAATATTGTTAGGAAAATTTTAGCGCACGAAAATCAATCATGGAGGTTTACTAAATGAAATCCTTTCAAGAACAGATGAAAACATATACCATGGGTGTCCAATGCTTAAACTCTCTCGGGTCAAATTGGTTAAAGAGTAATTTATTGTTTTGGGTATCCCATAAATTATTTAATACAAAGAATGATTAGAAATAATTAAGCTTTGTACATATTTTTAACATGAAATTAGAAGTAGACAATACAAAACAAATTGGGGGTTTGTTTTGATAGAAGTAGTTGCATTTATTGGTTCGTGAATCTTTGAGTAGTTCGTGAGAAGTTTTACTTTTAATTGTACTTGTTTTGTACATTCTAGAAACTACTCACAAATAATGTGCGTATGATAAGGGCACTAGTCGTCGGAAAGTTTCAGTATACGGACAGTTTCGTACAAAAATAACGAAAATAGGAAATATATGGGACTTTCATCTGAAGAACGATATCAAAATTGTGCCCGTATTCGTCATTGAGCGAGAATATCAATGAGAAAAAACAGTAAATGAAATTTACAGAAATAATATACGGTTAGCTTGAGTGTGAAACCAATCTCAGTTATTTATGGTAGGTACTATTTCTCGAACCATATCGACTGTGGACCGGGAAAAAGGATGTAACCCACAAATATTTTTTTTACAAGAGACACAAAAAACTTTTTTTGATGATTTTGTGCCAAATGAAAATTATGAAATATGCACAACCTTGAAGTGCATGGTGACTGATAAACTGGTTTTTTATTGACTTTATCTGATATTATTTATAATTTAATAAAACCTTCTTTTTAAATATTTTTCCTGGCCCTCTTTTTTTCAAACTTAAAAGCTGAATTTAGATACTAATTCGGCATTTTCAGCTTACATCCTTTTAATATAATGTGCATGTATACATTGTGATTATGTGTATTAAAATGGAGTTTTTCGGAGCTTACTCAGTTGGCTTCCTTTCCAATTTTTTTTCTACTGCTTTTAATATTTAATTGTATTATGTTTTTTTTTCTTCATTGTAAAAGTCTAAATTTATAATTTGTCAATCTTATGCAATGTAAAATAAATAAATTATCGAAGAAAAGCTGTTTTGAAAATACGGTGGGTTACTTCCGACGTAAAATACGACAAATACCTAACCTATCATTGAATCTACTTTATTTTGATTTTAACAATGGTTTATTTTAAATTAAATGAAAGTTCTTGTTACTTACATTTAATAAGATTACTTTCATTAAATTCTTATAATGAAAGTAAACATATTAAATGAAGGGTGCCAAATTTTTATTTTGTTATCTTTCCAAGTTATGTATAAGTTATTTTAGAGAAGAAATTTCAATGCAAATTCAGCGTAAAATGATTTTGTTACCTATTTACACGCGGATGAATAATTATAAAATAAGCCAACGCCCTTAATACCTTATAATATAATAAGCCTTACCTACATTAATTGGGTAGCACTTAAGATAAAACAAAGCAATCATTGAAGTATGATTAAATTCAACAATCCAAACACAATGCTGACAAATTGAATTTATCGGAGGTCAGATGGAAACGAGTAGAAGAACAGTGAATTCTTAAGAAAGGGGTGTGAAAAGAATATGAAACGAAATAAAATAAATGTTTCTCGACTGGCAGTTTTCGCCCGGAAAGATAGACAGATTCGGTATGTAAAAAATGAAAGACTTATTATTCAACCTTTAATTTATAAAACATAAGCAATATTTTTCAGGAGAAGCTATTTCCAACGACCAAAAATTTGTAATAAAATACTTACTAATAATAAAACCATTTGAGAAAAAAAAACACATTTTTTTTTACACGATTTAATTAATAAATTCTGAGCAACCACATTATAAAACATGTATTTGAGGATGATAAAAAAAGTTTTTATTCGACTTAATGTTTTTTAAATGGTATTAGATAAAAGAGGTGTATGCTATTATTATTATGTTACTGTGTTATATCCAGAAATAAGGTAATATCTACTTTGAGAAAAACATTGCAATACAACTAATACAAGTAAAAATTGACGGTTTTACCATTTCACTATAATTTGTGTTTGTTATTGCAAATAATAAAAATATAATATTAAATTTAGCAACTAACGACATCTATATTAATAATTGATTAGGTCAGCAAAGGCACCGATAGGAAGTTGAAAATACGTGATTGTTTTGCAAAGCTCGTATCACATACAAATCTGTTTTTTTTACGAGCGTATTAATTTACAACATTCCGATAGTTCATAAAAGCGACGTTGTTTCAGATTCGAAGCGCAAAGTAGATTTAATTTTTGAGCGTTATTTTACACAAAATTTTAATCAATTTAAAGTGTTCACTGTTCATACTTGGTGGACACATAGCACTCACTACAAATGAAATTAACCTATACAAAGATCGGAAACAGTTTTATGTGAGCTATTTTTAGTCTCAAAACCATACGGTGCATGAATCTCGTCCTGGTCGTTTAATAACCAGGACTAGGGAGTCGGGTGGAAAAATAACAACTGCGACTCCGAATTGGATTTTTCAATCATTTCCGTTTAATTAAAATATCAACTGTGGAAAGGAAAAAGAACGTAACCGACAGTATTTTCAAAACAGGTTTTTTTCAAATGTATCAAACTTGATACACGTTCTATTAAAAGGGTGCAAAGAGCTGCAAATGCCAAAAAGCATCTAAATTTAGCTTTTATGATTGAAAAAGATGAGCTTGTAAAAAATTAAAACCAAGAAAAAAGACTGAAATAAAGGTTTTTCTTCGACAATTTCCTTATTTATATTAGATTATGTCAATTAAACACTAGTTTAGAAGTCTCCGTGCACTTCAAGGTTGTGTATAATTCATAATTTCCATATAGCCCAAAATCATCAAAACACGTTTTTTGCGCCTCCTGTAAAATTTGATATGTGTGGGTTACGTCCTTTTTCCTTTCCACAGTCGATATGTTTCTATATACGACCAGATCATTCTAGTAAATTTCACCAGGGTAAATTGTAAAAAAAGACGACTTCGACTCGAGCTTTACAATAATTAACGACTCCCGACTCCGACTCCGAGGAAAATTTTCAATAATTTCATTTAAACTTATACATATGTATACCATCAGATCATCTTTAGTCAGCCAAGCATAAAATGTCAACACTTTTGACTATTTTGTTTGACTACACATTTTAAAATATATTTTTCAAAAAAAATCGAGCCGCTCATTTTTCACGACTCCCGACTCCGGCTCCGGCCAAAATACCGCGACTCCGCGACTCCAACTCCACAGCCCTGCATTTCACCAATGATTATGTTGAATAGACTAATAATTTATTAAATTATTTTTATCCGATTTTTTCGACTCTGCCACCGGAAAAAAAACTCCCGACTCCGACTCCACAGCCTTTTTAATGACATTGTTGAATAGTTCTACTAATTGTGTTTTATTATTAAAAATAATATCATTCAACCAATAATAAAATTGAACGGCGTCTATACTATCCAATGAAACAAAACACAATCAATTAACCCCAATTCCTAAGCTGTTCAGTATTCAATTATTTTCGTTTTTTATATACAGTTACCACCTTCAAGGATTGAAATAATCTTTTTTGAATCAGATTAGTGGATGATATTTGAAATCAAATGAAACAAGGTAATTCATGACCAACTATGAATGTGATATAAGCAGAAAGAATCACGGAATAGATATATCACAAAAAAACAATGATTGATTAAAGTTGATGGTCCACGACAGACAAAAGAATAACGAAGTACGGCTTTCTCCCAAGAAAAAAAAAACGAATTTCACGGCCGGACAAAAGGCAAGCATGTTCGCAAAATGAACAGGCCGGAAAATTTCTAGGTCGATATGATATTGAATTTGTGAGGTGTATTTATAAAAGCCCGGACATATTAGATATCGGTAAAAAGGTTTTTGATAATGATTTGATGGATGTTATTATGTCAAGATATTGAGTTGAATGTACGTTATAAATAACTATAAGTAATAGACCTTGAATTAAAGAAAATACAAGTAAAAGTGTTAAGTATTGTTTTCGTTTGCCTTTATAAAAGGGAAACAAAAACAAAGCAAAGCAGTTCTATGTTCATATGCCGTTATAATAGAATTTAAAAAATTCATGACTATTTTTTCCTATTTTGTCAACACTATTCTAAGGACTTCTAAATAACTATATAGTTATACATCCATACTTTTCCATTTTCTATTTGGTTAAAATTATATTTCATTAGTATATTAATTATTAGACACGAGGTGAAAACAAAGTAAAAGTTCATTCAAGTTTGACACCAGAATTATATATGTACGAATATATTGCACTCCTAGGACAACACTGCTTCAATCCCGAATGTCATGGTTTGAGTGAATCGCATATGTAGTTTTCAGTTTTCTTTGTCTCGACATAAATTAAGACAAACTGAACCATCCGTATAGTACATACAAAACATTATGATTTTTTAAATTATGTTTTAAAAAAACCATAATTTAGATATTTCTAAACATATTTGAGATTGCAATACAGAGATAATTCGTATAGCTTACAAATAGTACTACATAATGATATAACAGTCTTATAGTATCATAAATACTGATCAAGCAATTGATTTTATATTGACAGTTAAAAACCGGCCTTTTCGGTTTCTAGTAGTGTTGTCTTGCCATTGCCTGTAGGGCAAAACCCCTTTCAATTAGTTACTAGATAGATCACAGAAGGCGACAGAATAATGAAATAGATACCGGTAATATTATGTAATATAATTGACAATGAATGCTTTTTCGTCAGTCGAAAACAATAGTACAGCTAAACACCAATGTACAAATAATAATTATTTCACGTCAGTAAATTATACTTTCATCCATTTGCAATATAATGATATATATAAACCCATTATTATTGTGTGCCAATACAATGCAATATTAAAATATAATAGCATCACGAAGTAAGTAGGCGATTTGAATAACATATCTATAAAAAAGACTATATTTATTAAGTAACAAACTAACAATAATATTACGTGTGTCCGAAAAATGAAGTAACGTTTTTTTTTACTGACTTTGAATGAACCAGCGAAATGAGACGGTCACGGTATGCGAGTTTCTATGCATAAAACCGGCCATGAAGGAAAAAACTTAAATTTATAATAATAAATCATAAACAATCACGAGCTGTATAAAAGACCGTACACACGGTAGAGTTATTCGAAAAGATTCAATGAATTCATTAAACAAAGAGGTTAAGAAAAAATAACGATTGATTAAAAAAAGGGCACTTGAATCGATAATTGCCAGTACGCGAAATATTTTGAATTTTAAATCACATGACGAGATTTTTTTCAAGTCTATCGAAAAGAAATGTCAGAACTTTTCAACATCTCAAATATCAATTACAAAAATTGTTGTGTTACATCTCCACTGGTCCACAGAAGCTATCAAATGAATATATTGTAAAAAAATAAAATTGGAGAAAACTTCATTCAATATTAAATAGGCAACGATTTATGATAATAATGATTCACTTGATTATTGTATTGAGATAAAAATATTTAGAGGAAGTGGATACGCTAATTACAGTAACAATGACAATCGTAATAGACGGAGATAATTACTTCATTACATTTGTTTCGGAAAACTTTAAATCCATCAATAGTGTGATGCGCAACTAATTCCGTATTGTATTTTTTTATACTTTGTATAAGTGTTTACTAATGGTGTGCAGGGTTACATTGATAAACAAATAATCATAGTATGACTGCCTTCGGAAGAATTCGATTAATTCTACAGGAAGCGTTGAAAGAATTCAAAGTTGACTAACATTAGTCACAGTCGCCATGTTTAATTATACTAAAATAAAATAACTAAAACTAACAACATAAATAATGTAAGATTTCAAACTAACACTTTATAGTGTTATTTATGTGTCATTATTGTTGATGTATCAATGAATTCAATGCACGTAAAGTATTAAAGAAGATTTGGAGCCAAATGATTTAACTTCTTTATTAATTCAGTTCAGCGGTGGGCTGCCAATATCTTAACAAGGGGCTCGGTAAATGTTATCCATTTTTTATCCACGTCCGCTCCCTATGTCGAGTATATGGCCTCCTAATGAAGGTATCTCAACGAAATTTATTTTTCTACGAGAGCTGCTTGTTAATTAGTCACTCTACCTCTCTTTTCCAAAGAGAGTAGTGATGATAAAATGATAAGCATAAGACAGGATTAGTGATTAACTAATAGTAGCGCCCAGTTGAATTGAAGAATCGGAAGAGTGGGAGGCAATCTTAAGACATCACAAACACCCATTCCTTTGAACAGAAAATAGATAAATCGATTGAAAAAATGTTTTTTCATACTGGGACTCACGGACTCCACAACGCTGAATGAAAAAATGAAACGACAACTAATTTTCAAATTTATCCATCTACAGAAATTGCAGTTATGTGACGGTTTGATCTAAGACGAATGATTTTGTTATCTTAACAAAGGGCTCGCCGGCCGCGCCGAAATTTAACAAGGGGCTCGCGCGAGCCCCCCCGAGCCCATCCCTGATCCAGTTAAAATATAATTAAAAGTGAACCAAAGTACAGTTTAGTTTTATCGTTTGTTATTGAAGACTTAACAATATTACGTAATCTTTTACGAACTTTTTGATCCGAACTCAACTAAAACAGCCATAAAGGAAAAAAAAAACTCGTGAAAAATGTGGTCGGCACAAATCGGCGGCGAACAAAATACATTCGAGCGGTTTCAAATAAGCCCGATCGTGTGGACCGTGTTCTAAGTTTAAATCGATTTCGCAATCGGTGAGTCGTTGTGAAAGTTATCATAGAACAGGCCGTAAAATACGTGTAAAACGGAAATCTCACGAGTTTTACGATATTTACCTAATTGAAAATTTATAATAATGGTTATCTCTTTGTGCGTTAAGTGTTTTGGATATTTAATTTCTCTCTGCAATTTAACTAGCTGAACCACCGTGTTAAAAATTATATACTAATTAGATATAACAACAAGTGTTACGTGCAAAAATATTTGTAATTTGTAATTATTGTTATAACAAACACTGATTTTTATTATAACAGGGGTACCTTCGTGACATGTTTAAATATGTTGTAAACAGTGGCGGAGTAAGCACACGTGAGTCCCCGGACGCAATCAAATTTGGAGCCCCTGTTTTACGGATTACATAAAAACTATAATAGTGAAAATATATAAAAATATCTGAACCAAAATTATTTGATTTTTGTTACATAAGCTTTTTTTGATGCCCCTAAATTCCGGACGCTGTAGCCGCGCGCCTCATTTTACGCCGATTGGATGTAGGGATCTTATAGTTTCAGTAATATCTGAAGGCAAGTCAAATTTTACGTTTTTCTTGTCATTAAAAACTGAATAAATAACTTAAACTTAATAGATATTTAATTTAACTTTTAAGGTGTTCACTGTCAATACTTGGTGGAATGGCATTATAATAAAAATAATAAAAGATTTTTAGTAAAGTTAGTTTTAGAAAAAGTACTAAAAATCTTTTATTATTTTTATTACTTAGTTTAGGTAGTTTTCTTCTAAGAAGATGTAATTGAACAAGACTTCTTGAAATTATTTCAGAAATATTTTGTATTCCTTTTCATCGTCAAAAATGACTAAATGCGTTTGTCAATTCGTTTGCTGGTATAATTGAATGAATTATAAATATAAGAAATACTTACTACACAATTTTCAAGCAGTTTTTGTTTGTATTATTATTAAATTTTTAAAAATGGTCGCGAAATCGTGAGAAACATACTTTAAGTATAATAGATGACAATTGGTAACAGGTAAGGATGAAAATGTTAACAATATGTATACTTGTTCAAAAAGAATAAGCTTAAATGTCTTGGTCCAGCGAACAGTAACTAACAAAGTGCAGTGTTGCGTAACCATTTAGTTGTTGCGGAGTTAACATAAATTGCAGACATTTGATTTTAATACTAAATGTACCAGTATGTCGAATTATCCATTAGATAATTTTACACGATTGTTATATTAAACAAATATTTTATTTTAGAATAAATATATTATTGCAGAATTAAATAATTAAACTAATAAAAGTCGTTGTGTTGCAGTGACATCTAGGTACAAATTTTCGAATGTTTGCATGGTGGCAGTGGATAGTGAATCCTCATTCAAGAAAAGCCCTTTGATTTAATTATGTATGTTTATAATTTTATGAATATTATCATACTTATTTATTATAAATAAATCACGACGACAATTATCAATCTTTTATTTAAAAAAAAAAATTGACATTACAGCTTACGCTAATTCGTCAAATATTTTTAAAGTTGAAAGATCATACGAGATATACTCGATGAGAATTTTTGAAAGTCACATGAGATTAACTCAAGGAGAATTGACTTCACAAACACCCATGTCTTAGATCTCAAATTAAAATTTAAAAAATCCAATTTCGACATTGACCTTACCGGGAATCGAACCCGGACCCACCTGATCGGTAGAGCAAGCTCTTACCAACTAGACCAAAGCGGGCGACAAATTATATCGTGTTGTGATTATTTTTTTATAATCGTATTGAAAATATTGTCGATAAAAAAATATTTTTTAAACTTCAATCTTCCCATCCATTTTCAGCAATACCCTTCGTCTTAAGGCAGTGGTTTCCAACCTTCATGTTACTGCGCCTCCCTTAGAAGAAAAAAATATCTTCGCGCCTCCCCATCCTTTATTTCATATAGTAATAAAGAGACGTTTTAAAGAATAAAAAACAAAATGGAATGTTCGCGCCTCCTTTGCAGTAGTCAACGCCTTCCAGGTTGGAAATCGCTGTCTAAGGGAAAGGTTGATTGATTGCAGACTTATAAGATTGTCAAATCTGTTTAAGTGCACGGTTTTCAAGATTGGATGTATTGTAATTGATAATATGTATATACAAACAATTTATGAATGAATATTTAGTTCATCTAATGACTGACATTAGTAATCGATCAAGGACTGGAAATGTTTTATAATCGAAAGATATTAAACATTAAATATAAATGTTAATACCTTACATTAGTATGGCAACTTATGTATGGATTTACTCTGAGTTAACATTTATTATTATACACCATTAAACTACATTGTCTATGGATAAAAATCTTTATGTTTTATTTATTATTGACAAACTCTTATCTCAAAATAGACACGTTTAAAAAAATCGCAACCTGTTTCCTGAGAAACCTTCATAATAATGTTTATAAATAAGTAATGTTAGAATTGAGTGAAGTGATAAAAATAGAATAATGAATACATGATACCAAAATTTACATTTTTATCACAATTGCCCTAATTCTACGTAATCGATCTGTCTAGATTGTTGCTAGTATCTGTTATTGATAATCAATTTATTATTTAATAACAAAACGTATTACAGATATTGTATAATAGAGAAACATTAACTAGTGCATTAAATTATCGGAAACAGGTCGTTTGCTTGTGAAGTTCTAGGAATCGGATATGATAAAAGGAAAAAAGCTTACGTTATATTTTTATCTTATGAAACGTTCTCCACAGTTCATTTTGTAGTGATGTAATACAAAATAAAATGTTGCATTTATTGATTGAATGTTCAAAATAGGTATTTTTAGCTTTAAAAAATCTGACAATACGTAAATACAGGGATGGGCTGGAGGGGGCTCGGATGGGCTCGCGCGAGCCCCTTGTTAAAATTTACTAAGGCCGTCGAGCCCCTTGTTAATTTAAAAGAACACAATACTCTCAGATCAAATAAGTATATAACTACAATTTTCGACTTATATATTATTTAAGACAGCCTCAGTATACACATTAGTACATTTTTAGCCATTTATATTGATAAGTTGACGGTAAATTGTATATTGTTACATATTATAAGTGTATTAAGTAACAATCGATTGCTTATTTAATTATTGCATATAATTGCATAGGAGTGATAAAAAAATTCACTTCTTCCACAGAACACCGAGAAATGCTTTGAGATTAAGCGAGCCCTTTGTTAACGAATTGGCAGCCCACCGCTGCGTAAATATACATACATTGATGGAAACATATATTAGCGCATTTTCCCATATTTTTCCGTCATTTTCTATTACTATCCTCCAACATAAATAATGTATTAAAGTACTATTTTTAGTATTTTAAAATGATTATTTGGAAACACCATTTGATTGCGAAATTTCGCTTATCCAGAACGTACGAATCAATGTTGCCTGCATAATATATATTAAATTGTAGACAAGTTAACCTTTGTTAGGTCGAGGTCGTTGCGATACTTCAACGGAATACCAAAATGACAAGTAATTTTATATTATAACTTAATGATTATTTTTAAAAAGAAAAAAATATATTCATAATATAATGATTCCACCGCAAATGATAATAGTTTACTTAAGGTATACCTTTTACCGTTCAACAGTTGAAATGTAATAAATTGTCGTCACACATACCTGTTAAATACGGTGAGGGCCATTAAAAAAATGCCACTATTGTATAATATAATTGTACGAATAGATACTAGATATATCTATATAAAATAGAGAATCGCGATTCCATCTAGGGCGTGAAAGCGCATATTATAAATACTTCACACAGGCGACATTTTGTTGTTGGTTGTTTCGCAGCTAGTTCCACGATGCACCATGTAAGGGAGCTGGTCTTCGGAAACCGCTTCTCAGCAATGCCACCATATCGCTGAACAGAGCCAGGGCAATACAACGACAGGTGGTCTTTCTGTGATCTATTCTAGAGGAACTAATTAACTGCCGAATTGAGCTGCACGAGTTTGTAATCTGACAATGGAAGTCAAATTGGTGATTGATTATTTATTGCAGTGCATACAACAATTCAACTTTTTTGAACATTATTTCGTAGGCGTGTATTATAATATTTGCTGATTTGATTGTCTATGTTACTACAAGGGTTTCCAATCCCGGGATCCCGTCCAATTCTGTGATCTCGAAATCCGGAAAATCGAATTAAAAGCTCTCCCTCTGTTCTTGTGTTTTTTTTTAAATCGACAAGAAATTGTTTGAAAAAATCCAGGATTTCAAAATCGCCGAGCAAAAATTTTCTTAATCCCGAATCCCAATTTATACACGATTCTATGTTGAATGTCCATTCCCGGAATTGGAAAAATTGTCAATCGCGAAATCCCGGGATCACAAAAAGGGTCCGAGATTGGATACTCTAGTTAAAACTCGGCCTTGGAAAATGGTTTTAATTAAACAATAAATAGTCTTCGAAAAGTTTTGACAAACAAAAGAAATAAAAGTAAACTGAACCAAATTTACCAGTAGAATTTATTTCATCGATTGTAATTATTGTCGGGTTTATTTGTTTTTTTTTTTAACAACTTTTCAAAATGAATATGTAACAGTTAAAGACGTATTAAATGTCGAAATGTCCATTTAAGCTAGTTATAGAATACACTCTTTAATGAATACATTGACGATTGTTCACACATTAACTGTGACGTATACATTGATAATTTAATAATACAACACTATGTTGGTAACCAGTTAAGCGTAAATTTGTTTAGCATATCATGTGTTAAGTAACAGCATTGTGACTTAGGTTCATACATAGTAAAGTTAGCGACAGTAAGTAGTTAAGTAGACGTCTCGCTTTTTGAGTATCTTGACCCAGAGCCGTGAGTGTTAACTGTTGACCCGCAAGGCGAGATAATTTGACCCCGCGCGGAAGCTCGAGTTTGTTGACACTGAATAAAAGTACATACCGGTCTCGTCTATGGTTGCGTATACTGCCCATTGTTAGTTGGTTCTAAGGTTTCGCCGTAGAGCTTGAGGTTGGCCAGGGGCGTGTGCATAAGCATCGAAGAAGATTAAGTGCCTCACGATTATTTAACGCTTAAAGTCTATTCAATTATCAAAAATGCTTTCACGATTTAAGTCCTACAATATAACTACTATATTTATTAAATGGAAATCAAAGAAGTGTAAAATCATATGCATTATGACTATGTATGTTATATGAAATGTTTTTTGCAAAATTCATGAATAAAAAAAATACTAATTTAATTAAAAATATCGTGATAAATTCTTTTCTCTCGATAGTGGCTGATGGTATAAGTATTATTCGATCATTTTTTATTCAATAATGTAGAAAAATAATTATTTGTTAACTTTTCCGGTTCTAAGCTCAAGAAATGCGACCCCAATACCCACATTTTCTTAAATATCCATTTTAATATGGGTGATACAATGTTTATAATTAAGGTATTCTTATATCATAGTTTTTTGGACCTTTTGTAGTTTATATAAATACGATAAGATAAGAGATAAGCGCCCGCTTATCAGCGATCGTTCGTAAGATAATAGGCTGAACGCCGCTAAGCAAAGCGCGCCAGTAGCACATTGATATTTGCATTGAAACGACGTATATTTTACGCGCAACTTAAAATATGATTATTTATTAAAAAAAACACGGATTTTTATAAAAAATGTATGAGGAATGATGCAGAGAGATATTTTAAAGCCCTTAGACTATTTATTTTTTGAAATTCATAAGAATAAGGCCAATAATGAGGAAACCACTGGGGTCCCTAAAAGACCCCCATCGGCCGAGAAGTATTTTTCTAGTCTCCGAGCCGCGAGAGTTAAACAAATTCTCGTTTTCAAAAACTAAAAATAGTAATTTGTACAACCTAATTCCACTTTTTAAAATTTCATTATGCCTATCCACCAAGTATCGACAGTGAACACCTTAAAAATAAATAAAAAAAACTTGTGTGTCGATAAAGCAGACTGTGACAAATGATAGAACATCTTTGGAAGCTGGAACTGACAGCAATAATCTTATAGATACATTTTTGCAATTAAATTATTTTGTATAACATACATATTTATAAATAGGTATATACACGATGATCTGTATAATAAATACTAGACGGTAAAAATATACTTTTCTACGGTACCCACATATATGCAATTCGTTGTGATTTTTTTAAACAATTAGTTTACTTTTATTGCCATTTTTGTCCATACCTGCTGTCAAATATTTTCAATCAAAGTCAATATCCATATTTTTGGGAGCGCTAAAGTTTATCCGATAGCACTATTATTATTATTCACAGTAGTCTATGTTTATAAGCAATAAGTAATGTCTTTACTGATTACAAGGTTCGGATCCAAGTTCTCACATTGTTACTTCCAAATGTTAATGAAATTTAGTTTAATATTGAAAATCCATGTTTGTTGTGATAATAGGGTATTGTTATAATAGGGTTAAAATGGAGTTCTACCAAGTAAATGCCAAATCAATAAATAAATTTGTTGTTATATTTTTTTAAATCCTTAATTTGCTTTCAAATGAATTATTTTAATACTAGCGTCGCATATTAAATACATACTATGTTGATAATCGATGATGATTTAGTGATTCTGTACTGAGCAATGCTTGATTTTGTGCTAAAAAATTGTTAAAAAAACCAAATTTAATTTTCAATGTCAGTAATTTTATGTAGTAAAAGTTTACACGCCGAAAATAATAATTCATGTTTTATAATGTCTTAATATTGTATGTCTTGTATTTATAATGATTTTTAAATACCTATCTAGTCCATTGATAAATTTCAGACATTGTTATTTTAATACATATTTTAATTTTATAATACAACTGTAGGCTGAGCACTGTTCTGTATAAACCTTATTATAAATTAGATTCGCAAATAAGGTTATTTGAGTTTTTGCTTGATAAAGGCAAGTCATAATTATTACGCTACTGATCTTTTCTATGTATAACAAAGTATGGTCTGTTGGGCAGATGCATGTCTTTTGTTGTCACTCACCAATGTGATTCCACGCGTTTTTTCACTTTATAATGAATATGCAACACGCAGTAATGAATGCAGGTGTCAAGAGCAGCTTAATTATCACATTACTATAATGTTTTTCGCAAGATAAATCGTATTGTAAACTACCTAATATTTATGATACCCAATTAAATATTAAGTACAATTTGCTTATCAAAAAATTGTTAATTTCACCCAAAAAAGTATTTATTACTTATAGATAGTAAATATACACCATCATTTAATACACTTTCATTACCGTTTGTCATGGAAGAAAATCATATGCTGGACATTGAAAGCATATAATAAAATGACGTACACGGCCGTATTGTTTTAACATATTCCTCTGTTGATCACATTATCTTTTACAAACTTACATAATTTGTAAAAATAGTTATTTTTCAGACAAAAACAGGGTAGAAGGATGAGGTTTAAAGGACCTATGATTGGCCGAACACACGGCTTTCAGAAAAACCATGTTTCAGAAAGATACGTCATGTAATTTTCAACAAGATGGCGCTCGCAAGCGCGGCAGCGGGAAATCAGAGATGAATAATCATGAATTGAATAAATACATATAAACGTCGGGGAACCGAAGAATATTTTAGTTCCCAAATTAAATTCCTAAAATGGAACATTATATTTCAATACATTCATCAATTAATTTATGGCTGTCAGATTTAATTGTGTGTACGCATTCAGCCAGCTAACAAATTCAATACGAATTTCTAAATTCGAACAGTTCTATCATAATTCAAATGGGTATGTATGGTATTGAGTGTTGTCTTGCCGTCGAGTTCTTAGCATAGAGTTAATAATTATTATTCTTATACAATACGACTATTTATGATTTATTATTAAAATTAATTAAATGATATTTGGTAACGTGCATAAATAACCAGTATATTATATTTAAACGTGGGATCGACACATATTCAGAGAGATGGTTCACTATCATGGCAGACCGGTAAAACGAGAACACAAAGGAAATGTGTGACTGGATGGATTCAAACCAGGAAACTAACCGGTTTACAGGCGAGGCAGAAACTATTTTACAAGAAGTCTGTTGATAAAACGATTACTCATCAACCTGCGACAGCAGTTTACTAACTTTTCTTTCGTTTTCATACTGCCATTTTAAACAGTCGCCATTTTAATATATGCACAAAAAAGACTACTGGAATTGTTTTAGTACGTCACATTTAGGGATTACAATAACGTATATACCATAATATATTTCCGAAAATGACCAGTTACTTAATATTCAAATATTACAGTTCACCTCATATATGTTGATATTTATTTTTAACATGTTCATCTTATTTAAATGATATTCTACTTTTACTAAGCATACCTAATGGCATATGTAATATTCATCGCGCAGTCAATTCAACACTCATAGAATGTGTAATGAATACATTCTTCTTCCCACTTTCTAAATGTAAAATATTCAAATAAATCTAGCTGTTATGTTAATTATTAACGACATAATTTAGGTAGCTGTAAACATACCAAATTAGAATAAATCTAGTTTTCCTAACGAAGCGCACAACAATTTATTTTAAGAAAAGAAAAAAATCACCAAATGAATTAAGAATTCATTATTAATAACTGTTTAAAAAATAATAATTGACAATGACTTATCGGTATAAATTTGTGAAAATATAGCTACGTATGATTTTAATTGCACACCTAATTCTTAAGACAAAATTTATTGCAATGGTTTTAGGCTATACATAATATGTGTATGTCAAAATAAGTATTATTAAGTGTTTTTTACTCAAAAATATGTACGGAATAGTTTGCCTGAAAAAATCTCTGAAATAAATAAGCGAGATTTAAAAAAACTTCAGCAGATATACATAAGTACGTATATAATTATAAGTAGGTAATTAATTATTTATTTAAAGGGTACAAATATACCAATATCTGATAAAGACGGAATTTTCGCGAAACAAAATCAAAATTAAAATGAAAATAGCTTAATGGCAGTGTTCTTATAAGTGTCAATCGCTAGTATTTTTTTTATTTTAGTTAAATAAGTAGTAGAATCAATAGACTTCACTAAGCCGTATCATTGTGATAATTGTGTGTAATTTGTTTTTCAATTTTCTTTTTTTTTAAGTATTTTTGTTAGACGAGCAATTTACACTACAGTGAAACCTCGATTTTACGTTTTCCAAGGGATCCTGGAAAAAAAACGTAATTGCGGGAAACGGTGAATGCGGAAAGCTTCTAATAATAAGAGACAAGTAAAATCTTAAAAACATTTATTTATAGTTACTTGTACATACAATCCTTTATTGCTAGTTTGTTTCTATGTTTGTTTGGCACTATAATTCGGAACAAAGACGCTCAAAACTCGCGTACTTTTCTAAGAGCGGATTCATCTATTTCTTTGGAATAGAAAAAGAAGTTTATTGTTGCGAAGGCCAATAATGGTTGTGTAAAGGTCGGAATAGGGTCGGTATTATGGTCTTCGCCAGCTTCTGCTTCACTGCTGTCAGTAGTTGCATCACATAATGACTCGATTGTTTCAACGCCACAGGTAGCTAGCTTCACTGTAAAGCTGGTACAATTTTGAGTAATAAACTACCTTGATGTCTTAAGAAATGAAGTATCTCGAGGATGGCGGCACATTGTCCTATTAGTATTATTTTACGCCCTGGAGCACTAAATGAGGAAATCGAAATTCCTCAAGAAAGCCATAAAAATATCAGGATATCATCCATGCTTCCTTGTGGCGTGGTATTTTACGGGAAGTGTTTTTATAATCCTTAAAAACATCGAGGTTTCAAGCCGATTTCCATCTTTTTCTCAGCTAGCTGAGTTTTAGTTTTCTTATGGTTTGCGCATTTTAGTGCAATTTGGAAAAAAAAAATATACGAGATGTGAGGCAATATTGAACGGCAACTGACCTTGTAACAAATCCAGCGAAGCGAACCAAAAATTGTATAACAGGAAAAATAATAATCATGAATTTTAAACAAATCTACATTTGCATCAAAAACAATAATACGCCTCTGGTGGATTTCAACCCAAAAAAAAAAGCACAAGCGTCCAATGGTCCTAACATGTACATGCATTCCAACGTGTCCCTTAGACATAACACCTGCACTCGGCTGTCAACGTACTTGCTGAAATATGGAGAAATATGCAATAAAAACGTCAATCAGCGATAATATTTGTGACGGGACCAAAATATTTAGACTGTTATCGAGAAATCGTAAATGCGGGGGAACGGTCAAGCGGGAATATTTAACATTGTTCTTATGGGAGTTTTACGGGACATAAAAATAAACGGTCCCAGCCGGAAAACGTAATATGCGAGAATGGGGGGGGTTGATCGAGTTCCCACTGTCATTTTATTGAAATGATAAATCACAACATTCCAAGATGGCGGAATGATAGCACGATCTCTTCTTACATTTTGAATTAATATAAAACATTAATACTACAATTTAAGATTTCGTATAAGGTGCTAGTTTCATAACTGTCACTAATATAGTATGTCATATTCCACAATGGCCAATAAGAATTAACATTTTAAATATGAACAAAATAAATGCATAATGTTATCAATATTACCAGTTCAACTTCATCCGTGCACTTGAACGCCTGAAGATGCCGAAAGTCAAAACCCGGGTCGTTAGTGACAAAACTTGTATGAATGTACATAATTTTAACGATTCAGATTTAATATTGTTCACCTCAAACAGCACGATGTTTTGATTGTGTTGATAATTTAAATATTTCATTTCATGAAAGATTCTTAACTTTTTCGTTGCCGTAAATAATGAATAGTAATTACCTAGCAGGCCGGCTATAATTTGCGACTATTAATTTAATTAGTTATTGACGAGATAACTCGTATTTGGCCTGTTGAGCACGAAAAAATTCACGAGATATCTCGTATGTGGCAACCATCGAGTTAATTAACCGGGTAACTTGTTAACTATATATATTCAAAACTTATTGAAATATTCAACAGGGGTTTCCACGATCTATTGTTTAGTCTAGTATCGAAAATACCCCATTGTAAAACAAACTGTATTTTGATGAAAATTCGGTTACTATCGTATAACGAATTTTCATTTCTCGGAATACAAGCTCGCAACTTGTTTAGTATGAAAAGGTTAAAAGGTCATGTGTGTTCATATATTAAGAGGAAAAACTTGTTTACAGGGAGAAAACACCCATAACGCAAATTGACTTGTTTTGTAAGTCAAAGGTGAGTTTCAAAATAGATTTTATTATAATTTGTGTCAAGGGAAAATGGTACTAAAAGTAAAAGGATACTTCTTAATCGCACACTATCTGAACACTGGTGTGAAGCAAATTGCTTTTCACCCGAAAGTTTTTTGTGAATGGGTAAACGATTTTAGTTGATAAAAATACGTCGCTTTACAATACACGTACGGATTAAAAAAATATTTTAAATTAAAATTTACAAGATTATTATGTCACTGGTTGTGTTACTAGTTGTTAAACGTGTTTTGTCTCTTCGAGAAGCATTTACTTTTTAAAACTCTATGGAACATATGAGCCCTTGTTGAGTGCAGTGAGCCATGTAGTATTTTAGAAAAAAAACAAGTTAGATATATTATAATATTCACTAGTATCGTAAAAGTGAAATGAGCTCAATGCAATAGTGTTATCTAGCTAAAATAAAAATTTTACCATTTTACCAAGTAGAAAAGTTTTACCATTTTACATTTTGACTCACCTCAAACTAGTTTTAAAACTTTTTTTAACATTACAACTAGCCTTCTGCGGAAACTACTTATAATTGTCAGATTTGAATAGTTACTGCATTAGCACAGAGAAGCACTGAATGGTTGACGTTTCCTGCTTTAATTGATATATCTAGTGACATCATCTCGACTCTCGACCAAGTTCTCGGAGAACTTGAGTTGATTTAGAATTTATCAATACGATATCACTGCCCTTATTCTCTCCCTTGAGTTTATTGGTAGAAACTTCTTCCATATCAAAAGAAGTAGAGGATAACGTCGACAACCATACCGACTTTCGATTACGCGTCATAAAAGATAAATCTTAAAGATTGTTCAAGCACGTAACTCATTGGATTTCCCAGTTAAATTTGCATATCTTTATCGGGGTATAACTTTGAGATTAAGGTCATCCAATTTCGGAATCCCAGGATTGATAACTATCGAAAAAAGTGAGGAATTAAGAGATTCCAAAATAATTCTCAACTCGAGGACCTTTTCTTTTAGCTCTACTTAGGGATTTTTACGTGTTTTTTCGCGAAATCCCGGGATAAGTACAAAGACGATCCCGGAATTACAGGATTGGAGGCCCTAGTTGAGATGTTAGAGATGCGTTATCTAACTTCGTCATCTGCGTGCTCAAGCTGAGCAGTGTTGTTATTCAATAAGTTGTACATAATAAAATTTTCTTTGATTGGTCAGTAGCAAAGTATTGATTTAAAAAATGTTGCTTATCGGAACTGACTTTATTACAATCAACCACAGAGTCCATCAAAGTGTGTATAAAAACTGGCAGACGGATAAAAAACAATAAAAAATGAATACTTCATTAAAACATGTTTAATGTCTGCACGCCATACAATTCCAAGTCATCTTAACCTGCACGCTATCCGAGTACACACTGACGCGGACGATGCGTTTCCTTAAACGGGAAACCGGTTATTTACCGGTCTCTGCCAGTCATTATTCACTAGGGTCACCGTATGGCAATAAACTGGGTGTCTAATTATGTTAAGTATAATTTAATTTCACTTCTAAAATACGTATAATATACAATCTTGTTATTCTATTGGCTCGGCATCGAGAAGGCAATGACACATATGTAGATATTTAGATAGCTTACCTGTAGTGTTTTTCTCACGTAAATAGCACTACTGGTTTTATTATAATAATATCTTCACTGCATTGACTTATTACTCAGAATGGGAAGGAAGTAGCGAACTGAACACATTCACTTTCATGAATTATAGATTTAGATTGACCTAAAACAGCATATCAATGTATTTTAGTCGCAAAATTATATATCTAATAAGTACCTACGGGTGTAGGCAAATTTATTTTAGCGTTTTTTAAATAATATTTTTTTCAATATCGACCCATAATAGGCATAATAGAAAATCAAAACCGACAATTTATAAATTTAACAGAAGGTTTTTTCTAAATTAATCTCGTACTATGTTCGATATAAAAAAATCCTTAAATGCGGTTAGTAAATAGTAATATATGGTCAATGCCTATCCTGATATTAAACAGACTACTTCCAGTTTCTTAGATCAGCGTTTTTTAACCGGGGTCCACGTAGAACTACCGCTAGAATATCAGGCGAATGAGATAACGTTCTCAAATTATTGTCACTGACGCCCAAATCGATATTGAACAAGTATTAGTTTAAAACGCAATTTACGTAATTGTGTCGCTTAAGATCATTTGTCGATTATGGGTCGATATGTTTATTTCCACAATACCACACAACGGAGAGTTTGAATTGAAGAAACACCTACTTTTTAAACGATATTGCATCACATTCCGTCATAATAATATAATATATTATCAAACCGCTTATTAAGTAAGTACTAAAGATACTAAAATAAATCTCGGATAATGACTATAAGGAGTAAGATATGGTTACCCTAAATTGAACACATCACGATCGGCCAGGTTAAGTTGTTCGCCATACTCACGATAGACATTGGCCACAATGTATAACGAAACAATATATTATAATAATAGTAATATAAACCACCAAGCAGATTAACGTCTTCAAATCCGTCAACCCAATTTAAAAACTAAAACGAAGCATTAGTAAATGGCATTTTAATTTATTTCTAATTAACAATGAATGCATTTATTACTATGTTATCGGGCATATTACACAAGTGTTATTAATAACGTTTAATTATTAATATTATTTAGTATATACAAGGAACATTTCGTTAAATTAAATTTGACACTGAATTGTATCATTTATTAATGTCAAACAAATCAAAAGATGAGATATTTATCTAACATAATATAAATTAAAATCTGGGTGACAAACTTTTTCAGGTCGGAAAGAAACATTTATTTTGTTGACTGTAAATTAATACACCGATATTCAAGAAAATTTAGTCAGATTAAGTAAAAAATGTATGTACATGAAAAAAGGAATTAAATAAATGAGTGATTTTTTTAAATCAAAAAAGCTGATAGCAGCCAAAGTGTCCGATATTTTGAATAAAGTTTTATGTCACGTGATAAGCTTGGATGATAAGCGTGAACACCCATGACCAAGATTTCAATTTTAAATCTCACTGCGACTTCAAAACCCAGACACATCTGGCAGCTATGGTAAAACACTGAATCCACTGTTGTATCTGTCTGTATATTTCGCTATTATTCTAGAGTAAGTGGTTCTTGGGTACGTCCAAGAAATTGCTCAATGCCTGCCCGGTGGATGAGATTATAAATTGAAACGGAATTCTAGTGGTTAAATTCCTTATTACTTTCCATCAAATGAGGCCTTATATCATGCCATTATGCCTTCTAATCTCTTTGTACATATTAAAACTTCTTTAGCAAATTTAACACATTACGTGCGTCGTTTCTCTTGGATCTTGGCAGTATATTCCCCTAACGCGGCACGCCTTATTTGACAATAAAAAGTTGAACGCGCCCTTGGAATCAAAACTTTTGCGAATCTTGCTAACAGTATACAAACAACTAAACTTTCGCTGGAAGAGAAAATGGGATATAGTAAAATGCTTCGCACAAATGTTATCTATGAATGCGACAAAACGAGAAACTTTTCTCGAAAACATATTCCACTATTGCAAAGAACTTGTGAGGCGTTCTATTAATTATTTTACATTCGATGTTTTCAATTCAATACATACAGTGCTTGGATTATTTTGAAAGCTTTCAGGAACTGTGTAAACAATCACATTTCTTTAAGTGGTAAAAGTCCAATATAGTTGGTATATCAAGAGCAATATGATTCAGATAGGCAGGAAAAGATGCTAAAAATCTTGTACTGAAGAAACCTTAGAAGGCACTCGTCATCAATAGTGTGTCCTGTTTTTACATTAAATTAAAAAAAAGTGTTGTTTAACATTTTTTTTAACAATGTCTGCTCCTTATGTGAAACATATGCGCTCCTGATGGAAGTTTTTCAATAGTTTACGAGAACTGTTTGCTAGTCAGTCGCTCAACCTCTCTTTTCTAAAGAGAGTAGTAGGGATAGAAGGATAAGGCTAGGACAGGACTAGTCTTCGAACAGAAATCAATAATTCAATAGAAAAAAATACTGTTCGTACTGAGGCTCGAACCAGTGAGGTCTGGCGTGGAAGCCCACAACGCTAACCGCTGCCCCGCCAATGTCTATGTCTAACAATATTTAACGGTAAAGTTTGTGAGGATTAAGGTTTTTATAAAAAAAACTGCATGATCTAGCTTCTATTTATGCAACTAGAATAATTATAATAAGTTTATAAATTAAAGTAAAAATAGCTGTGTTAATGTTAAATTAAATAGTGTTGTGTATCAGTGTATTTAAATACCGACCGTTCGTGCAGTGGGTTTAAATAGGTTAAAATGTCACCGTGCCGTGGATTCATTGCTTTGATAAATCTTCAATTGAGTGCCTCTGACACTTTTAACCTATTCAGCGGCACGGAAAACTCTAATTAACTTCGTAAATCGCATGTACCTAAAGCTAACGCGTGTGCAGTGACACTTTCGAATAGAATAAGCATTCAATCCTAGAATATTTATGTAATAGAAAACAAGAAAATACACTTAAAATGTTTTGAACGAATATAATAAAGACGCCGACAACAAATATTCAGTATATCTGTATATTCTTTATTATTTAATGGTACTCATACCATTAAAAAGGTACATGGGTATTTTTATTTGTAGTATTTTAGAAAAAAGTAAGTGATCATTAGAAACATAAAATAAACCTCATTCCGTAAAGAATCAAGACTAACAAGTTTAGTAAATATTTTATTTGATGACAAACCTTCACAAAAATTAAATAGGAATTAAATTTTACTGATTTAAAATGTTAATTATATTAAGTGGAAACAGTCTCAAGGATCTGTATAAAATTTAGGTGCCTAGAACAATACTTGTGTTTTCATTTAATCCCGAAATGGTAACATAAAAGAATAATTACGAAATCAAGATTATTTAAAAAAAACTGCAGTATTTAATTGAATCTTACTATAGATAAATCTAACAATAGATAATTGAATCTTATGATTAAGAAAAATCATTATATGTCTTTATATGGCCATGCATAATAATATATATTACATTCATTTGTGAGTTCAGCATAAATATAACGTTATTACATTGAATATATTATAATAATGTAACAAATACTGAAATACTTTCGTCATGCCTGTGAAAGCGATTATAGTATAATACTTTCCACTGTAAACTAATAAAGAGATAGAAAAAAAGGCTTTCTTTTCTATTAATATCTGAACAGCTTAACATGCGTGTACGAAAACGACAAGAGCGAACGCCGTTCAAAAAAGAAAAAGAAAAATGAATTCAAAAAAAGAACGAGCATCTGTCACCGGCATGGCGTAGTCACAAAAGCAAACACGCGCAAACGTAATCCACGACTCACGAATGTTGCACATAAACATTCCGGACATAAAAACAAACCACGCCGCTCGGCGAATTACGAAAATCGCATTAAAAGGTTTGACCGGGCGATTCCATATTCAGTGCAGACCTTTCCAGAGCGATCGGCGCCATTTAAAGCGAGGCGGGTCATGGCTCGAGAGCGAGCGAGACGGACGCGCCAATTTAATTTTCCCCATTCCCCCACGAAAAGCAGACAGTGTACAAAGGGGATACTTACACTATTATAGATACAACTGGCAACCCGAGGGGAGATGACAGGCACACGTACGTGCCTATGGATTCATACAATCAACCCAGGAAAACGGATCCACGTTATACGTTCCACGTTTGAATACATTGAGGTTAGCAAGCCACAAAGGCGACGGGATTTTTACATTGTTAAAATACTATTATATAAATGTAAATAAAGATGATTAAAAATACAAATAAACTTATTTCGTCACATGAATAAAATTATTTATTCTTGATTCCGATTTCAAAAGAATCTGATTCTAAAATTGTGTAAAAGTGTCAAGTTTTTCAATTATTAAATTGATTGCTAAAAAAACATTATTTTCTCGACGCGAAAATGAATTAGTTGAAATTGGTCCTGATCATTTGATATTTAATACCTGATATATGTAGTAGCAAAAAATAAATAAAACAAAGTATTATATTTAGTTCCACAGGATTATTACAATATAATAAGTTGAATGCATTACTCTAATTAAAATATTAAATTATTCTTTTGTTTTTTAAAACATACTATTTTTACCTTATTGTAATGAAGTTTTATCAATTAAATGCTTGTTCAATCAACAATATTGACATGTCTGCGAGATAGTACGGACGGCAAGACAGCTTCTAGTGGCTTACGGCCATTTACACAGGTTATATTTTCCAACTAGGACTTAGCAAAAGTTTTTTTTTATTTGAGTAACGATACTTGATTTTTTGATAAGTAATAAATCAATTATACATTAAGACATACTCGTCTCTTGCTAGATTTTTTTTTATATATGTAACTCTATAATTATGTATGGATAAAAAGTGCCTTTTGAAATAGTTATCTCTAATTTGAAGATTAAATAACATTTCCAATAATACTCAATTCTAATCTAAGCACGCACACGTTTTAATAAATGGATAATAAATTCACATGCGACGCTACGCGCGTAGAGACGTCGTAGAGGCGATACGGTGTAAGAAATAAGAACAAAGCGTGCAAAACATACAAACTAAAAATTATATTAACACCTAAACTATATACTTACAAACTAAACGCGTTAATAATGACATTACGTTTTAAAATTAAGTAAAAATTGTTTGGTAAAATATAAAAAGGGAATACACAAATTCTGATCATAATCGCCAAATAAATTTGAGGCCGATTTGATTTTTATTCAAGGACATGGATTGTTTGTAATATTTTTATTACTTCCCAAACACTTAATTCGACCCTGAAAATGAGCCATTGGAGAGAGTCACTGGCTTATAATTGGACTCTTTACAAAATCATTATATTCTAATAATAAACGTAATAATTGTAACATAAATTAGGATGTTAGAGCAAATAAGAAGATGTATTGTGTGTCTCTTCTAAGGCAGTATATGTAGCTGAGTATATGCAAGTTTAATTATAGTTCTGACGATGGCGCACGCCGAAATAGCTATAAACTCATTCTAAAAAACATGTAGAACTAAATACGTTAATATTGTTTACCTTATTACAATGGAGTTCTACCAAGTAAATTCCAATTCAAACAATCAACAATCATTATATTCTACTGAAATTTCATATTATGTATCTATATTATCAATATTCGAACATGCTTTTAAAAATAGCAAAAGTCTCCATGAAATGAATTTGTATAATATAAATAACATGTAACTAGATGCAATCAGCTTAGCATATCTGACTAGAATTTTTTTCAAATTATTATACAACGATGTAACGATACTTTTCATGCGCCAAGCAATAACAACTTCTTTTCAATGATTTTATAACTGTGTTTGTATTAAACTTAAGCAGCAATGAATTTGGTATTCAGCGCCATCTCGTTACGTAACTGGCGACTTAATTTAGCGAGAAGTGTTTTATTTTATGTTGGTATATTTACTTGCTGATAATATCGAGAGACTTAAAAAAGTAATAAAGAAAGAGTTGTATTAAGGTAAGTAATAAAATTCAACATTAAAAATTCATGTCAGATTGATTGAAAGAAAAATTAAGACATGCATTACTTTTTTAATATCAAGTTTTTTCTAGTCGTATGAAGCAAAGTTTTAATGCTATTCCAATAGTCATTCATTAAAAGTAATTCGGAAACGAATAGAAGTAATAAGATATTATTTCACAAGATTGACTTTTATACTTTTAGGATGTGTTCCTCCTCTTTAAAAATGTTTTGCATTCTCTACTGTTGACCTATACGACATAAGTAAGTAAATACGTAAGATTCAGAATAATCAGTAAAAAAATAAGATTATTTTATTCAACATATGAACAACCCAGGTCAATTTATTGCCTAGTCATATTTCGTAAGAACAAAACAATTCAAATTTGGCAAAAGAAAATTTATTGCTCCATCGCTTATCTGTTCCAGGAAAGAGAAAAAATTGAGTTCAGCGTATTGGGAGATACAAATATTCCACACTTAGTAAATGTAACAAAGAAAATAATATCTTGACTTGAAATAGGTCAATAGTGAAAATTACTCAAAGTTTTGTTTTCATAAATGTTAAATTATGTGCATAAACAATAGTACATTAAAATATCTTCATTCATATTTCATTTACCCATTAATGCTGCTTTATTGCTATGCGAATAGATGTATCTTATTCAAGAAACAGTACCTAAAAAAATAGGACACTAAAGTCTGCCATTTTGTCGTTAAAAACTGTTTTTATTTAGTATAGCCATAAATCATAACGTCTAAAAAGAAGCAAGATAACTTATTAAAAAAAAGAAGACTTAAAACAGTTTAATTAGGAATTGCCATACGAATTAAATGTCTAAAAATAATAATAAAAAATATTCAAAAAAAGAACACGCAAACTTCAGTTATTATTACATCAATTAATAATGAGAACGCCATTTTGTGAAGTGCACAGTTTAATTTTAAAATACAACGTTTTTTCTTTTACCTTTCTCTCAAATGTTAGTCAGGGAAATGGCAATAGGTTAAGATTATATATAATGTACCAGATTGATCACTAAGCGCGAGTTTTTAGGTAGAACATTATTTAATTACTTATTGATTTAGTTTTATACATTTAAATAGTCACGAGAAATATATATGGCAAACCTTGTAATGTTGTAACAAGGTTAAAAAGGTCATCCAAGATCATAGATAATTAAAAAAATTGTTTGAAAAGTGTGACTATTGAAAACAATCTAGAACACGAATAGATTAAAAGATTATGTATAATTGAGATAGCAATAAAACATGACATACCTTGTGAAGCAATGATAAATCGATCAGCAACACTTCAACACTGAGAGGTTTTTACAAATAGTCTATTGACAATGTGGCGGCACAAACTGTGAAGACGCTAACAGTGTTAAAAAACAACAATCATTCGATTATCCTCGGCACAATTTATTGTATCTCTCGGTGAACTTTAACGGAGCGGCCAGAGCACGACACGCTCTGAACAACGCATTTGTCTCGCAAAACCGACCTCGAATTTTCTACTACACCAAACTGTTGACATATATATATAATATTATATGTACACAAATCCCTGTGGAGCCAAATTATTAAATATGAATTAAAGCGAGTCACAGAAATTCATGAAACAGTTAAAATTAATGTTTTTGATAGAGTACAGTAAGTATAAATTAAGTAATTTGGGTCCGCGGGGATGTGAAAAAAATTCTATAACTCAGCAAGTGCGGCGGATAATAAAAGGACAGTGATTATAATGGTAAAACCACACCGACAGCTATTGTAGTCGAATGGAAATTGTAAAAAAAATCACATTAGCACAACAAAGGGCGGAGGGGTCGAACAATGGCTATGACACAATAAAGCCAGCTCGGGGAGGACGTCACGGCACAAAAGTCTCATCCGGAAAATGGAAAAATCCTGAAGCTTCCACTCGCTCCTAATAAAAATAACCAGATGAAACAAACAAAACACCAGTTTAATATTCAAATACTAACGAATTAAAACGCTATCAAATTAAACAACACTGAACGTTTGTGTAAAGTTAGTTAATTAACTTGAACTTTGAAGTTTTGAATCACGGAGGATTCTATCAAAGAAGCGGCAGGCTGTTTTTTTTATTGGGATGTTTTATTTTGATAGTTTTATTGTTGGGTATGTCCGCGCGAGATGGCGTTCTCACCGTGGGGGCATACAGAACAGACTGAGCGGGCGAAGGAAACCGGCGGGTGGGGGCGGAGCGATGGCGGCGCGGGGTTTCCGAGTTCGGCTCCATCGTGCTCCTCGTCCTCCGGTCTCCCGCCCTCGGTGGAGGCAGCCGCCCGCGGCCCGCACCGACGGCTCTGCGTCGCTTTTGCTACTCTGTGTTTGGTTTGGTTTATATCAAGTTTACGACGCTATACCGCCACGACGTAATAATAATAACATTAATAAACGCTGTGACTTTTCTTTTTCCAACTGTGGTTTTTGATCGCCGAAGTTTTTCTTTCAATTTTTAAAACAATTGTTTAAACTCGATCAGTCCATAGCGAGAACTTAATTAACGTCGTGGCTATCAAATCTACTAAAAACGATTGAATTATGTTCTACGATACAGTTGGACAAATACAAAAATACTAAAACTTCTATCAAAGAAAAGCAATAAGTCGCGTTTCAAAAATATTATAAAATATACTTGTACATTTTTTTCAGCTGTTACGAATAATTTTCTAAAAAAAAGATAATTAAAAATCTATCTCATTTATATTAATTTGTAATCTCAAATTCTTTGTAAACTATGAAAACAAAAAGAATTTATGTTAATAATATTAAAATTAGCTGATCATAATTTTTCATTACATTATATTAATAAAATCATTTGTGCTGCCCCGTAAAATGTTCTGTTCGCAATTTTTTCAAACCTATTGGCGAAGCATGTGTCATGCAATAACAGTTGTGTAACTGCAACTGGAATAGCAAAAGTATCAATTTCAATTTCGCTATTTCAAGTTATTTTAATTTTAACTTTCATGCGATACCCAATTCATTAATGGTGGTAGCTTTTTAATTATCGTATATTTAAAAATAGATCATTTATATGTACAGTGGCTTTAAATAGAACCTGAACGTCGATTAAATGCTTCAGCAATAAAATATACAAATCAATAGTAATTTTACTTCAAAACGCTCGTTTGAATTATTCTGAGAAGTGCATCGCGTGATATGGGAAACGTGAGCGACTCAAAATAACTACCGACCAATAAAATGACTTGCGTTTCTAAAAAAAGTCTGTAATAGCCGAAAAGCTTTTATGTACTCCATATTTTAGCTATTAATAATGAAGGTAATACATTTTGCAAAACGGAATCTAAAAGTATTCGAGAAAGTTAAATGATATTTCACCAATCATAATAATAAGAATAAATAAAACTAATACAGCACAACAATGAATCAAAAGCTAAAAAGTGTGTATAATAAGATATTGCAAATATAATATACTCGAAAATAAAACAAGAAAAAATAATGTAATAGTAAAAACAATTTTATTAGGTTTTCAACAAACTGTAAATAGTAAATATATTTTTGGCAATATTGAGTTATTAAATACTATAAATTTAACAATGATTGTTAATTCATGATGTTTTCAATCACTTTTATATAAACCAAACGAGAATTGTAACAAAGCTATTCGAGATCAACTCGCAGACTGCAAACATTTGCCCATTATATTATGGCATTATATTAAATTGAAAAAAAAAAAACATAACACCCACAGTCAGTATACGTAAGTGGCTTCAGCTAATGAACCTTAAGAAAGATATAATATTGGAAGAATTGCAGATAGCTCACTTTTATTGTGTTCTAAGTCAATTCTTGGTGGAAATTTTCAATTTATATTAAAATAAATAAAAAGCCTTTGAGTAATTATTCCAGATAATTTATTTAAATATCAGTACTGGTTTACTGTTAAATAGCTGTCAAACAATCCAGAATCCATTGTAAAACTACATATATACATATTTCGATGATCAATCTCAATGTTGAAATACGTTTGGTATTCCGTAAATTAATCTATAATATGTATAACAAGAGACAATGGTATAGCGGAACATAATAACAAAGCCAATTTGTGCATCGTATTTTGTATACAAGAGAATATTGTAATATATTGCCTACGTTAAATATGCATATCAAATTTCATGAATTAAGTAAACCTACGTAAATACGATATTATTTTTAAGTTATTTTCAATAATATTTTTGACACATATATAACAATTGAAGTACCTATATACAGCAAATAACGTTATATAGAAATATAATTTTAAGTAAATCGATTTTAAATATATCATCCGAGTGTCAAACAGTGAAAAGGTAAGACTACATAAGAAACAACTTGCAGTGTCTTAAAGGATCTTTTACTTTACTTAAAGGATTTATATGTATTACTTAATGTTTGTTTATATATTTAAGCCAAATCTACGCATAATTTTATTCGTCACCTGAATACCACAACTAGAAAACTCTGATTTGGTCATTGATGGGAAAATTAAAATAAAACTTCATCAACGTCAGTTCAAGTTCATTCGTGCACTTGAACACATGAAGATGCCGAAAGGCGAAACCCGGGTCGTTAGTTACAAAACTTGTGTGAATGTACATAATTGATGAACGATTCAAATTTAAAACTTTATCGATGATACATATTTTTCTTTTGCACGGTTTATTTTTACTAATGCAGGGGTGGGGAACTATTTCATTTCTAAAAGCCATATTAATTTCTTTGATTCAACGTAAAGCCGCTGACACCGTTGACACCTCCCACCTTTTTTCAATTGTCGAACATATAATGGGTTGATTACGGTCTTTTCCCAAACGCTTGTGTATAATTTTTTGATCAAAGTGAATATTTTGATTAAGTCAAAATGGCCGCATCAGAGTAGCCAAGAGGCCGCAGGTTCCCCTCCATTGGTCTAATGTAATGGAAATTATCTTTGATTTCTTTTTGTAAGCTACATCTTTTTTTGCACGGCATTTTCGCACGGAACGTTTCCCCCGTTCCAAAAAAAGGATTGAGTGTATTGTTTAAAATAAAAATGAAAAAATTATGTTTTGTATAATTGGAACCAATTAATAAATTTTCGATTGAAATTTGTAGATGAAAAATATAACCATATTGTTCGATAGCTATTTACAAACGTTGACAATCAAGTATCCTAGTTGTAGTATGGATGTTTGAGTTACTTATGATTGAAGAACAAATATATATTTATATAATTTAAGATTTCGAATTCGCCAAATTTTATATCGGAAAAACAGAAAGGACACTGAACACTAGATTATCAGAACATATGGCAGCCTTTAGATTGAAAAAAGACACGTCTACTTATGCTAATCACTTAATTTCGGAAGGACACGTGTTCAATCAGGAACAAGGGATAAAAATGTTACACCCAAATACGGACGGTCATAAGCTCTTTTACCAGGAAATTTTGGAAATAAACAGAGCACAACTGCATCGCATTTTAAATGAAATATTAAACATGCCGGGGTCTCCACTCCTATACCCTATATAAATATAATCATAAAACCTTTTCCGACAAACAAATCAATATAATACTTAAAACCACTCACTTCTCAAATCTTTGGGCATTCCCATGAGCTTATCCTTTTCGCCAGCAATGGCTTAAAACTCAATGATACATTTATTTATTATATAAATACGAAACATTCATTTACTAAGCGTCAGTTCAAGTTCATCCGTGCACTTGAACGCCTGAAGATGCCGAAAGGCGAAACCCGGATCGTTAGTGACAAAATCTGTGAGAATGTACATAATTTGAACGATTCAAATTTAAACATATATTTATTTAAAATTTGTATTCTAGTCTTCTTTTGCAAGAAAGATGATGATATAAAATAATACGAACAAGTTTATTAATTATCTGATACGTAGACTATAATAATAATCCAAATTATTAAGCGAATATTGTTTATGGCTTCCATTTTAACCCCTCTCCATATTGAGCTCCGTCGACTCACTTTACAAGTAGATAATATAAAATAGGACGATAGTATGGCGTCCCGGTGGCATGGCCGACGCTTTTCAGAGGGATGAGCAAGCCGAAGTGGCGTAACAAAGTAATTAAGGGATTGTAATGAAAATCGTGTTTATTTGGAAAAGCGATGAATGGGAATCAGATAAAATATTGCGTATAAAAGTTTGTGTATTTACTGTATAATTAATGCGTAAAAGATTACTTATAAGACCCCATAGTTATATTTTATATTTTCTATTCATTCGTATTGTTACGAAAACTTCTAGAAAAGATTGTATTAAAGTTTACTTTATATTTATAAGTATCACAAAAGGGGTAAATTAAAGAAAAATTCAACTGAAAACCGTGTATTTTACCAATTTTCAACAGTTTTTGACTATTGGATAAAGGGCATTCAGCTTAGAACCGATTCTTATTACCCAGATGTTTCACTATAATTTAGAATATTAAATTAAAGGTGCTAAATGGAATTTCAATATCAAATTTTGAACCGTTCATATTTTGTACATATTCACTATCAGTCAAAATCTTTAAATAGGTTTTAATAATTTTCAGGCACTTTCAGTCGAAATTTTAAATTATATAATAATTTTTCATGTAAATATTACCGGAATTGTATTAAAATAAATGTTGATAAAGCATGCATCTAAAACTACAAAAGCGTTGTGAAAATTGATTGTTAAATGTTACATATTGAACGTGTGTAGCATGTACTAAAATAACTGAAAGTATGTGTTAAACAAACATAAATTAAAAGACTTTTGATTACTTTGAGCTATAGTTGAAACAATCATTATCAAATTCCTTGTACAACGAACAATCGCCAATTGGTTCTCGTCTGCTATTTTTAGTGGCAATAAATAAGAAAGCAGCAATTCCATTGAAAAGCGAAACGAAAACGCCGCGTGGAAAGGGGAGCGTGTATTGTAGCTCGCCGCTCAGACGGCAGTCGACGTGTATATGTATATAAGTGCACGCGGGATTGTATAGGTTAGTGCACACAATGGGGTTATTATTATTTGGATTATGTACGTCGAGCACATCTAATTACTCCGACCTTTGTTTTGCTCTGTCGTTCTCCGCATCAGGATATGCTAACCATTATACTGGCATCACAAGCAAGAGTGCGGTATTTATTGTACGTTTCGTGATATTATTGCCATACGACTGTTAGTTGACTCACTCAGAATAAGCGGTCCCAGTAGTCCCATGGGAAAAGCTTTTTCCTAGCGAACAGATGTATCAAGAAATTTAGTATTAATTATTCATTTTTTTAATATACAATTCAGGTCTTAATTATGTATGGGTGTTTTTGATATCTTGCCTCGTCGAATCGATCGTATGTGATTATAATTAAATTGAATGATGGATGTGTATGATAGAGAGAGAATTAAATTGAAACTGATTAATAGATGTCAATGCTATTACACAAGTATATTAGTAACTAAACGCTAGTCAGATTATTCTATAAAAAATACTGCGAAAATGTATTTTAAAATTACAATTTTACAAATAAAAATACATTCTCGCTATTTCTATATAAATACTTAACCATTACCTCTGGTTAGGTTGTTTTCTTTAGTTAAACATAATATGTTTTCTGATTAGAGAATCAATTTTTATTTTTATTCGTAAACAATACGATGTTACGTCCGATACTGGTTCTCAAATTAGTGGAACGCGAGTCACATTCTGTAATACAATATATGGAATAACAAAGTTGTCAAATTTAATAAAATATTATATTAAAAATGAATTTTCAAAAAGTTACTGTCTAATCCACCGAAAATATATTTCAATGATTCTTCAACTTTTTATACACATATGTCCTCTTCTAATGTGGAGCATATATATTTTTAATGGAACCTTAACTCAACAGAAGTTCTTCTGCGGAACTGCGTGTTACTCAGTTAGGAAAATATGGATAAGTTTAAACAATGTTAGTGGTTAGCTAATCACTTATGTTTTAAGGGTCGAATGGGTTGGAGGCAATTCAAAATAATAAGCATAATATATTAAACAATATTTTTTTTTGATTCGTTCATTTTGAAAACTCGCTCAGCGTAGCGGAATCGGTGACGATTTAATATCAGTTTTTTTGAAAAAAGATAATTAAATAATTAAGCTAATATTAATTTATTAAATCAAATTATCGCCGAGTTGTCTTTTTATGTGTATAAATCAGTTATTGTATCCAAACCAACAGATATATCAACGCTATTCTCGATTACATTTATTTACCGGAATACCTACTTCATCAATAACTTATTTTTAGCTTAAGATGAGAGGGAGGAGATGGAGGCACAATAACACCCTATTAACCCACACCTAAATATTTCTAACGGCCCACCCCGTTAAGGAAGTTTACATTGGAATGATCCCATTGCCTTGGCTACGGAACTCGAGAATGGGATGATAAATCAGGCTGTATGGAATCAAGGGTAGCAAACGAAACGCAAAAGCTCTGCGGAGATTGCTGCGGTAGGTTGTATAAGCTTCGAGTCAAATTGAAGAGGCAACATTTTCCCGGATTGAAAATATTCAGGCAGTTTCCGGGGCAGAAGTGGACTTTTCGTTTTAATGAAAATCGTGTTGAAATTTGAGTTTGACTTATATTAAGGAATTCAACTTACTGTTAAATATACGTGATAGATAATCTATCGTTATTTGACATTCGATATTACTTAATTAGTAATTGATATTAATTGTTTATACTACTCAAAATTATTTTTAAAAACAGTGTACTTGATAAAAGAGTAATTTTTACTTATTGTAAATAATGACGTAAGATTAAAGCGTTATGGAACGACTTATTAAATAGAAACTAAAAGAGATTAGATTCAAAAAAATATGTCGCACTTGTTGAAAAATCCTACGAACGGATTGCACATTTTTTAAAATTCCAAAAGCAATATTCGAATGGGGTTTTCTGAAACCCTGACAGATACTTTATAACTGTAATATAAAATTTTAACTCATGATAGTCCTAACATGACTATATTATAGGTAGAGTTTTCATTTCGAAAAAAGCTGGTAGCATGTATCGCCAACTTAATCAGTTTTCAGAAGGATACGCCGGTTAGTTAGTTCAAGGCTTTTTACTTTTTGATAAATGAGTTTCAATAAAGCCTTAGTGTAGACTCTTGGTTCTAAATTATATAAATCTCCCGTGAAACATAATACTTATAACGTAACACTTTTAAAGAAAATTAAATAAATATAATAATGATTTAGTGAAATCGTTTTCGATTCGATAAAAAAGGATTCGAATCCCTCTGTAACAGTTTCTCCGTTTTATTCAATAATGAAATGTTTGTTGACACGCTTTTATCAGACGAAATTCTTTTCCACGAGTTTTTCCGAGTCGGCGTTTTCGCTCGGCGACTTTTCCAGACATTTCTTTTTGGAAGCGAGGAAACGTGTAAACGTCAATCTGTAAGCATGTTCAAAGCGGAGCCCTTAATATCGACCGCCGCGTGCTAAGAATAGACGTCGGTCTTACCTCGCAACGGATCCTTTGTTTTCCCAGCAAATTTCATTTTAATATATTATATATCTCACAACTTTGACTCGCATTATATACTAGGTATTTACCTTGTCCTTACACGTTGTTTTTGTAATATATTTGTAAAACCAGCGCTAACCATAGAATATTAAATTTCGTAGTTATACATACCAACACAATTATTTTTACATAATTTCACGTCAGTTTATGCAGATTAATAATAGTTTAAAACAATGATGAGTAATCTTTTGTACAAATTCCACATTTATTAAATAAGATCAGGTCATCTGATTACATTAAATATGTTAATAAAAACACAATATTCCTTTGTACTTTATTCCACTTTATTTAATAGGTCAAGACCGGTTTCGATCATTGCGAGCATTGTCAACTGAAAAGAAATATAATTTTACAATAATAGGGTAAAAATATCAACGTATTTCAGTTATACAGTATTTTATATGTTATACGTTGATAGCTATTTCGGCTTTCGCCATCGTCAGAACTACAGATAGTTCTGACGATGGCGAAAGCCGAAATAGCTATCAACGTATAACATATAAAAAACTGTAGAACTGAAATACTTTGATATTTTTACCTTATTAAAATGGAATTCTACCAAGTAAATGCCAAATCAATAAATAATTTAACAATGCTATTTATACAAAAATAAATAATGAAAAGGTGTAAACAGCAATTGGCATTGAAAAGAAATTACCAATTACATTATAAGTGATTCTAAAACAACACAATATTAAAGTGTTTAACACATCTAACGCATAATTAAAAAGTCATCCAAGATTAATAAATATCAAGTGGTGACTGAAAGTAATTACAAACACAATTAAAATTTGGGAAATTTTTGACAAAGTGATATTAAATAAGCTTGTAATTAATACAAAATAGTGTTTTATTTCTTGAATATTATACATTTCCATCAAGTATTGACGGGAAACTCGTTGAAAGTGATCGAAACTAACTACTACAAAGGTACTGCCAAATCTATCGAAAATACAAATCACACTGTTCAATCAAACTGAATAATGCTCTGGAACCGAGTCTTAGGTGACTGTTGCTAGGAAACTCCGGGAAATTATTTGAAATCGCATGATTCTGTTGTGTTACGGGATACGGCCAGGGAAGGCTGTTTATATTTGCTTTGTGAAGTGATGTGCTGTAATTCAGATCTCTTCTGCGTTGTAGAAAACATTTAATAACATATAGAATAAAACTCAATTGATCATTAATCTTGTATCACGCTTTGATAAGTTCCATACATCCTGGACATCCCCGTTTCACCATTATTTAGTGTCGTTTCTTTGGCACAGTGCCAATCGCAAATGAAATGCCCGCCATCATAATATCATGCCGCATTATTTATTGCTCTACTCCGAAATACTTTCTCGGCATAGAGTAAACAGAACGACCACACCGCACTCTCGGTGCTGGGGATAGCTGTTCCGGGACAATATTCGAAACCGGTATTCAAAAAAAACGGTCAATGGAGATCGCAATACCGGACGAATGATCAATACACCCATTCCCCGATTTAGGTGGTAGATACGTTTTTGAAGAACTTGCGTACATATACATAGACCGCGTAAGGAACTCGTACAAAATTATAAGATATGTTCCAGTGTATAAAAAAGCTGAATAGGTGAAGGCATTGATTTCATATTAAATTTGAACTTGCGTTACAGAAAATCCGCATAAAAGAGGCCCACAGTCCGCTATACCGAAAATATTTATCGGAATCGGAGACGTTAAAAAATAAAACGTATTGACAAGTTTTAAAAAAACAGTGAAAAATATTTTCTTCCATCCTTGAAATGGTCTTCAATTTTTTTAATCTCTCATCTAGTATAAACAGTCATTATTTCACCAATTTTCGAATAAATTTAACTTTAAAATACTGTATGTACCTTCTTCACAACTTTTTAGATGAACCTGGGTGTGAATTCTTCATATGCATATTTTATCTAATAATCTTTATAAAAAATGAAAAATTCTTACAAAATACTATTAATTTAATACAATATTTTATTACTCTTAGTACATACACAAAACTAGCAATTTTTATACAAAAAAAGAAAGTCGCAGTCGATTTTTTTTTCTGACCACCGTAAACAGTCCCGACTTCACGATTCCGTCTCTACAGCCCTTACAACAATACCGAAATACCGAGATCCCAGTTTTGATAATACTGATATTACGATTCTCAATAAAAATATCGTTATTTAGATTTGAATTGAAAAAACAGCTAAAACACCGGAATCGTGGTATCGGTAATAATACCGACAATGTAATCCCTGCTCGGTGTGAATTGAACCCAGTAGACAAGTTGGTTTGTTTACGATGGACATAATCTCCAATCAACCAGAAGTGGAGCGGACGTAACAAAGGGCATTAAATCAATTATTTAATGGCTTTCCTTCTTGCGAATAGTTTGTGATATTATTTCGCCAATCTCTGAATGAGACCATTAAATATTACAGATGGACGTATTATAAGGAGACCAATGCCCTGACAACTGACTTATCCGCTAGGAATATGCTAGGGATGGACAGACCCTCGCTCGTATGTATGGTTGTGACATGAAATATAATAAAAATGCGACAACGTGACAAATTTATTCCGGTCTTCAATTTAAAAAGGTTTAGTTAGGTAAAGATTCGACTAAGTTTATTCAACTGATAACAAATAAAAATGTTGTGGATAAAGATGTAGTGAAAAAAAAAATATAATTTAAAACAACGCTTCTCAGTGACTTAAATAAATATTCAAAAATGTTGTAGAACCTAAATTTACACACACAATGTTGACATACAAAAAATTATATTCTCTATTTTAATTAGTTAACCGACATCACTTATATTTGGCAGTAAGTAGCCTTGGTATATTCAGATATTAAAGCAAACTGAAATTATTGCTCCTAAGACACGCGTGGTAATCAAAAGAAAGGTCGGTTAAGTTAATAGTTGTTAGGTAGATAGTTGATTGTTATGTATGAATTTACCATCTATTTTATAGTCTAAAATTATTTTATCTTTGTTATATAAAATTGTTTGCGAACAAAAAGTTATTTTTTTTCGTTTATTTTAACAGTGCTATTAATGCTCATACGTATTCACGTTACTTTCTTTTCTATTCGATGAATTCGGCTGTAAATTTGTGAAAGTTTATTTTATAGAATTGAATTTGAAAACTTTTTAAGCCCCCCCCCTCTACTTACGTAAAAAAGCAAACACCTCAACCAACATTTCATAGTTTATAAGATAAGAGTTAGAATCAAGTTTTAGTTTTTTCGTAAAAAAACTTACAATAGTTTATATCTGAAGATTTTTTCCAAGAAGCGAAACACGTGTCGTAATTTGTAACATAACCTGTGAAATAACAATGGTACCAAATTTAATTTTATATTAACTTTATTTTCTTTATAATTAGTTCATAAATCAGCAATACTTTTAAAATAATTTGTAATAAAAAAAACTGTTATTTGTGTAAAACCGATTCTGATATTTTACGTGTTATAAAATTGCGAAATAGTTTGTTTCATGTAAAAAAATATAATATTGTTATTTCCAGAAATAAAACTGAATCAAAAAAAAAAAAAAGATTAACAAGTTTCCGCAATCAGTGAGTAGCGAGCTTAACAAGGACGCCCGTCGACGTCTCGTAGCCCAACGTGACGTCGAACTTCGCTTTGACCAGGCGGAGATTTTCTTGGGGAAACTTCAGTGAGTCACCTAACTCTCTGTGCCTATACGTCTTGTGCCCACAAAACAATCCATACCATACTGCATAAAACGGTAGACAGAAACTCGAATCTATACATAAACACGACACGACTGGAACTTGGTAACGTGGTGTCGTTAATTATGTATGAAATTAATGTCGACTTCGCTCGGCGGTAACTGTTTCGCACATTCTATCAAGTTGGCACGGTAAAATTGAACTTACTGTGTCAGCTTATTGGATGGGAGTCGAAAGAACAATGCGCATTAAAAGTTGTATATGTACGCCGGACCACATTTCACTTTTGCATTAATGAATACTCGTAAAAAAACTTTCGATTTCAATAATCTTTTACAATTATTCCCGATATCACGAAGAACATATTATACTCATACCGGGGGATTTAGCGCAGGAATTCCGAAAATTAATTTGGCAATGAGCTATGAAATATTCAATCTGTTTAAAAATATAAAATATACATTTGAACTAATTGCCACTTTCATTTGATAAGATCAGGACCGGTTTCACTCATGACGAGCATTATCAACTGATTATTTATACAGATCAAAAAGAAAATTAATAAGGTGTATTTAACAATTGGTATTGAAAAGAATTCACATATAAAAGAACAAAATGTGACTAAATTTACTAAAATTAAAATGTCCAATACCTCAAAATTTTATTTTTTTAAAACTTAATTAATTAATTTACTTTCCTTATTAATTTTATTTGGGTTTATATAAATAACACTGTAACATTGTATTTTCTTGTCAATGATAATACTTTCCATGTGCGAAACCGGTCCTGATCGTATTAAATAAAAGTAGGAATTAGTAAAAATGTGTATTTTATTTTTTGAATATAATGTCTTTCCACCAAGTATTGACAGTGAACACCCTAAAAGTGTAATAATCAATCGCCGTGTTCAGGCATAGGCTTCTACTGTAAGGTTGGACTTGTAAAGTACTGAGTTCCTCACAAATTTAGTTTTAATGAAAATTGTAAATTGATTCTATGATAATTTATATTTCCATACGAATTCAAAAACTACACTGAAGTAGAAATTTAGAATAGTATTTTTGTGTATCTACTAATTAAACCAAGTAACGGCGGGTAAAATGGTGTTTTTTTTACGTTATACACACACAAATCAATAAGTCTAACTTCAATGAGTTACATACACGACTTCTACCACATGACAAAATTGAGAATGAATACCGGTTATTAACAATTCAATAAAACCATTGATTCAAATACGGATTTAGTGATAATTGCAATGTTATAATAGGATTCTTAATTAACAATCACTATTATAAATTGTAAGTGAATGATTTTATTTGATAATAAAAAAATAATGAATTGTGATTATATCATTTGTTTTGGTAAAATTACGACGAAGTGAATAATGAAAAAATCTGCTTAAAATATTACATGCATTCAAACAACTAACAACATTAAAGGATGGATTATGTACATAAATCAAAATAAATTAAGCAAATCTTGGATGTATTATTCCTTTAATATAAAAGAAGAATCTAAAAACAAACTTTTTGTTTGAAGTTATTTCTCCCTTCAAAAGGTAAAAGACTTTTTCTGAGAAAAACAGATATCTGTCTTATAAAAAAAGTGTTAGCATGTACTTGCGGAGTTCAGAAACATTCTGAGAAATTATATTTTATGTAAATGAAGTCATAAGAAATGAGAGGAAGAAAACAAATTTCGGGGTGAAATTATTTTCTCTTGGATCTTTGTAGTACAACATGGCTTCCTTAGTTAAAAAAAAAAACATTAATAAAGAAATAACGTTTTATTGACTGAATATTAGAAAATTTTAATTAATTTAGGGTTTTCACTGTTAATACTTGGTTGAAAGGCATTATATTAATAAAAACACAATATTTCCTTTTACTTTATTCCACTTTATTTAATAGTTCAGGACCGGTTTCGCTCATTGCGAAAATTGTCAACAAAATATATAAACAGTGCTATTTATACAAAACTAAATTGAAATAAATGATGTAAGCAACAATTAACAATGAAAAGAATTTACAAATTACAGCATAAGTGACTCTATAATTACACAAAATTAAAATGCTTAACACATAAAACTAAAAAATCATCAAAGACTAATAAATTATAAGTGGTGAATGCTGACAATAAAACAATTAAAATTTGGGAAATTTTTAACAAAGTGAAATTCTACATTACTAAAGTAAATAACTTAATGATAAACACAAAATTATTTAAACAAAATTACGGACAGCATTTTTTTCAATATTTATTTATCGATTTCTGTTCGAAGGTATGGATGTTTGTAATGTTTACAAATTTTCTTCTAACTTTCCGGTTCTATAATGACGAGGCGTAGCAAAGGCGATTAGCTAACCACTAGTGCTGTGCTAGCTCTATATTTTATATTCTTACTCTCTTCGAAAAAATGAAGATTGAGCTATTGAGTAACAATCAGTTCTTAGTTGTAAAAAAACTTACGTAAAAAATAATGCTGAATATGTCAGTCTAATAATTTATGAATAATACATTTATTATGTCTTCGTGAATTACAAAAAAATGTGTATTTTCATGCATAAATATACTGTTACACAACCGTAATGAATCGATAAATCACTTTTTTAATAAGATGTACATAATATGGAAAACTTTTAAGGCTGTCTTTTTGATAAATTACACTCAACATCCCCACGACAAGAGAACTAACCGCAAATGCCTTGAGGCTTTTTATTACTAGATATATTTACAAAAATTGGATCGTTTCACTCGGGGGGAAAAAACGACCGTCCCGAAACGCCCACAAATCATACAAAATGGGTCATATAAAACAAGAAAATGAAAGAAAAAGGGAGAAGAAATTCTGAGATAAATGGAAAAGCTATTATGGGCATTTTCAAAGGGAAATTATTGCATTAGTTTATTGATTGATTTTATGGTCGGCATTTCAAGATAGCAGCTAGGTTCTTAGTTGTATCAACATCGGTTATTTGTTTTCAGACTTGAGTATGATATGAAACGACAAAACAATTGAAAATAAATATATATTTTAATACAAATAAAAAATCAATGAATGTAAATGTATTTTCTTATGGTCAAATAAAAAAAGTGACTTTTCATTTGAGTCGTTTAAATTTTGTACACTCCCACGTATTTTGTCACTTTGCCTTTGGGCATCTTCAGGCGTTTGAACTGACGCTTGGTAAATAAATGTATCTTGTATATATTATAATTTATTTATTTACGACTAAGTTAAAAACTATCGATGGCGGTATGAATTAATTTAACTGGTGGTTTTTTAAAAAATGATATTCAATTAGTTAAGGAAATAAACACAAACAAGAAAAAACTCTTTGTCACTGAAATTTCAAGTGATTATCATGGGAATGTCTACTGATTTAAATGTTGGGTATTTTTAAGAATTATATTATTCCATCGATCAAACAACCGTTAGATGAAGTATTAAAAAATGTTAAATAATGCAGATTGACGGATGGTCGAGGAATTTGTCTCTTCTACTTGTATCTACAACTTCTTAAACTGTAAAATGATTTCTGAATTTTTCGTTTTCTTTTCAGGGGATTATCAACGATACAATAAAAAAGAATTCGAGATGCGAAAAACGGAGAAATTACTCTATGTAATATAGAAGTGTAGAAATTTATACGTGTCATGCGTGGGGGGCAAATGTATGGGCGATGTTTCATATAAAGAAAATTCGTCGGCTGAAATAAAAACAGGCAGCGTTAATTTGTGGCCACAAAGAAGCCAAGAAAATTCAAAGACGTACAATGGGACCTCTACTTACGCGTTTTCGTCGTTACGTGGATAAAAATTGAAAAAAACAACAATTATATCCGTTTGTTTCATATCGTCGGTAACTTTCTACACTATCGGATCTCAAAAAGTACAAGTTATACAGGAGACACATAAATGTACTTTATTCTACCGCGATCGCTATAGCGTTATATCGCTGAGAAACATAATATCTTTAAAGGTTTAAAAAGGAATGAAGAAAAAACGTTTCCGATCATGATATCCTCTCTTTCATGCTAAACAAGGCACATTACTGTCATATTATTTCCAAATTATTTTTTTCCAACGTTTTTATATTAGGTTAAAAAAAAGCATGACATATTTATCTTGGATACGAGTGAAAAGAATATGTGTGTATTTAAATTACGAATTCATTACACCAAAAAACTTAAAACTGACAAAAGTTGATACACGTGCTTGTTGAAAATAAACGACGATATACCGATGGGTGCAATTGACGTATTTACATCAATACCTGTTGTGTGAAAATCCAATCGATGAGTCTGTATTGCTCAAGAAATTTTCAATAATTTTATCGATGAAGTTGATAGATATTGTAATGAAAACAATCTTCCATATACAATTTTGCTGTTGGTTGATAATGTACCGGTCACCTTTTATGTGATCATCCACATGTCAAAATAATGTTTTTAACTCCGAATACAACATTTATAAAATAATCTACAGATCAAAGACTTTTAAAAAGCATTACTTACGACCAACATTTAGAAACGTCAAATGTCAGCTGATGGGCAGAATGAAAAAATATAAGATAATATCTATGAAGCTGTGTCCCATGATATGAAGCTATGAATATACTTACGCGGTTTGCGACTTACGCTGAATCCTTCGGAATTCGGACTTCGGTATTAACCGCGTAAGTAGAGGACCCACTGTATATATAAAATAAACATATACTACCATTTTATATCCCACAATATATTATATCTGTCGTGATATATAATATATATTATATTTGGTATAATTTAATCAAACGAAATTCTAAGAATGTCGGTTATAGTGTAGGGAATAAGGAATATTTATGTTATCAAGAACCGACTCAGTGACTTTCAGTGTTTGAATCCCGGTACGGAAACTTTCAAAGATTGATTTTTTATTTGCTTTATGAATCAATATAAAATTAAATTTGATTACTTTGTTATTCCACTTGTTGTATTACAAAATGACGTAACATTGCAAGGTTTACGAATAAAATAAAAATTTATTCTAATTCTTAAGTAATAAAAGACAAAATAAAAATCCGGGTTTGTCCTTTTTTTACTGCACACAGAGAGGAGGTGAGATACAAACTTTGATGGTACTAATTATAAACCAATTAACTACAATAGATCTGGTAAATCCCAAATGGAAATGAATTCAACAGTTGTGATCCACCTATCTTATTTACTAATGTTTCCTTTCTATTAATGACTTCACTTTTAGGGTGTTCACTGTCAATACTTGGTGGAAAGGCATTATGTTAGTAAAAACACAATACTCCTTTGTACTTCATTCCACTTTATTTAATATGTCAGGACCGGTTTCGCTCATTACGAGCATCGTCAACGTCGTATCAGTTGACGATGCTCGTAATGAGCGAAACCGGTCCTGACATATTAAATAAAGTGGAATTAAGTACAAAGGAATATTGTGTTTTTACTAATTAATGACTTCATTAATTTTCAAAAAAATCAAGCTATAAAATTTGCACAAGTGAAATAACAAAGTTATAAAATTTAATTATATATTAAAAATTAACTTCCACAAAATCACCGCCAAATCACGGATGTATGCGATGTCTGAAATTCCCTTTCAAAGATCCGATCCAAAAACAAAGCGTATCAAAAGTTAAACTACGTGCTAAACTAGTCGTGCCCTAAGCCTTATATTCTTACTCTCTCCGATAAAGGTTAGTTTAGTGATTGAATAACAAGCCTTTCAGGTTTAATTATTTCTGTTGAGCCTTATAAGAATTATTAATAAGTAGGTATATTTTATCAAAGTAAACACAATCTAATTCAAAATATATTTTAATGAGATTGAAAGCGAAAAATTGAAAGGAGAATCGCTGAGATCATAAATATGCAAACTTATTTTGATAATCAAATTAAGATTTAAGACCCGCAACGTTGGCAAGTTTGATTAAGAAGTAACTGTGCGAGTTTATTATATTCATTAACTTTGGGCAAAGTTTCGTTCGGCTGGCAACACTAAACTCTCAAAGAAATCCGAAAATAAAGTAAGCAAAGTTTGAAAGCTTCGTATAACTTTTCCCCCCGTGCTGCCGGGAAATTCTTTCGCGCAAACTGTACGGAAAGAAAATGGAATTAATTAAAAAGTTTCGAATTAAGAAGCTCGACACGCGGGCGGTCTCCGGGAATTCTTACCTTATCGATCGAGGACAAAGGAATATGTGTGTTATAAAAATACTGTTATGAATATCAAAGTCGGATTTTAAGTATAATCTTTGTTATTTTCTTGTACGTAGCAAAGACTTTGCAAAACAATCAAAGATTAGAAATTTAAATCCGTACACGTGTGGCTTTACATAATGGCACGAGTTTTTGCATCCACTCAATCTCGCGATTCCTCGGGAAAGGATACAGTTCGGAAAAAGAAAATATATTAGGATCGATACGAAGAAAAATGACATTAATGAAAACTAAAATAAAATATGCCTACCATTACATAACGACATTAAACTGGCTCAGTACCAGACATGAATAACTCACATTTTTTAGATACATTAGGTATTAAAATATATATCTGTTACAGATGAATTTCAATAGATTTAGTTGTTGTGTGAGCAATGGCGATTTAAATAAAAACAAGTTTTTTCTTATCCTTTAATATGGTACAGAAGTCATTCATTTTAAATGGTTTACATTCCTACTTTTTGTCTGTTTTTGAGGTCTTTGTTTCGATCATAAAGATAGCAAATACTTTTGAACAGTAGAACTAAGCGAAATATTTAATTCTACAAGAATTAAAAGTCGAATTATATTCTTCTTGAAACTAAATTTAACAGTTGTGAAAACACATACTCTGATGGAAGATTAAAGCCCTGTGTAAAGGTATAGTCCCGAGCTAAGACAAGAGGTTAGCTCGGGCTGCGCGGACCAATCAAATATGAATTGAAAAACTGTCTTGAAATGCGCGCCAACCCGGAATGAGTGCGCGGGGGCTTCTCAACTGCTGCGCGGCCGCACACGCGCGCAGCTTAAAGGAAACGTTGGTCTCGAGTAGTGAAAGTGTAAATAAATTGTATGGTAAATTTTCACTGCCTGAAACGTTTTGTAGGGCAATTTTTCGTACACTAGAGTGCAAGCCAATAAAACTTGGCCAATTGCTCCCAAGACAATCTTAGCATAAAATTGAATAACACAACGTTTTTTACAGTTGTTGGACACAGATGTACGGACGTGGGCGGTGGAGGAAATCACCATACCTTAAAATAATGCCAATATACAGTGGAACCTCTCATAACGAGCACCTCTTAAAACGAGTTATTCTCATAACGAGCAAAACAGATTGTGAAAAAAATGCTCCCTTAACGAGCGATATTTCGCATAACGAGTAACGCAGAGTTTTGGAAAGATCACTTTCACATCGTTGCTTGCCTCAAGATGATTGATAAGGCGTGGGAAGGGGTTACCAAGAGAACCCTCACTTCAGCTTGGAAGAAGCTTTGCCAAGTAGCGTTGTAGAATGTGATTTTGAGGGGTTTGAAACAGTCCCTGTGAAGTCTACAGTCAACGAGATTGTATCTTTCGCCAATACCATGGGACTGGAGGTGGATAGCAACAATATTGATGAGCCTGTGAAAGAGTACAGTCAAGAGCTGACCACCGAAAAGCTTATGGAGTTGTATTGTTTTTCACAGCAAGAAGTTATGGAGAAGAGTTTGTTAGTGGAGGAAAAGGAAGTAGCCGAGCAAGAATCTTCTGGCGCAATAAGAGAAAAGCTGAAAGTATGTGAAACTGTTGCATCGTATATTGAGAAGCATCACCCTAATAAGGAGGTGGCTATGCGTTTTACAAATTTATTCAATGATAATGCTGTCACATTTTTACCAAATTGTGAAGCGTAGGAAAAAACAAATGTCTGCTAATAAAAAATAATTAATTATTTGTCATAAATAATAAACTAGTCGGTTTTTTATCGTTTTTTGCAAATCGAAATCGCATTCCAGGTTGTTACGCTCATTAACAATTTAAAAGTATGTAAGTATGTAATTTTACTTTAATAAACGTCAAAAATATAAAAAATGATTTTTTTCCGGCATGGAACGCATTATTGTATTTTACATTGTTTTATATGGGGAAAATTGTTTCGCATAACGAGTAAGATTCTGGAAAGAATTAAACTCGTTATGAAAGGTTCCAATATATATTTTATTACAAGAATCCCGCCAGGTTTATCCGCCCCTGGTAACTATACATCGATTTTGGTAATTATAGGAAAAACGTTGAATGTCATAAGAAAAAAGACAGTGATAAATTGCGGTCAAATTAACCCGTCAAAAATATTGATGACGACAGATATGGCAATTAAGGACCATGCGAAGTCTTCGATAAAGGGGAATATTATAGAAGTAAAGTTTTAAGGACGTATGGAAAACAGTGGAGTTGGTTACTAAGTTTGCTCGGTCTCAAGGGAGGAATATAAACTTTATGTGGAGACCATTACATACATATTAACTGTGGCTTTGATAATACAAAAACTTTCTCTAGCATCTCACTATTACGCTGCCATAATTATAAAAGTTGACATCGTTGGCAATTTAGGCTTTTTTTTGTTGATTGTCAACATATTCGACTATATCGTTTGTGTTAAACATCTATAATATAAAAGAATTTAGAAGACCACATCTATTCATAATTCAAAAGACGCAGTTTTTTTAGTAAATGTATTTATGATAGTATATTGTGCTAAATACATGGCCGTGTGGAAATCGTCATGGGGAATATGTGGGCCAACTCAACTCTCTATAATTCAATAATCAACGTTAAAATATCGTGCAATTAATTTGTTACGGTATCAAGGCTTAGTTGGTACCTTTAAATTTCAGCTTCCCATAAGCTACACGTCGCAATGATTATATTTTTATATTTATAGCGTCGGTGAACTTTGAAATAAAGATTTCGGTTGAATTAATAGCACAAATAATGATCACCTCAGTAAATACAGTTTTTAATAAGTTTAAATAACGTATTAATATAAAAAGGGGTAGAGGCTCAAAAGGGACAAAAACTGGAAGTTAATATTTACATTCAGAGCATAAAAAAGACTGGGTGATATTTCAGTTGGGTTTTTTAGCATTTGGTTGAAATGTTATCATTGTAAATTGTGTTCGTGATCCTGGAATTTCGGGATTGACAATTTTTTTTCAATCCCACGATGCCAGGATTGAATGTTCACCATGAAATCGTGTATAAATTCCGGATCGAGAAATTTTTTCACGTCGATTTTTAGTCTTTTAGTCATAGATTTCAAAAACCCAGAAAATTACGGAATACCCAAAATGAAACGGCGCGAGACCTTCTTTTATAGATGTTTCGAATTCTACTTTGACGATTTAGTATTGTTATGTACAACAAGTTTAAACATATTCAACGTATATTGCGTCATTCGAAGGCCTAGTTATTCTATGTACACTATGAAGTGACGGAACTGAGCCTGGCTCTCAGTGAATTGACAGTCGCGTCACGCACAAGGTGCATTGCAAATACATAGGGGCTTCGGGTAAATTTTACCATTGCGAAACCGGGCACGTCTATGCTCTACGCGGGGGCGACTGCATCTACCAAAACGAACGTCTTTAACCCTCTGAAACTGGTTTCCTTCACAAATAAATACGATGAAAAAATATTGCGTGATCGACTGCAATGAGTTGCACTCTGTAATAAATACATCGGATAGATTAAGAGGTGGGTAGACATATAAAGCATTTAAAAGGTCAGGCCAGCGTTGCCATGAAAACGTAAATAAATCGTAAAAAAGATACAAAATCTTGTTTTAGAGGTGTTTCTTCATCGTAAAATGTATACAATAAGGTATGGATCACATATCTCAAAAAACGCATCGATTCCTAATGTTAATAACTCATAAATACCACAATGATAAAAATTGCTTGTTAATATATTCAAATCTAATATGAAATTCTGGTATCCCGGGATCGCGACCATGATAATCCCGGGATTTCGGGATCAGAAAATTGGACGGGATTAGATGACCTAATCGGGACATACACTATTTCGAATATTTTTATACATTAACACATTTTTTACAGTTAAGATTTGTCTTTTGAACTGTCAAAGTCAAACAGTTTTTCAATCATGATTTTACAATAATCACATGGATTGTCGTAAAATCACAAAATCGACAAGGATTGTAATCCCTGCACCACACGCGCCAAGTTGTATTGTTTATCATGATCCGACAGCAGATGTTATTTTTTATTATTGTCAAGTGCATTCGGAACACAAGAGTGTCAGGCGACAGGTGTTTGTCTCACGTAAGCGAGGAAAAGTTGCTGGCACACTTATCATTACGCGAAGGGGCAGTTGTTGAATTGTTAAAATCGTTCCTAATTGTTATCGATTACGTTAATATTATATAATAGGCTAAGGCAAATTATGTTATAAGGAAAATTACTGGCAAGCGATTTTAAGCTATTTTATTCGGTACAAGTTTATACGAAAAGTTTTATACTTAACTATGAATTGAGTACGACAATCGTGAAAAAATGTGTATTTTTCCGCATCCTTTATATTTATCGTATTAACCTTTAAACGCCTAGCGGTCCCGTACGAGACAGTAATTATGGTACATTTCGCTATCGGATTACACTGATTTATGATAATAGTATTCAAAATATGAATATTAGCTTACATAAATGATGACTTTGAGATACCGATCCATAATTTTATTTTCAGTTTCGATGTATATTTTCAATATTTTTGTCATATTGAGTCATATAAACATCTGCGTTATAAGGTCGGCTCTTGGAATATGCGTTGTGTTAGGCGGACCGTTTATATCAGCTTTATCCACACCATACAATATATTTCAATGGGGATACAGATTTTTTTCCATATCTAGAAAATTCTCAATTTTTTTGTAATTTTATGGTTTCAATTTTTTAAGTTTTTTCTAATTTTTATCGTTTTAATTCTTTAACTTTAATGTATTATAATATAAAAATGTGAAAAATTGTAAATAAAGATTTCTTTAATTATAAACAATTTTGTTAATGCTTAATAATTATATAATTATTTTTATAAAAGCTATGGGTCATGCAAATATTTCGCAAAAAGTCCACGGGCGTTTAAAGCTTAAAGAACTGACATCTTGAATATTAATGATTAATTTATCAAAAACAATAAAATTTGAATGGAAAAGTAAATAAATAAATTTTCTACTTAGGAATGCAAAGTAATGGGGAATCACTTTTATGACAGTTGCCACTTTTATATAGTGATTGGAATGTGATTTATCAGTGTGTACCTTTGGGTACCTATGAGGTGCATTCGCATTTCAACCATTCACTAAATACCAATAATATTTAGTTGATATTTATTGCAATATACAAATGTTACACAGATTTGACTGGCGTCACTTTGTAACCCACCGGTCCTCGATCCTATTTTCGACGTTTCTTTACTCGATTGATAAGGAAGAAGGTAAAGTCCTCTTGTAAGTGTTTTCCGAGTGCTGCTGAAATCTACATTGCAAGTCTTTCAAAAATTTTGAGACGACTATGTTTATTTTTGAGCGATAGTGCATCCGAATAATTATGTATTAACATCATTTACGTATAAATTGGAAATTATCAAAAAAAAAAAAAAAAATTGAATGACGTAAATACATGTACATTAGGTTATGGCTTTAATAAGGTCAACAAGCACATTGCTTTATTTTTCTCAACAATTACCATTCCAAGACTATTTGTTTAATTAAAAATAATAACATTTTATAAGATTAATTTTATATTCATTCTACAACTCAACATTGCAACATGGTGATTTTAATTATCAATTGGCAAGACGCTCATCACATGATTGCAATGAAGTGACATAAATAATTGAGTCAATTGAAGTATATTAATGTGATGAATGTTGGCGCTAAGTCTCGGTGTATGTCTTGCACATAATCATTACAAAAAGATGCGATGTATTTAAAAAATGTACATATACATAATTTTCACATACTTTAATGATCGAGATCACCGCCAGTCTCTTTGCTACCTACCTGGTCATCCCAGCGCCCCGATGATATTGGCGAATCGAACTTAATCTAATTACTGTGTTTTCAAAAGTAGCGTTCTGGTTCAAAGACTCCTTGTAAACCAATAAATCACTATTCAACGTATCAAATAGACGTCCTTGATCCACAGTCGTTCAAATTATGTACACGTTAAATTTGAATCGTTCAAATTATGTACACTCCCACAGATTTTGTCACTTACGACCCGGGTTTTGCCTTTCGGCATCTTCAGGCGTTCAAGTGCACGGATGAACTTGAACTGACGCTTAGTAAATGAGTGTTTCGTGTTTATATATTAAATAAATGTATCACTGAGTTTAAAGCCATTGCTGGCGAAAAGGATAAGCTCATGGGAATACTCAAATTAACTTTAATTTGAAAATCCGTTATTCTGTTTTTTTTTGTGTCTGGGAATCGTGTTACAACAAATAAATCGTATACAAATATAGTATTCGTTCTTTTTAGCGGACCGTGTTGTTTCATAATCGCCTAAAAAACGTGTAAAAAAAGAATTCATTTGTTAATATATTATGATCATGTAATGCAGAGTAGTTACGATTGGAGTATCTGTTATGGTGTTATTCAAATAAATAAATATATATACCATATGTGTCGAGTATATCATAATCCGCAAAACTTTTAACATCTGCGGGACAGTTAAGGATTGTAAAATAGATAAATTGGCCACACTTCTAAATAGGTGGTGCATGGCCGATATTGCATTCATGCTCGCGCGTTATTTTGCAATATGGCCTGTCAGTGCGTTCCAGCATGCCAGAAGTAGTTGTCGGGTCATTGTGACATAAAACATACATCCGGATGTCGTCTGTTGGCGCAACACAACACTGGCAGATCGCCATCTTTGTGTCCGCGTCATTGGCGCACATGCGGAAGTGATTCTTCACTCTCTACGCTCGCATTCGTGCATATTTGTATCAAAATAAATAATAAAAATGTGCAAGGAGGTCAAAAGACGTTAGCTATCTGTGCCACATGCACGCAAGCGTTGAAAATGTATTTCTACATTAAAGTGGACACTTTTTGTCAGGGTCAGATTAAAATTTCACTATTTTTTTAATATACATAACCCATGTTTATGTGGAGCATAAGACCTCTCAATGGAGAGATGGAGCTAAGATAGGACTGGTGGTTGTCTTAAGCCCTATTATTTTAGGATAAGAATACGAACGAATTCTTAAACAAATCAACCACTCATACTTTCGAACAGAAATCGATTGAAAAAATGAGGAACAAAAATAAAGGTTTTTGTGTTCCATACAAAATGATTTCATTCGAAGAAGTCTATCTTTAATTATTTTGTTGACGAGTTCTTTCCTAGTCTTTACCCTCTTCGAAAAGAGTTCGTTTGGAGACTGAATAATAACTAATTCTCGTAAATGATCTTCCGTGTAGATAAAAACAAAACTACCATTGAAAATACTTCGTTTAGATGTTGAAAGTTGACATGGTTGAAATAATACTCAAAAATAGTAAGGTTTAAAAAAATCTAGAAAAGTTTCGCTCAATAGACAATCTTTATTTTAAACCAAACTGACTTGTGTTAAAATTATATGGGCCGTAAAGTTTTCGGCCATAAAAGGCATAATACGTATTTTATTTCATGTTATCAATTTTGCTGTTTTTTTACTCATGGAAACCGCAAGTTACAAACATTTTCAGAATAATATCTAATTATCATAAATTATTATTAAGAGTTTTATTTTTTTGTGTGAAGGTAGTTAGTTGTTACATTGCTGACTAATATTGCATCGGCAATATAAGTAATTTATGGAAATCTTCATTATTAGGATGAAAACGATTGTTTCACATAAAAAAAATAAGAAAATAAAATATTTCAATAATACCCTACGTATATGGCGTGAAAATGTTTCTCAAAACCTAGACAAAAAGTTTCGCATTTACATGGAGATACAATAAATCAATTTGAAGCGGTACTCCGAAAGTTGAGAAACTTTTTATATCAACTTTTACTTAAGTGAAAAAAATACATACAAATAACGAACGCCCTAGGCATGTCTACGAAAAGGAAAAATATTTCAAATTTGTGAATTTTTTGGCAGAAGAATCCGGAATATTTTTTGCCAACTTTTTTTTAAAAGAAGAGTTAAATAAATTAAGTACTAAACTTGGTTGAAAGGTCAGTTCAGTTCGTTGTCGTTGTCTTTAAAAGAAAGAATTTTATAAAAAAAATCTTCGATTCTTTGTAGAAATTATACTATATTTTAAAACAAGGAAAAACTTCTATAGGTTTTTTCCTTTGATGAGTTTTTCATGAAACTTTTTGTTAATAAGTGGCGTAGTTAGGCTGAAAAATATGCAAATAATATAAACAATATTGTAGATGGGTAAATTGAATTATAAGTATAATATTATATATGTTATAAATATGCCTAGAAAAATCATATGTGAAGTATGTAACTAAGAAAAACAGTTACACAGTGTTTTTTATTTCTATTGACAAATTTATTTTTATCTGTGATTATCGAAATGGCAAATTCAAATATTCATTAAGCAGAAAAAATACAATAAAAAGATGTGGTACATATTTAGAATTTTCTATCGTATTGTAAAAAAGGCGTTACTCACAGTTCGATTCACTTCTTTGACGAGGAGCGCTCCAGATCTCGATCTTCTGGGCATGATGCCGACAGCTTCACCTCTCATTATTGATTCGACGACTATAAAACAATAAAATCAGCATGTTAGTTTATTTGACGGTACATCCACGCTAAAGTAATCTGCACGATTCAAAAAAAAAAGATTTTTCAGGGACAAGGGAGAAAAAATGAGAGAGATAGATCCTCAAAAAATCGTTTTCCAGGAAAAAGATTAAAAAAAAAATGGAAAAAAAACGTTTCAGACATGCGGCAGTGATTATCTTATATACATTTTTTAAAGATTTAAATAGTCCTATAAATGATAATGCAGTTGAATTATTTTTTAAAGATCATTGAAGGTGCCAGCACTTGCGAAATATTTGAAACTCAGAGCTGTGCTTGAAACCAAAACCAATTGCAGACTAATGAACGGTTTTATTCTGATTTCTAAAGGCGTTGCTTAACTGCACTGAATCATGGCACATGACGAATATACATTTAGCGAGATGGTGGTGTCAAGTCATGCTGGAAGGATCAAGAAAACGATGGGGATTCTTAGAAGCACCATTGTTCAACCAAACGCCTCTATTCGAAGAGTTAATATGGATAATGATACAGTAGAAAAGAAAGTAATGATGCATTAGAGCAAAATTTAATATGAAACGGATGAAAACAGTTTTTACCAAATTACAAAGTAACCAATATTTATTTTTCAATTATTGACTCAATTAAAAAAAACACATGTGGATACACGTCTGGTAAACCTAAATGCAGTGGAATGTATGTAAATATAAAACATTTAACTGATTAAATATTACTGAACAAACACGGGAAATATTCAATTAACACATGTTCAATTTAAGGGAAATATTTGTGCTATTTGAGAAATGGAAATATTATATTTCTTGTTGATAAATACATTTTCATACGGTTTGTGTGTTTTGAGTGAGTGAAATCATTGATGTAAAGTATTTTTTTTCAATAGAAAGTTGCTCAATATCGCATTATAATCATTCGGCACTTTTTCTGGGCTTCTTTGTGTACATCACACTATAGTATTATAATAAGAAAGGAATAATTATTTTGAAGTTGTTGCTCAAAGTTAATCAATCCATGGGCAGCAATCTTTTTTTAAAAAATTAGATGTTACAGCGAAAGTGTTACATTTTCACTGGCGTTTTAATGAAATCCAATCCAAGCATATTTTTACCAATACATATTGTTTAGTTTATTATTCGGAAAACTACTGGAGTTACATATGTGGTAACATTTTGATGCAGGCTCAGTATTCAACAAAGAATTTTCGTCGAAAAATCCTTACTACCTGAAACACGATGAGAAATAAGAGTCTTAATTCGTAATGTATGATGGTGGGTATCACATTGGGAGCAATTGAGATTATAGTAACGTAGTAATAATATTGCCGCCTGTATGGTCAAGTGGTCAACGTCATTGGCTTCGGTTACGGAGGTCCCGGGTTCGAATCCCGGTACGAACAGTTTTTATAAATTGATTTTTTATTTGATTTATGAATTTCTGTTCGAAGGCATGGATGTATGTGATGTCTTGAATTCCCCCTTCCCACCCATCCTATCCTATGAACGGGGCGTATCGAGAGCGATTAGCTAATCACTAGTCCTGTTCTAGCCCTATCATTCTATTCCTACTCTCTTTAGAAAAAGAGAGGTTGAGCAACTGAGTAACAAGCAGTTCTCGTAGAAACACATCTGTTGAGATAAACTTCATTAGGAGTCCATATGCTCCACATTGGGAGCGGACATGGTTAAAAAAAAAGTAATAATATTTTTTAAAAACGAAGACAAGTAATCAGATTTACACTTTTAATCCATATTTTATTAAAGTAAAACGTACATAATAAGTATATTACATTTGGAAAAATTAAGATGTATCGTGATTGTCAGAAGTGAGTTTTCAAAACGATAAAAAACTATGCTGCGCATTTGTTGGTTTGGTCTGCTCAGTCTTTGCATTTACCGCGCATTTTTCTCGTTTGAAAGGTTTAACATTGCTTGTGATCATACTTTATTTTTTGTTACAGAATAATTAAACCAAGACTTTTTATTATAATATTATCAATTATCATTTAAAATCATATATATTTTTTAACAAAATACCATAATGTTAATTTGACATTTATTTTTTACGACGACATTCTCACAAAGCTCTACGAGGTCACGGCGATAAAAATGTAACTTTAAATTCTTATCCACTTTATAAAGTCTCCCGGTTATAGCTAAAAAGTTTCACCCGGATACTACGAGACGGTTGTTCTAAAGAATATCCGGGAAACGCTTGAACCATGATTAATTCGAAGAAGAAAAGTCCCGCAAACTTTGGGGATTAGAATGTAAATTATGTGAACTCTCTCTGGAACTTTGAGATACGATAGTTATTGCTAAATAAGGAGCCAGAGAAATTGTTATCAACAAAGTTATCTAGTCGTTTGATGTCAGTGGGGCATCATAATACTACTACAGCATTTCTTGAAATTATTATACGTTTAACAATGTTCAATTTAATAATTACTATTTGAATAAAATCAGATATTTCGCATTACACAAATAGTTTTCAATTCGAAAACTGGGTGTTAAAAATTGTTTCTTCAACATTTAGTTATGAAGGGTAGTGTAAAAAGTTATAATCAGGAAAGTTGGTGAATAATATTAAATGTCACTTTTAAGGTGTTCACTATCATCGGATTATCCCGGTTTTTTTTTGATCCCTGGATTTTGGAATTCGCAACTATTTCGGGATCCCGGGATTGATCACTGGGAAAAAGTGAGAAAATGAGAGATTCAAAAATAATTTTCAACTCGACGACCATTTTTTGATTATTTTTACTTGAAAAAGTTGGGAACTGACAGATTCTACAATTATTTAAAGAGCTTTTTTTTGTTAGCTCCATCGGATTTTTACGTGTTATAGTGAATCCTGAAATACCGGGATTAGTACTAAGACGATTCCGGGATTAAGGGTAAGAAAAATTGGTCGGAATCCCTATGAGTGAAAGCCCTAGTGTCCACTGTCAATACTTGATTGAAAGGCATTATATTCAAAGAATAAAATACTCATTTGTACTAAATTCCATTAAAATTTAATATGATTCGAATCATATTAAATATAAGTGGAATAACTAATATTTTTTTAAATATAATGTTAAAAAGATTTTATTTTCAAAAATCTTTTACTGTCAATAATTGGCGGAAAAGTTTTATATTCATAAAATGAAACACTTTTTTTTAATTACCACATTTATTTATGGCTCGTATTTTTCCGGACATAATTTATATTACATTGGTCAGAATTAATATTAAATGGTCATAGTATATCGGTCAGAATAAATAATCATAATCAAAATGAAATTTTAAAAAAACCTAACCTAATCTAACTAAAATGGTTATGAAATATTCTGACTGTATAATATTTTTATTCTGACCAAAAATTTATTTAAATTTCATTTGTTCCTTTTATTTATTAGGATCATGACCGGTTATGCTCATTTCGACGAAATGACAGATCGATGACACATATAATTTTTATTTACAAGAAAAATATCAGTAATTTATTTACGTGAGGAATATATCTGGCATTTAAATATGCGGCAAAAAGTCAGCATCAACTTGTAAAAAAAGAGCACCGATAAACGCCTAACTAAAAGCTTTAAAAAAAGTTTAGTTGAAGCTTGCTCAGTCAACAAAACAGATACATAAAATATTTACAGAATACAACAACAACATTCTCAAAGCTCTGGAGTTTCGCGGAACTGGAACAAAATTCTCAGCATAAAAAGCCACGGAACATTTATTTCACTGTATTTTATATTGCAGAAGAAAATTCTGAAATTCCTCAGTGACCTTCTTTTAAATATTTGAGTTTTCAATGTACGAAGAACTTACTTTTCAGAAAAAGAAAAACATCAAATGTTATGAAAGAATTATCCGGAATTTTCTTTGCGAAATAGTTATGTATTCGAATTTATTTCCAAGACTACTTTTGTTGAATTAAATAATTAAATCTTTGCGAAAATGTTTGGATATTTACATTGTTTTAATTGTGATCGTTCTCAAAACGAAAAATAATAAACGAATGCTTGTTTTCCTTTTATTCAAAATAACAAAACATTATATGTCATCGCTTCTTATTCAAAGAATTTTTAAATTACACATGGTGGTGACAAAAAACAACGAAAACTGTACAATATAAAGTATTAAAACATAATATAACATCTGTAATGCTTTCGTATATCCGATAATTAAAATAGGGCATTTTAAGAGAGATTGTTAATAGGTAATAATTATTCACTTAATCATATAATATATCCTCGCACAAAAAGAACTTGAGTTTTTGTGAGTAATTTACAATCTCGCAAAACACATTGCATTGAAATTTTTCACATAAAAAATTCCACGAGCTCTACATTGGAAACGGAAACAAAAATAATTTTACGTTGAAACCCGAAAATGCGGAATTTCGTTTTTTATTAAAATAAAAAATGCTAATTTATATTTAAGTAGAACAAACGCCATTTTCAACGAAATTCATGTTTTTATTGTTTATTTTAATACAAGTGATGATATTTCCAAAAAAGTATCAAAAGCTGCTCATTTCTGCTTCATACTTTGATACTAAACAAATCAAATATTCAAACAACAAAAATTACATCCACCTTTTCGGATTTATGAATGTTTGGAATATCAAACAGCGTCTAATGTCAAATGATTCATTTTTAATTTACGTTCTTAAATGTTTAATTAATCAATACTAAAACAAAAATAAATTTACCTCCGTCGCCTAGTAACCGGATCTGGACGAGGGTGGGATCTTCGTTGTGCTCCTCAAGGACTGTGTCGTCGGTCAAGGTCAGCTCCTGAAATTTATACAAAATTTTCAACAAAGTGAACAAGCATACAAATTCTCAACAATATAATATTCCGTTACATAATAATAACGTTCTTTTGTTTCGCAACTTTAGTTCGCGTTTACATCATGTTTAATAAATACAGATGTATAAGTATATTGTTTTTCTATTTTAGGTATATTGTTACCGAATAAATACACACAAACCAAAATATATTTCCTTTAACTGATTGCTAACATTCAAAATGAGTTCATCTGATTTCTCGGAAAGTTGTAGTAGCGAAATGATCTGATAAATACTTTTGAAACACAGTATTTTAAAGATTCGATGATATCTATTAATGACAAATAATATCGATGGCTTGGTTCGGTAGTGTAACAACTAGAAATTGGTAGTTTTGAGATATGGTTGACAAAAGTTTTGACAAATCTAGGCTGGGTTTTGAAAAAATATTATTATTGTTTGTCTCATCTTTTTAGTGAATTACTTAGTCATTGATCTCAATTTAATTCATATTTGTTGAAACGCTTACAAAACTATAAAATGACATTTCGAATTTTCTTTATGCATGCTGTTTATATTTATTTATTTCAATGACCAAACATCTACCTGCCTAGCAATCTAGCTCTATAAAAGAGATGTATTCGAATATAATGTGTAATATAACTCAAAACATCAAAGATTTGACTTATCGCTCTTTGGAACTAGGATATCGATACGTTATAAACAATACGATCATGAAAATTTTTATTTTGCGTTTAAAGTGTATTATATTTTATCAAATCTAATTTAAAAATGAATATTTAATAAAAATAATTTCTGTTGTAGAACTAAGCCACATTAAAGAATTTTGAAAGATGGCGCATGCCACCTGGTAATGAATTATGCATCAGTGCTGCTTAAGAGTTATTTTGTTGTTTGATTGACGTGTACACCCTTCATTTTTTTTCACGATAAATTGGTTCCAGAAATTGACGCGTATAAAAAACGAGTAAAATAAACCTCATTTTCATATAATTTGATAAGCTGGTTCTAAAAATCAAAACATCGCGTAAAAAAGTATTAAAAATGTATGCCAACCTTAAATTTGCTCTTCGAATTCGCGCAAAAAACTTTATTTTTTACTCAATAACCAATAATTTCGAAAATTTAATATAAACGTACAATGAGAAACGGATACATATGTATACATGCATAATCATATACATTTTTTAGTAGTTATTCGCTGCTGGCATCGTCGGTTGCGAAATATAATCACTTTTAGGGTATTCACTGTCAATACTTGGTGGAAAGGCATTATATTCAAAAAAATATTTTCATTTGCACTAATTGCACTTTTTTACCAGTTTTTCTGTTGGCGAGCATTATCAACTAATTAATACCCTCATAATTTTCTTTTGTTCATTTGGTTATTTTATTTATTTTTCAATAAAAAAAATCGCGTAACAATGAGTAAATCGCGTAAATAAAAAAGTTGCGTAAAAGCAAAATTCCGTAAAAAGAGGACTGGTTGTACATACTTGAATGCTTACGTTTTACAATTAAATGAAAGCTTTTCAAAATCAACAATTGAAAGATGAGATTAAATAATAATAAGACTCTTAAGTAGTGTATTTCCATATTTTAATAAAAATTAATTGTTTATTATTGGTTTATTTTTCAAAATGCTGTTAACAATACAAATCAATAGCAAAAAGGACGCCGAAAATATGTCAACAATTACACAAGAGAAAGAAAAATGTTTTTCCAAGAACATATCGGAAAATATTTCCCTTTGCTACAGTTTCTTTCATTTCGGATTGTTTCGAAGGCTGTCCTTCAGAATTTTCTTCCTTTTTTCCTTCAAGTGGATGAATTGTTTTGTTGTTTCGATATGAAAAATGGCTGCGCACTCAATATTCGTGAAGCCCTTTTGTATGTTGCTTTCAGCCGTGACAATGAAATTCATATATTTTCGGATAAGAAAAATCTTTTATATTCCGGATAGATATTTCCTATATCTTTATATTAACATACATTTACTGTGAAATGAGAGATTCTTTCCGATATCTGACAACGAATGTTTTGCTGAACGAAAAATTTGATTATAATTTCATATTAATATTACATTTCATATATAAATGACTACAGCGTATGTTATCGTAATCCTTACTTCCTTACGCTTAAGAAAATATATAATAAAAGTGGAAATAAGTACAAAGGAATATTGTGTTTTTTTAATAATTTCATAAACGCCATTATTAAAAAAATATATACATTTTAACATCACTATTATTATAAACAAAAGTTTTTCATTGAAAGGAAACGAGAAATACTAAACGATTTCGGGATTCACATGTAAAAACCTTCCCAAAAAATGACTATCATATATTTTAGTAATAAAAAAATTTGCGACAGTGTACCTCAGTATGTTTACAAAACATTTTTTTTTGTATAATACCTACATACACAATACATACATTTCTTATATTTTATACAAAATTTAATTGCAATCATTTATTTTTAGGGCGTTATAATTATTTATTAATTTTCGGATATGCTATCTTGGACACGGGTATTTGTAACATCTCTTCTATTCGTATTGATCTCAAGCGACTGTGGTTTATGAATATAAATAAGTTAAATTTGCCGTTAGCTGTAATGCTAATTATTGTTTGTATTAAAATTAGTGATACGTAAAAAAGTCAAAACATGAAATTATGATAAATCATAAATCCTGGGATCCCTTGATTGAAATATTGTAAACAAAGATTTCCCGGGATCACAAAAAGGTCCAGAATTGGATGCTCTTGTTGTTGGCAAGTAAAGCTGGCGAGATGAAAGTCTGCTTATAAATAAATACAAAGCCTTCAATGAAATCGTTCATATTTTCTTTTCTAAATAATCACCCGTTGGGTGTTACCCGAGAACATGAACACCGATTTTCTCGCTCGTTATAACGGAGTAGCTGAAAAGCGTGGGTGATTTAATACGAACAAAACAAAAGTAAAACAACTAAAGAAAACTGTAAAAGAATGTATAAACTATTTAAAAAACTTTGTTTGAAAAAGTTTCCAGAAAATACTGAACAAACTTTCGCTTCAGAAGAAAATTTCTTGTTTAAAAACATCCAACAAAAACAGATACCTAACTGAAGAGTTTTAACACGGGTCAATCGATCTCTATATGAACTTTTCGTAACGAAAATGTCTTTTGCACTCAAGGTGTTGTACAAGCTACTTATCCAAACAATATGTGTGTGTTAATAAAGGGAACTTATTGATTTATAAAAGTTGTATGTAACGAAAACAACATTTGATTCAAAGAACGAACCTTACATAACATAAAAAATGTATTTTTGAATATTTGCTTTCGCAGGACTGAATTGAGTGGAGTTCATCAGTGATGAAAATTATTTCTCTTCCAATAATGCTGCCTTGTGTATTAGGTTGACAAAAACATTGCAGTACGTCTCTTTATGGTCTTTATCGACCAGATCAAAAGTTTCACAGCGAGGTAGGAAAACATTTTAACCGATCTCTAATCTCCACAACTATGACGAGACACTGCCTGATAATCGTTTTAGACCCAGAGCAGTTCTGCTCGACGACCCTCCATAGATCTTATGTCGTCTAAAATTGTCAATTTTAGAACGAACTTAGCATCACGAAAATGACTCTCTTTGTTTTTTTTTTTTTTTTTGTGTACTGTATGTGTGTATGTATGTATGCGCATGTGTGTGTAATGTACGGATATAGTATGGAGGAAGCATATGGAATGTGATTTGCAAAATAATGCATATGGAGTTCCAGTGAACTTCTTATCTCTGTAGTGATCGCGCCCTTCCGTTTGCAAACGATGGTAAGGGGATGCAATTTACAATTTTTCAAAATCTTTATCGATGAAGGAGACTGGAAGAACCTTGACCCTGGCGCGTCCTGGTACTTAAAGCTCCATAAATTTGATACACAAAAAAAAAATCGACCAGATCGTTCCAAATCGCGCACACTTTTTTGTTACCATCCGGTCCCAATGTAGAAAATATGGACTACTAATGTAGTTTATCTACAATACAGAAGTATTTCTACGATAACTGCGTGTTACTAAGTTTCTCAACCTCTATTTCTTCAAATAGATTAGGAATTTAGGTATAAGACTAGGACAGCCCTTGTTGCGCACTATTTTTTGGACAGGATGTGTATGAGAGGGGTATACAAAACATCTTTATCACATACATCTATATCTATGCCTTCGAACAGACATTTATAAATCGATTGAAAAAGCAATTTATAAAACTGTCCGAACTGGGATTCGAACCCGTTTACGTAAATTCTTTTGAGAAAATTTATTTTAAATATGTAATAATTCTTTTCCGTTAAAAAAATAATTAAATTCTTCCCAAAAACTATGGTCAAGACATAAAACTACTAAGCATTTTTTAAAAATTTACTATTACTAAACTGCCGCCTAAATTGTCGCCTGCTGTGGCCCAGTTGGTTAGAGCTTGCTCTACTGATCACGCAGGTCTGGGTTCGATTCCCGGTCAGATCAAAGTGGATTTGAAAATTATTCAATTTAAAGTTGTGATCGAAGACTGGGTGTTAGCGATGTCAATTCACATCATTTCCTCTCCTCCCATCCTTCTGATCCTTTAATAATTGGGCGTAGCAATAGCGATTAGCCAACCACTAGTCCTGTTCCAGCCTTATCATTCTTTCCCTACTACTCACTTTGAAAAAAGTGAGGTTGAGCAACTGAGTAACAAACAGTTTTCCTACAAAAAACTTCTGTTGAGATACTTCCATTAGAAGGTCATATGCTCCACATTAGGAACGGACATGGAATAAAAAAAATACTAAATACTATAATAACTAATAATGATTTGTTTTGGGCATATAATAAGTTATCAAATATTTTTTTTCCGAAATGACTTGCACAACGTGCAGTCTTTTGACAAACTTTTCGTGGACTTCCTGAAAAAGTTCGTATTATCTTACTCACATGGAATTAGAGATAAAATAAAATTGTGAATACGGTCATTTTGCGCAAAATTCTTATCGTATATAGCAGCTACATATAAAGGACGTCAAAATATTCCGTAAACTACATTACTATGCTGCAACAGACTAACCGTTAAGCAAATACGTACGAAATGCAAGCAGAACCTACATAATGCAAGTAAATAACTTGCCTTATTCGCAAGGGCGGGAGGAAGCGGCATCTGAATTCGCAAAGCACCTCCGGGAAAACGACCCTGCGGTAAAAGTAAACTTTCAGCGTAGACTCTGCGTCGTAAAGGCAAGACCAGTTTACGAAAGCTGCCAAAGCTGCCACGATCACAAAACTTTTGCTGTATGTAAGGTCAGTAGTGTTTTGATTGTTTTTTTCGGAAAGAAGAATGCCAATTCTTACGCCATTTTAATTAAGTGACTGTGGAAGCACATAATTGAAAAAAAATCAACAAAAATAAAGCATGTTTTGTCACTAACGACTTGGGTTCCCCTTTCGGCATTTTCATGCATTTAGTGGTCGAATAAACTTGAACTGACATATTTTTAACCTTATTACAATAATAATTTTGAATCGTTCAAATTATGTACACTCACACAAGTTTTGTCACTAACGACCCGGGTTTCGCCTTTCGGCATCTTCAGGCGATCAAGTGCACGGATGAACTTGAACTGACAATATATTTTTTTTTTAATCTAATTAATTTATAGTCAATTAATAGCAAGCATTTATGGCGTAGTTAACCACTGATGGAATCCATAATAAAGAAGTAATAAAAATATAGTAAATGACAAAAAAAACAAAATTGCTTTAAGTTATTATTATAGATATTTTTTTAAACATTTATCGTATCAAATCGATTGAAAATCAGGCGGAGATTCCATATGCTGTTCATTTAAATAAATACAAAATTTTAATAGATTAATTGCTCAGCAGTTGTTTTTGTTCGGATATTTGGATAATATTATTGTTGAATATTATGTAAGTAAAATCTATTCCAACATCAAATTTATGTATATGTCAAAGTAAAAGTATCCACTTAGTTAATAAATGGTCCATTGTAGCCAGTGAAAGCATACACGAAATAACTAATAAACACTTTATATAGACAATGTGTACATTATTTAACAGACTTAATTAAATTGTTTACAAATCACGTGTGTACGTTACGTACTTGTTATGTTTAACTGTCATCTGACATTTTACATAACCTCAAAAAAATCAACGTCTTGTAATCATTATCGCTCTCTTTTTATTCAATATATCAAAGCTAACCTAACCTCACATGTATAGTAATTTGCTTGAAAGTACACTAACATAACCTAAACCGTACTGTCATTTCTACTATGTCTAGCGCTCTTCGGTGAGTTTGTAGAATTTATGATTAATTCATACATTGATCAATCAAAAAAAATGTATATTTTAATGATGTAAGCTTCAACTAAAACATGTTAAATTGACGACATTTTACACTTTATCTGGGACTTCATCTAATTATAAATTATAATTTTTTTTATCGAAAAGTTGACGATATGGTCGTTTGAAATAACCAATATAAAATACAGCTTCCAAAACGAAACATTTTTTTTCTAAACGAAAGCTTACGAAAGAAAAAAAATGTTCAAATCTTGAATGTGACACTCAAATAAATACAAGTCTATCGTTGACAGGCGTATATTTTTTTCAATTTATAATAAAACGATTCAAAAAGCTTTTATATACTTCACTAAATATTGAAGTTTAAATGGAAAGAACTTTCTGAATATAAATTAAGAAGTTTAAACAAAAAGAATATAAAGTGTCTGCTTTAGTTGGTACTAGGATAATTCTTTATTTATGTATACCAAGTCACCCGTAAATTTCTTTGTAAAACTAATATTAAATATTTACTAATATAGATTTTCGAGTAGTTAGACTTTTGTAAATTAAAACCTTTTGAAGTACAAATCAGTTAATAAAATAATATTTTTCAATTTCTAAAAAAAGAGTAGTGACTATCTTGTATTTATAAATAAAAATGTACTTCAGTTTACCACGTGAATACTCATTATTATTACATTTTTTTTGCTTTTATCAAAACTGGCTTATAAAATAACCGGTTTTCTAATTTCAAAATTTTATGATTCACAAAAAAGGATAATTCAATTTAAAAACCAGCCATTTACCAGCCCTAATATAAACTATTTTTTAATTACAAACAAAGGTGTCTGTTTCCTAGTTTTAAACAAATCAAAAAACAATTAATTTCTCTTTTTTTTTCATAAAAATATTAAATACAAACATAACCTAACTATTTTTAAAGGTTAGATGTATTCTGTCTATTTACAGGTGTAATTAACATACTAAAAAAGTATGATTCCAATGTAATTTATTATCTTTATCGATTATTTGAAATTTTTAAATTGCTACTGGCAACATTTGAAATCTTTTGTCGGTTCAGAACAATTTTGACAGCTGTTTGAAAAATGGTTAATTGTTTGGAAAAATGGATGATTCGGTTGCGTTTTGAAATGAAATATTTTTTAATCAAAAGTTTACATAAAAACAAATCAGAAAAGATGTCGCAGCATCGAAAACGTTGTCGGAGTCGGCAACACCCTAATAAGGGCGTATTAAAAACATCCGGGGGTTCTCGCAATGAATTGACACGGACCGCAAAAATTCAACGAAACTTCGACAACACCGTACTCTTTTTTACAAAATCCAGAATCCGCGGGAACCAGGAGCCGTGAAGCCAGACCCATGAGGTGTAAATAAAACAAGCATTTTATTTAAATTGTCTACATTTATATTCAGATACCTAACAAATAAATTCAAAACATTCATCATATAGTAAGGCGTTAACTAATGAGATTTTTTTAAGAGAAAATTATTGTATGATGTGGCTAATTTATTTTCTGTGCAGATATTAATTTAAGTTTACTATAATACGCCTTCTAGGCCAGAAATAACTACGTCATGTTTTACATTCACAAACGGATTTTAAAAATAAAAATACAAATACATCTCGAGAGTATGAATGAATTATAATTTATGTAAAGGTTATCTGATTTACAAAAAAAAACGTGTTTCCAGTTACAAAATATGTATACGGCACACCATAAACAATAATATAAGTATTTAGATCAAAGAATCATATCACGTTATAAATTCTCGTACAGTATACGCTGCTAATGTATTTGTAAAGGCTGTATGGGGTAGTAGTTCGATCCGCCAGTCAGTTTTCCCGGGGCGAAAGTTTCCAGACACGCGACACGACAGAGGGCGGGCAGGGGGGGTTGGGGTGTAGTCTCCTGGGAAAATTCACGGAAAGGGGAAAAGTGGCAGCTTTACGACTAGCAACTATGACGAAGACTTCGTCGTCATAATAGAGATCGATAAGGGTAAACTTTCGCAACGATGTTGGTTTTATTTCTCGGCGCGGCACGTGTGACTTGCTGTGTGATTGGTTTTCATCGCATTGAAATTTTGAATTAAGTAGTGTTACTTTTTATTTTCAAGCATGTCTTCTCCCAATATGGATTCACAATAAAACAACTCAATAGTTTAATAAGAAGTGGTTCTAAAGTCGATTAACATGTCTCGACCGATAGGGTAATGAAAGAAACAGGTTTAAAGTGTTGTAGTAGGAATGATATTATGGAAATAATCTCACTTTTTCTATACCTCATGTTTACATCCATATTCACTCTCAATGTGGAACATATCTTGACCAAATGTTTTTCTATGATAACTACTCGTTACTCTTTTTCTCAACCTACCTTTATCGAAGAGAGTAGTGATATACGGATAGGGATAGACAGTGGTGGCCGGTCAATGTGGCATTGCACCCCTTGTATATGCAGGGGCGGTTATATTTCACGAAATAATATTTAAACATAACATTAATACCATTTACTCATTTTAAATTCTTCATGTATTTATTGTCTAAAATAAAATAAAATGTTCTAAAATATTTATTATGCCGCCTGTGTTGTCGAGTGGTCAACGTTGTTGGCTTCGGTTACAGAGGTCACGGGTTCGAATCCCAGTACGGACAGTTTTATAATTTGATTTTTCAATCGAATCATGAATTTCTGTTCGAAGGCATGGATGTATGTGATGTCTTGAATTCTCCCCTCCCACCCATCCTATCCTATGAACGGGGCATATCGAGAGCGTTTAGCTAACCACTAGTCCTGTCCTAGCCCTATCCTTATATTCCTACTCTCTTGGCAAAAAGAGAAGGTTGGACAACTGAGTAACAATCAGTTCTCGTAATAACACTTCTGTAGAGATAAACTCCATTAGGAGTCCATATGCTCCTCCACATTGGGAGTGGACATGGTTTAAAAAATATATATATTTTAGACAATAAATACATGAAGAATTTAAAATGAGTAAATGGTTTTAATGTTATGTTTGAGTATTATTTCGTGAAATATAACCGCCTCTGCATATACAAGGGGTGCATTGATCCAATGCCACATTGACCGGCCGCCACTAGGTCTAGGACAGAACCAGTGGTTAACTAATCGCTGTTTCTATGTCCCGTTATTTGTGGATTTAAAGAGTGGGAGGTACTTCATAAGCTATCATGCTTTCGAACAGAAATTGATAACCCGATGAATAAAAAAATGCTGTTCGAACTAGGGACTTGACCCCGTGAGATCTGTCACTGTAGCCAACATTTTTCCAATATCATAATCATATTCATCAGTGAAACACAGCTATATCTTGATCATTTAACCGTTAACAAGATACAGTTCGGTATATCAACAAATTAAATAATAATGTTAGAAGCGAAAAGGTAAATCATTTGTTATCAGTGGTGGATTACCCCATAAGCGCACTAGGCGCGCTCTTATGAGACTCAAAATTAAAAATATTCTATTAAAACCGTATAATATTTTAGGTTCAGTTTTATTAATTTGAAAAATAGAGCTTCCAAATTTAATTGTGTCTTAAAACATAAAACTACCTTTTTGTTGATAGAGCCCTGTGATCTAAAACTCTCGAATCTAGACAGAGAACCCAAATAAATGCTTGATATTGTTTTCGAAGAGTCCGTTTGATAGAAATAATTTCATCAATCATTTTTTAATTGAAAACAGAAATAATTTAAGATTTCGACTGAAGGTGCTTGGTGGAATTTCAATAATAAATTTGAATCGTTCAAATTATGTACACTCCCACAGATTTTGTCACTAACGACCCGGGTTTCGCCTTTCGGCATCTTCAGGCATTCAAGTGCACGGATGAACTTGAACTGACTCAGTTGTCTACAAAATCTGTGGGAGTGTACATAATTTGAACGATTCAAATTTAATTTTGAAAACAGAAATATTGGGTGATGTCTTGTTTTATTAAATCAATCTCACGTTCAAAATATATTAGATGAAACGATGCATAACGATTTTTAATGACAATATATTTTAAGATAATCAATAAATATCTTGTCAATTTTTTTCATCCATCCAGAATTCGAGCCTACATATTTTATATTTCCCATACCACTCGCTGTATAATAAAGGCATAAAAAGGAAAAACGACTTGAGTTTCATTGAATTTTCTCAAACTTTTCATAAAGTAAAATGTATCCGCCATCGTGGAAAACTTCGCAATAATAGTGAGTCTAACTTTCATTTTGTTTGACTTTATTTATTTTTCTAGTTCAAACTTCTGAAACAGAAGTTCAACATGGTGGAAATTTTGCACGTCAGCTGAGATATTATTTTAATATCAAATACGTATTACTTTGGTATCGGGAAGGTAAATCAACACTGGCAAGTCATATGCGCTATAGAAATTTATTTTCTTTTTCAATTTTAACAGTGGGAATGATATAATATGTTAAAGTCGATTATAAGTTTAGACGTTTACAGAAAACAATGTAAGATTATTTCTTAAGCCCGTTTGCACAGTATTAATACTTTGCCAGTGAAAATAAAACGAGATTATAAAACAAATAGTCATTTGATATTTAAACATTTCATAATTAAAATAACCTATGTATTTATTCAAACAAAATAATTCAAATTATTTTATTATTCAAAATAAAGTTTTTATCACTTTTAAGGTGTTCACTGTCAATACTTGGTGAAATGGCATTATAATAAAAATAAAAGATTTTTCGTACTTTTCTACATAAAATTTATTTGATCAAGACCGGTTTTGCTCATCGCGAGCATTATCAACTGTTAAGAAAAATATATAAACCGTGCTATTTATACAAGTTAAATTGAAATAAAAGGTGTAAGCAACTACTAACAATGAAATTGTATGTTATAGATGTTAAGCATTTTAATTTTGTGTAATTATAATGTATGTAATTTGTTAATCCTTTTCATTGTTAGTAGTTGCTTACACCTTTTATTTCAATTTAACTTGTATAAATAGAACTGTTTATATATTTTTCTTATCAGTTGAGAATGCTCGCGATGAGCGAAACCGGTCCTGATCAAATAAATTTTATGTGGAAAAGGTACTAAAAACCTTTTATTATTTTTATTATAAAGTTTTTAATTCGAAAGTGGCAATGTTGAATAAAATTAATAAACGGTATAAAAACACAAATTTTCAGTTTGCGAAAACCTCTTATTACAAAAAACCATGTTTAGAAATAGAAATAGTAAGAATACGTTATTATTTCAATTAAGATTCCATGAACATCAATCGAATCTAAGTAACTACGAATTGTGTTGACACTCGAAGCAATACCGATTAACGTTGTCAAAGCCTTTCCCAGAGGCATCGGCATTAGCAGACTGTTTCTAAACGTTGGAGAACAAACAATACGATTCATCAACAAATAATCAGGATTATAAAGTATGTCACTTTTAATTGTAAGATTTCTCATTTTGGTTTCGTGTAAGCCGAAATAAATATCGAGACGTTCAAACTATTTATATAATAAATATGTTATTCTTACCCCGGTGGAAGTATTACAGCCGACGATGACAGCGGTATACCACTGAGTAGCGCCACGAGCACGATATACCTGAGCACGACATCCTCGGAGGGCCGCAGGAGCGCCGCAGAGTACGCGCTGGGCCTGTTGTCTTCGTGCCCATCGACGCGCTGCTGCTCCACTCTCGCCACCTGCCTCCCAGTCCTGGAAAAATACATAATTATAAAGCTTTAGTATTAATCTAATGTATTCTGCGTAGCATCATTCATTATACATCGGTCTTCTCAGTTTATGAGCTAGAACCGCTTGGAATAGCAGTACGGTAGTAGTATGCAGTGTTAGCGTATTAAAAGTATTAACAGCTTAAGTGAACAATGATAACTTTCTTATTCCATCCCAGAATCTTTTCCTGCTTATAGATAGATAAAATAATGTACTTATAGACCGATTACAGCTGTGATATATTCCACTACTGATAGGCTTTCTTTTGAAAGGAATTCAATGACCTGATTGGAGGAACAACTATCTCCAAATCGATATTAATGTTTTCAAATATTTTAAAAAAAATGTACAGATATTATCGTGCAAAAGAAGTCAATAGAAACTTCGACAATAAACTGGTATTCACTCAACCGAAAAATAATTCATGACAAAAGAGCTTCGTGGTGGTCCATTGACAATCGTCAAAACTATCATTAATATACAATTAATGATGACTTTTTAAAATTCTTTTTCACCTTTTAAAAAACATACTAGATTGAAAAACAGTGTCACACCTAGTTACACAACCAGTGGAATAACGAATCTCATCAAATTAAATTTTATATCAGCGATTGTTTTGAAAATAGAAAATAAATTTCCACAAAGCGATATTAAAATGAATTATTTTTCTGTTTAAATCAATACAAATTTAATAATATTTTCTACACAATCGCATTTATATTTAAGCATTAGTTTTAACGACAACAGACAAAAAAAATTTGGTCCTTGATTAACCTAGTACTTAATGAATCATATTAAATATGTATAACGATGTCATTCATCCACATTCGCTCCCAAATTCTAATTCATCACTTCTTATAAAAAAAATACCTGATTTTTATTTTATCAAAAATTAGTCTCTTATTTACGAGTAATAAATTAAAATTTCGAATGATATTTTAACAGGCAGGTAAATGTCAAAGTTTTCAACCGTCATAACAAAACAACAAAAAAAACGAAAAGCGCGTGGGCTTTCCCTTTGTGAATGTAATAACAACCATTTTCGCAACGGCGAATTTTCGTGTTCTGAGAATTTCTTCCGTTGACGGTTGCAAAGGCATTTTTTTTTATAAAACCTGAGAGTAATTAAAATTGCTAACGAACAAAGGAAAAATCATCAGCGTTCAGAAAACCTACGACGTTAATATTATACGTAATAATAGAATGTCACAGACGAAAATTGGTAGAAAATCTTGATATATTTTCTTTTAAAATCCATGTCCGATTTTAATGTGTAAATTCACGACTTTAATCTCTTATTTTTAATACAATAAAAATAATCTAACGTATTTACGTAAGGAATTTATTGTTATTTCACATTGAAACATTTGGTTTTTTTTTTAAAAATGTTCATATTGTATGTACCAAAATAATCTATCGCCTCCCTGATACGATGCTCATTGGTTTCTACGTCGGATCTGAGGGGTTTAATCACAAAGTTTCTGCACATAGGCAAGGATGTTTACGATGTTTCATAATTCCATATCGCTCCTCCATCAGTAAAATAACGGGGTGTAACGAGAGCGATTAGCTTACCACTAGTCCTGTGCTAGCCCTATCTTTTATATCTATACTGTCTTCGAAATAAAAGGAAGTAGAGCAACTGAGTAACAAGCAGTTTTCATAGAAAAAAACTTCTGTTGAGATACATTCATTAGGATGCCATAAGCTCTACTTTGCAAGCGGATATGGATTTAAAAATTTGAAATAAAAAATGGTTGAGCAAAAAACAGTGCTCTCAGAAAAACTTATCTTGAAATCCATGAGGAGGCAATAAGCTCCATTTTGATAAACTGATATATATAATATATACAGTCGAACTCGGTTATTACGATCACGGAAATAACGATATCTCGGATGTGATAAGGAAACATTCGTTGAGATTTTAGTTTATGGTTTTCTTCATACATTTATTTAAGTTTATAACAAGCTACTTCTCGGCCATACCGAGCAAAATATCGTCAAAAATTTCCGGGAAAAGTGAAAACATTGAGACAAACATCAATTTTATATTTTACAAGAAAAGTGGATAGACAGAAAAATGTAATATGTACACACATATTACATTTTTTTGTCAATCCACTTTTCTGATGTGTCCAAACGGGTGTGTAAATAAATTCTAATTGTGACTTTTTGTGTTATGTGACCGCTCCAGATACTTCATGTGATGGGTAATAATTGTAATCATTTAAAAATACCCATTCTCTGATATAACGAGTAATGCTTATAACGAGCAAATTCAGTCGGTCCCATCTTTTTCGTAATAACCAAGTTCGACTGTACATCGATGTATACATATATGTAATAGTGTTTTTTTATTATTATTAACCGCTTCAGTACCGTAAGGCCACCAGTGGCCGCTACATAGGCGCATCACTAATACCGTAAGGACACTTTATATTTAAAATGATTCCAGTAGGAATTTTAACAATATTTCTTTTTGTGTGGCTAGCTACATCTATACACTATCTTTGCAAGAAAAATGAACCTTCTGCCATTGATTGATCTTATTGAATAAGGTATTATTTTAGAAGCCGAGCGGTAGGTGTCACTAGGGCTACCACTTATGGTGAAATCGATGGTGAAAAGGATTCATTCTTTTGTTTTAAATTTATACCTGAATATCAAGAATTCGTCCCTTTTACTTTTTATATATTTTTTTATAAAAATGTAAAAAATATATTTATTTATGCTTGTGACAACCCTGAAAGAAAAATCAAATATAAGAAATTTCGATAATGCAACTTGAAAAATTACAACTTGATATAATGCATAAAATCCATGAGTCCTATTTTTTAAAAATTATTAAAAACAGGTGGTATGTGAGTGTTCCTAAGCTTAAAACATCGCGGTAATGAAAAGGTTAAATAAAAACGTAATTAAATTCAAAATTACTTAACACTTTCTTATTAATATTTGTCTGACTAACTTGTTTGGTTTCACGTCTAAGCAATACTGTTGATATAATAAGAGCACGAAAATTATCAAAGCGAAAACATCACCTCAGGCTGAATAAATCAAACGTGAATTATGATGCTAGGTCGGTGCAATTTGGGAGTTTTTTTCGCTCGTCGTTTACTCTTTTCTTTCGTCTTGTTCGTTTTTCTTGGCAAACTTCAAATGAAATGCGAATATAATTGGAGGCATTCATCAACATCAAAGCCGGCTTTGCTTTGCGAAACGCTTCCGATGTCGCCTTTCGAAATTATAAAGACATGTTCTGACAGCTTTACGCGTGCGATGGTTTTCATTAAATCAACAATACTTTAGCACCGTTTCGAATATGTAGTAGTTTAATGTTAACAGGGGTGGGCTGGAGGGGGTTCCGAGAGATTCACGTGAGCCCCTTGATAAATTTGACTGAAGAGTCTTCATATATATGTATATCAAGGACGGTAGATTTTACAACAATGATACATTCTACAAAAAATAGTGTAAAAACGTGATATAATTCATAGAAAAATTGAAGATTGGTTCCGTGTTTTTTACTGTGTTATTTGAAAAAAACTACAACATTGTGGTATAAAAAATCGTTTAAAAAAGTTAATAATGGAATATAAATAAATTACACAGAATATTCTTTATAATGTGTATTTTAATTTAAAAAAAAAATGATTTTATACGGCGACTTTTATGAGAGACTAGACATAAATCGCTTTCATCGCTAGAAATGTCTGACACGTCGAATGTGTTAGGATCTAATGAAACTTTTCTATTTTATTACTGTCTTGTGTTATTCAATTTCAAGTTATTATAAAATCTGTTGCCCGCTTCTGGGAATCGTGTTGGAACAAACTATTCGTGTAAAAATATAGTATTCGTTTTTTTTAGCGGGTTGTATTATTTCAAGCCCGTGTATAAATATTTAAAAAAGAGTTGAGTGTATGTTGATTGTCATTATTATGTCTATGAGTGGTGATGTTACACTGTAATCTTGATGTTGGTGTGGTAAAACTGGGCGGTAAATTGTGATTCAATTTAATCTCGAGTTGCTTTTACTTATTTATGCGTCAATATTGGATGGAACTCTTGCAATCTTTCAATCAACATTAAAAACGTTTATTCGTCAGCTATTGATAAATATTCTTTTATTGTGCATTGCGTATTGATACGTATTGCAATTAAATCAAGTAGCATTCGTTTGTTGTAATAATTATTGTGTGCAATAATTGTATGAGAAATAAAAAAAATCGACCTTTACCGGAATACAGCGAATACCTTAATCATACAAGGTTTTCAAAACAATTTTCCGAAAAAAAGTATGATGAAAGTATTCTTTGTATAATAGTATTGTGCTTAAAATCTAATTACTTATATTGAAGTATACTGTAATAAAAAAATAAGCAAACGTTGGATGTTACGACTACGGAAATGCAAACTGTAAAAATCCTTATTGTTACACCAGAGATAAATCATAATAGCCAGCAGATTATTATGTATATTTGTCTTGTCTAAGGTAGTAAAGTTGTAATACCCGTAAACATATTTATTTGCGAAAAGAAAAGACGTCACTGACCGTAAACAATGTAATTTTAGTGTTGTGCTGACGTCTTCGATGAGCCTCTCGCTAACGTACTGCAGCCCACAGCTTAATATCAAGAGGGAAATATTTTTGTTTTTGCGGAGCAAAGAAATAATGGAATAGCTTTTTTTAATCAATGTTTTCAAGCAGTCTTCGTTTATTCTTTCAAATATCGTTATTAAATAACGTCAAATTGAATAATAAACAATTGTTCTATGATGAACTTACTCTTGCGGTCTTATTCTGATTCATTTACTTATTTCATGTAAAAGGTCAACCGCATTCATATTTACGTAGGTTGACATATATTTGGCGAATGCAGTTTTTGGCGTAACATGTAATATTTATTATTGTTTATGCTTCCCTCCGCAATTTTCGATATTCAAATATAAATTTAGAACGTCTTAAAACCATAAACAATTTGGTTTACTTTTAGATAATGTAATATTCAGACATTTTTAATAGGATATTTTTTCATTAAGTATTATTGTTACTAAAACGGCCGTGTAGTCGTTTTCTGACAATGTGTTTAATTTTCCCGTCGACTCCAACCAACTTCAGACGTGTATGCCTATAACCTGTCGCATACAGTTGTATTTTTACAAAATTTTTAACAAAACAAAAGCGAAATCATCAAAACCGTCCAAATAGATATATTTTAAGACAACTTCTACACTTTTTACAAAATACAAATTACAATATACACTAGATACATCAAATTATTTTAGTAAAACAACCTGGGAGATTTGGAGTTCATAGTATAACACCTTATAACGTGTTTAAGAAATACATAAAAAATCTTTTTTACTTCATTATCCCTATTAGAAGTACTTTTTCTTATGAGATTATTTTTTTGTTTTTAATACAAATTATCAAATAAAGATTAATCTCGTTCTATGTATGTAACACTTTTTCGTCTTCTGTGTTCTAGTTGGTTAAAGCTTTGTCTTATTGATCATATTGGTGTGGCTTTTAGTACCTAAAATTAAAATCTGATACATGAATTTATGTGATATATCTTCTCATAAAGTTTATCTAGTATTTTTTTCGAATTCAAATATATTTGACACATTAGCATGAGCTGTAATGCTAGAAAAATATGATTCTTAAAATTTCAAATGTAAAAAAACTACGTCCTTTAATCAAAATACAAAATACAAAAGACGAAGATCGATTTCAATGTCATCGTTTTGAAATTCGAATGGCATTGATTCATCACGAAATACTTATCTTGTACAAATTTGTATTCGCGGCATTAGAAATTCTTTTTACTAACGGTATCTATTACTGAAAATTAGTCATAGGATTCCGATCAAAGCATCAGCTGTTTTTTTTGCGAGAGAACTCGCGAACCAATAACAAACTAAAATGTTATAAGTATATTTTTTTGCGAAACAAAAGTAACAATGAGGTATTCTTCCAAGTTACATCCAAGGTATTCATTGTTACTTTTGTTGCATCAAAAATCTACACTTAAAACGTTGTAGTTCTCGGGTCTCGAATTTACCTGCGTCATAAAATCCAATTTCACGAAATATTTTCGAAAGAATTAACAAGATCTTTTATGTCCATCAGTGTCAGCAGAGTTGCCAAGAATTTACATTTATTTTAAGTTAACATTGAAATGTTTTCAGTACAAAGACTTGATTTGCAATTAACTTTGTTTTTATAGTCAGAGAAGATAAACAAAATAATACCTTGATTTAAATGTGTAAATCAAAATTGCTTTACGATGGTTGTGTTACTGGATTCGAAATAGCAGCTGGTCAATTACCATTTATTATTTTAATGAATAATTTCATTGTATATAAATTAGTGTCGGTTTTGTAGCTGAGTTTATCAACGGTCTTAAACACTCATAAAATTTGGCATCTATGGTTCATAAAAAAAGTATTGATTTTTCAGTATTTTATATTCCTGTTGTCAAAGGTATGATTGTTCGTAATGTTGGCATTCCATTAAATCCATCAGGTTTTTAAAAAAATAGCAAGGCCAATCTTTTACTCATTTTCTATCCTCTATTTAAAAGAAGAATTAAAACAAAAAAAATATTTAATTATTGACAAACAACAATCAATAATCACACAATAAACTTTTGTTGAAATGCTTTATAAAATTTCCGCTTCCAGCGTGTAGCATATGGACTTCTAATGAATCTTATTAGTGGATAAATTTTGTACGACGACTGCTTGTTGTTACTTTCTCAACCATTTTTTCTCAAAGAAAGTAAGGATAGAATGAGAGGATAGAGCTAGGGCGGTACTAGTAATGATGCATTCGTTCCCGCTACGCCTTTATGATCAGGTGGGTGGGATTACATTTTAGACAATACAGACATCCATGTTTAAATCACAACTCGATTTAAAAAAGATATATGAAACTTTACGCACTGGGTTCGAAGTCAGCGACGTTGACCGCTAAGCTAAAGACCCAGCTAAACACTGCTTAAACTTGTGTAAAAATGAAAAAAAAACAATTAATCAGCTTTTTAAAAATACAATATTATTGCTGTGATGTTTATTATTTCAGAAGTTTATTTGCTGTTAAAATAAAATATGCAACAAATTTCTTACTGATTAATCAAGATGGGTCCAACGAATACTCGTAACATGATATATCATTTCGGAATCGCTTGAGTATCTCGAGACCTGGTATGAAGCGTTAATCAACAATGGAGTTTTAAAGTTCAAGGATGATGGCATACGATGCGAAAAATAATGACTTTAACTGTCGTTCAGTTTTACAACTGGCAATCAAATTGAAAAATAAGGAATTTAAGTTGAGAAGAAAACGGTTCGAAAAAAGAAATTACTGTTGTATTTAGTCGTCAGATCATAATTGTTCTCACTGTTATGTCGTATTATTTTGATTGTACCACTTGAGGGTGATGAAAAAAAGCACCCCAAATATTCTTCCTTACAAATAAATAAAAATTTATTCAAACCATTGATCGCTCAACCGAATATAATAAATACAAGAAAACGAGATTTTAAATTATTATCAGTTACATTACAGTTTTTTTTTTGATTGTATACCATTAGGCGACGAACTTGCCCCCAGTTTTTTCCATCGTCAACCATCCATATTTGAAGAAAAATAAACAGTGATTGTAAATTCTGTCATCTATCAATGTCAATGAATGAAACAATTGGGTGAATATGAAATTAATATAAATACTAAAAAATCGTCAATTTTATTGGATTTGGCGTTGTTTTCAAGCAGGAATTATTCATAATCAAATAATGTTCAGATTTTAGTACTGTACATTTTAATTTGATTTGACAATAGATAAAATACTTTTTTTTATTATTTTTGTATTTAATGGCTTGCAATTTTAAGCTGAAAGTTTTCAAATCGTGTTAGTAAAGTCCGATAAAAATGCTAATTCAAAATTTTATACTGATAGATTAATCAAAACAAATAACATAAGAAATTAAAGAATAATTAAGTTAAGTTGTACTGTCATATATTATTAAAACAGCCTTATTTGTATGGGCCACGAATACCACAATCAAACTGTCATCTATATTGGCCAAAAGTAGAGGTGTTAAAAAAAAATTCGTGTTGCAATTGTCGAGCCGACTACATCGGCCAAGAGAAAAGTATAAATGAGTAATGTTTCAAACGTCTCACGGTGGCCAGTTTTAAGGCTACGTTATGCGACTGTGAATCAGCGATCCACATTAGGAGAAACTGCTGCAGAGCCAGTAGGCCGACAAAAAACGAAGACCAGTTCCCGAATTTAAAAACAATAGAAGATTTTGACAGGCGATAACTTTAGACGGGTAAATTATTACGTTACATGTGAATTGGGTGACTCATGCTTATGGAATCTTTCTAAGAATTTTAGATCGATGAGTCCACAACACAGTGACATAAATAAGAGAATATAACTAGATATTTTATGATATAGGATGGATGGTACATGAAAATAGATCAAATGTTTCATATACGTTGTTGGAATACAGGGTTTTTTTTAGTTCACCGAGGATCCACAATTTGCCAAATTCGTATTAATTTTCGGGATATGCTAACAAATTCTCAATCCCGAAATTCCGGGATCGCGACCATGTCAATCCCGGGATTTCGGGATCAGAGAATTGAACGGGATCCCGAATCCCGGGATTGGATGCCCTATTCATTGCATAATAGAAAAGTGATCGCAGCCTTTTAACATAAAAAGATTTGAGTTACAAATGGAAAAAGGGGACAATTATTGCAGTGGCGGCCGGTCAATGTGGCATTGGATCAATGATCAATGTATATGCAGGGGCGGTTATATTTCATGAAATAATATCCAAACGCGACATTTATATAAACCATTCACACATTTTAAATTCTTCATGTATTTATTGTCTAAAATAAAATAAAATAAAATATGAATGCAAGCCTTAATAAGCAGCCAATGTGCTTAAAATACGGAAAGAAAATGATAAATTATCACATTTTTTGATAAAAAAAAATGTAGAAATAAAAATATAATATATTTTCTTGTACTTATTTCAATTTTTTTATAATAACCGGAAAACCGGTCATGATTATAAAAATATCTTACTGTCTGACCGATGTTCTCGGCATAACAGTTGTGACACGAATTTTAGTCAAATAAGATGCGTTTTATTCATTATCAATATATAAGCTTGACCTACACCGTATCAAAGCTAAAAAAACGTTTTACGTTTTAGTATATCTTATTTATTTGTCAATTTTTTCTGGTATTTGACTCATTTACACACCTACTTCCCTTCGTATATAATTTGAAATTATAAATTTCATTGAAGCCAAAGGCGGTAAGATTTTTTCATCGCGTAATGGCTTCCTACTTCCTTCATTCATTGAATTTTGTTCTTTGTCGGGCTTCCACATTATCCTATTGTTACATTCAATGGATGAATTCTTTCAAATTTCATTTGAAAGAGCGCGAAGCTCTATATTTTAATTTAATAAAACATTAAAGAAAAAAAATCTAATACACAAAAAACGGGCAGGCTTTCTTCGTATATGTTACATATATCGGTTGTAAAATATTAACTAACAGAAATAAACTTAAACGAAAGAACTAATATCGATAGTCTTTGTTCTGGCTTTAAGCTTAATGGTAAATGCCATAGCAGTCTTAAGTTCCAAGCAGTGCTGTAGAAAATCAGCAAATTCTGAGCTGGCCGTTGAATCCCTGCCTTTACTAACAAATTGTATGGCGGTTATACGTAGATCAACTCTAAATTCCAATTTATGAGCTTATTTTTCGTTAAATGTAACGTATGTTTGAAAGATTTCTCGTATGGATATTCTGTGATTCGTTGGTGTTATTAATTTACAATTTACGATACATCGGAAGGGCCATATATGCAAATTAAGTAATTGTAAGAAATATAGCGAATGGCAAGATATGCGACGTGTGATAAAAACCAATACAATTTAACTTCCCACTATTAAGTATCACAATTATATAGAATATAAATTATAAATTACATAAACGACGGTAACAAGCGGAATTCATATAATATTATATAAGATTTTGACGCCTATTGTGATATTATGAAATACATGCTGCGTCTTTTATCATATAATGGCAATATACCAAGTAAATGATGATTTAATCAATAACAATATATAAAAAAAAAAAAAAGTGAATTGTGCTATCCTAGTTTGACTTACTGATTTTTGATTACTGATTTTTGATTACTGATATGACTTGAGAAATCTTATGGAAAGATTGAGTGACGAACCAGTGTGCACAAATAAATTTCGAGATTAAAATTTATTGATTAAAATCCCAATAATGACGTTGGTTTTTTTAATGAACTATCCAACCTCATATTCTGTATTGAAATATTGTAAAAAAAATAATTTAAATAAAATGATTTGGCATCTTTGTTTGCTTTTGTTCTCTGTTGAGATTTTTATTAAAAAACCTTAGAAAATGTGATTTTTTCTTATTTAAAAAATGATTTAATTGAAAAGATATATAATTACAATATGTATTTGCTTCAAAATAACAGTAATCAATGGTTTCATAATGATGTGATATTTGAAAATTATGACGCCGGCCCGCTCATCTGAAAAAGTACCTGTTTTCAACTCAATAGCATGGCTTTCACTATAGGGGGCTTTGTAAATGCTCTTGGAATATGGTTTTACTCGGTTGCGAAGTAAAGGGTTTAAATTCCCGAATGGACATTTTTAAGAGTTGTTTTTTTTTTCGATTTATGGATTTGTTTCGGATACATGCATGTTTTTGATGTTCCTATTTCTTTTATATAAATACATAATTGTCTAATTTTAAGGTATTAACTGTTTCTTTTAATAAAACAATTTAAAAATTCATAGCCTTATCATCTTAAAACGTTATTTCAAAGTGTGTCGAGAATATCTACATTAATAAACGTATTTCAATCACAGTTCGAAATCACTTTTAGGGTGTTGATTGTCAATACTTGGTGGGAAGGCATTCTATTAAGAAAAACACGATTTTCCTTTGTACTTTTTCAACTTTTATTTATTGGATCAGGACCGGTTTCGCTCATGGCGAGCATTATCAGTTGATAATGCGTATATGTAAAAGGTAAATGAAAGTAGAAATAAGTACAAAGGAATATTGTGTTTTTCTTAATATAGTTCGATATAATAATGTGCGATGATTTAAAAATTCTAAAGAAATACCACTATTAATTAACTTACATCCTAATTTACAATATTATTATTACATACATTTTTCATCTGACGTATTTGGCTAGACAGTTTTGACAAAAACGATTATAAATGCTGCTTATTAATAATGCGTATGTCCGTGATCCTTAACACATTATAGGCGGGAAACGTAAAAATAAGTTTATCGCGTACTGTCGGTTTTGTTGGTATATTGACACATAATTTCATAGTTTCTTCAAAATAACTGCCGCGGAAAGTGACCCTTTTTGACAATTACCAATAAAAATCATAATTTATTATGCCCTGAATATTCGTTCATACACAGTTTATTTTAAAAAGGCGACACATGTTTCTCGAATATTTAGGGAATCAGATTTCACACTTCGAGTGATTGTAAATTTGTAGGAATGCAGATTTTATACGATAATTATTTATATAATTGTATGGTATGAATTAATTTTAATTTTTGTACAGAACATTTTGAATACTTTATATTGATAAACAAGTGGAATGCTATCTACTAAATTAATAACAGGTTTTTATATTTAGCTTAGAAAAGTAGTAAAATTATGATGTATTCAAAATGTTTTCATTTTATTTTTAATGAATAAATGTCACGGATTTATTTGAAAATTTCAGCCGAAAATATTGTTTAGTTTAGAAGCTGTGTTGATTTTAAGAATGTAATATATCACTAAATCTCTAAAAATCGCCCGCTTATAAAGTGTTAACAATGAGGTCGTCATTTAAATGTATAGCGTAAATAATTGAAGTTTAAATTTACAAATAGTATTTATGTGCATACATACCATAAAATAATAAATAATTCCTTTGCTGTTCATTTTAATGTTTACATTAAATTCGCAAGCGAAAATGCAACGACAAAGGGTAACAGATCACCTTGTGCTAAAAACACAGCAGAATTGCCTCGAGCATCACATGCATTATGGTATAATGCAACGTTTATGCAGGTATGTTAGATATGCATGTATCCACTGCGACGCGATATGTACATAGTGCAATTTAAGAGATATTATCTAGAATAAAGTATCTAGGTAAAAAAGTAACAGAACATTCTTGCGCATGACAAAATATTCATATGGGTATATTATATAATGAGAAATTATAATAAAATAATATTTGAATGTATACATTTTGTTTTATCTGGTTTCGCTTTTAAGAATTGGAATTTGTTTAACCCTCCAAGGACGAGCGTGACCATATGGTCACAGTAAACACCATTGTCTATTGATCCCACTATTCATCCTTTTGTTACCTGAATATCGTTGCTTTCACTCATATTTGCTTAAGAAGGGTACAGAATTCAGTAAGTCATCAGCCGCGGGAACAGGAACAGCCACTAAAAGCACATGCGATTTTTTTAATTTCTTTTATAAAAACATCAAATTATTTACAGTTCTTTTGATAATATATATTTGTATTATCAAAAGTGATCCAGTGATCTCCGGATCACTGGACCTCACAATTTATCACCGGACACGGTGCGTTTAATGCCAAGCTACATAAATTTAAAATCAAACCTAACCCACACTGTCCTTGTGGTGACAGTAATCAAGATTCAGAGCATATTCTCTGGAATTGTTCGATTATGTCTGTTGAAAGAGGTATATTGTTTTCGTTATGTAGAAATAACCGTGATGGTCCTATCGGGCATCCAGATCTAGTTTCATCTCCAGAAAATTTCGCTCACTTCAAGAAATTTGCTACTTCTTTTGGAGAAAAAGTTTACCTTCCCTGCCCCTCACCATTCAATCCTTAATCATATTATATCTGTTTCAAAATTAAAAGTTGTCTCATTAGTGCCATTAACTATCATTCTTGCTTATTATTATTTAATTTTTTTTTTCCGTGTTTATTATTTAATTATTTAATTAACCTTTATTAGTATCTCTTTATATTTCTAATTATTATTGTTACCTATAAAATTGCCTTTATCTTAACATGTATCTTAACTGTATCATTGAGGAGACATCGTCTTCGGAGTGATGCAGACAGGAAAAAAGTTTATTAAGAGGTTAAATTGTAAATATTTTTTAAAATTTCTCGTTTAGCTTTGTTTCAACCCCGAATGTTTGCGTGCCCATACGGTCACACTCGTTCTTACTACCATCCGTACACAATATTATACGGTAATAAAAAGATTAGCATGACCATATAGTCATGCGGGGTTTCTATTCAAAGACTTCGTGTTTTTTTTTTTAATTTGTTAGGAATAAAAGTTATCCGTGACTTCAATATGGCTTAAAAAAATTATCGAAAAAAGCTCTCGTCTCTGGAGGGTTAAAATGGCGAATAAAATCAATCGGAGCTTAACTATATTTAAATAGTGTATGTACCTTACAATGATAAGAAACTGATGTCAATTGTACCTTAAAATACGTACTTGTAAAGAATAAATCTTTTTATAAGTATTTTAAATTAATATTTAACAGATATTTCACTCATATCATTTATAAACCGATTCATTAAATATAAAATAAATAAATTGTGACAAGTTTTTAACCTCTTTTAGAAGTCTCTTCGTACAAACCACTGAAGGTCGAGATTTTATCAGTTTGTTTACGATATCTTATAATATTTAATATCAACCATCAGTTCCAAATAAGGACGTAAATTACCTAGAAAAAACTGTAAGTTATTAAATGATTAACGCAACATTGTCTTTCGAAATTTATATTTAATAACACTGATATATTCAAATTTATTTAACATCTCCATGCCCATGATGCAATCGTAAATAGTTGAGCCATTAAATCATTCAATATTTCTCTTAATATTGTCAATAAGTATTTATCATTTTAGGTAATCTAGCATAAATACATTTTTAAAATTATTTTTTAGCTTCTAACTAAGGTTTAAATACTATCAATAAACAGTGAAACTGAGATGCCATCATGGCAGGGAACGTGATTTTTTGGGATGGCATGTTACGGGTTAAAAACGAGCCACAAAGTATACATATTCAATTTTGTATTACATATTTTAAAAAATAAATAAGTTTACAAAACTCCCGTATAGTAAAAAGTGGTTATTGAGGTTACTAAGAAATTTTTAAATGTGGTACTTATATTTATGAAATAAACGTAGTTTCTTTGTTGACATAATATTGAATTTAAAAAAAATATATTTGACATTACAGCTTACGCCAATGCGTCAAATATTTTAAAGTTGAAAGATCATACGAGATATACTCGATGAGAATTTTTTAAAGTCACATGAGATTAACTCAAGGAGAATTGACTTCACAAACACCCATGTCTTAGATCTCAAATCAAAATTGAAAAAATCCAATTTAACATTGACTTTACCGGGAATCGAACCCGGACCAACCTGATCGGTAGAGCAAGCTCTTACCAACTAGACCAAAGCGGGCGAATATTATCAATACATACTGTCCTTGTGTGTCTATTTCACATATCGCGCTCTAATAAGGGATCTGTGAAATATACTAATACACTACACAAAGGAGAAGTGTAAAATATACTTATTGAATTTTATGTAAAAATAATGAAAATGGTATGCATAAATAAGCTTTTCATTCTTAAAAAAAGGAAATCCTCCTTTTTTATTTAACTCTTAACAAGCGAATCGTAGTGCATTAAAAAGAGTAATAACGCCATTATTTCGTCAGATTATAATCTCTTTCGAAAAAGTTCTACAAAAATAAACCAAAGCGCAAATGTTGAATCTAGAACGGAAGTAAAAAGAAGAAAAAAGCCAATAAGAAAATCCTTATCTTTAAACTACGAAAAGTTTTCGGCGTTTCTGTTTTATGGAAGTATACTTTTTTTCAGCTGTTGTTTTTGTTGAAAAGTAATTATAACTTCGGAGTTGTCGAGCCCGCCAAACCAGAAGGAAGTTAGTCGATAAATAATTCCATTTACTTACCGTCTATCTAACTATTTGCTTTGCGTTTAATAAGGATTTTTGTTCCCCAAGTCTACGCACCAAAACCATTTGTTCTTGGCTTGTCCCCCCGCCAGCCATATAATTCACAATCGAGCAACCAAAATTGGCGAGAAACGGCATTGTCGATAAAGTAGTAAAAAATAGTTCTCAATATTAGAATAACAATTAATACTTGCATCTTTAAATTAATAAACATGCTACTTTAACTCATGGGACTCGAACCAAGTGACGAACAGTGACGCTTTACGGTTGCGAGTCATAGCCTTACGAAAGCACATAAACGATTGTACTGAAAAGCGACGATAAGGACTGGCTTGAAAATGTACTGTGGATGCTCAAAGACAGCTTTAATTCCGCCTGTCTCGCCTGCCGACCGAACGGATTTCGAGACCTTGGAAATCCACTGATGACAATCCATTAGATGTTGAACTCGGCGGAGATACGAGACGTTGGGACGACCTTGGAGAAAGCAATGTATTGACAGAAAATTTTGAAGGAACCTTGTGGTGGGAATGTGCTCCAAATAGGGAGCTCTTATGGATAATAAATAAAATTTTGATCAATGAAAATATATAATTATACAGACATAGTTTCATATATTTATTTAAGCAATTATTTTCAAAACAGGAATCCCGATGAGCTTGTTAAAAAAAGTTATTGAAGGTATTTTGTTATGTGAAATACGCAAATAGTGATCCAAACGTCACAAACTAATTGTAGATTTTTTTGTATTGTAGTTTAAAAAAATACACCGGACTCAACCAGTTCATAAGATGACATATAGATGGCGCCACTATTGACAAATCCATATGATTTCAGCCGAATACCAATCTTCAAATAATACGTGACAAAATTTCATAACAATCTGACGTTTGGTTCACAAGTTACAGTGGTTTTAGTGACGCTTCTTTTGTAGTTTTCAAAACAATGGAAAAATCAAAATAATTTCGTGTGTTGATTGTTTTTGTTTGTTGTCATTGTTTTTTAATGAGGAAAAATACCGTTCAAGAAGAATTATACAAATTGTACTTTGAATTGCTTCCCCATCGTAATCTCGGTATCTAGCTACCAGCGACTACTACTTGTTTGCAGATCTAAAAATAATGCTGCAGGGAAAGAGATTTGGCTCCAATTAAGAAGAGATTGCCGAAACTGAAGCCTATTTTGAGGCCACAGATAAATCGTACAAAAAAAGCATCGAAATGTTAGAAAAGCGTTGGAATGAATGCATCACTCTTGAAGGAGGCTATGCTGATTAATAAAATGCCTTAATCATGCTAACTTCACATTAATTGCTCAATTACTGGCTAGCGACAGCTTTAATAGATGTTGAACTATAATATATGATTAACTAATTAGCTTGACTAAATATTCAGTGAACACGTGTAAAAGGAAATCATTATCTCCGGTTGTGAAAGCACAAAAGAAAGTTTGTTTCTCCAAATCTCTGCCTCCGACTATATATTACGTACATGGAGAGAAAACTTTACTAAGTTCGGCAAAGCGTCAACGCACGACCAACTTTGCACCAACTGCTCGCCAACTTTTAAACGAGAAAAGTTCCCTCCCATGACTGGAAACTTTGGAACTTTTCATCGGGGATCTCCCCGGCTCAGAATTTATACCAAAGCACACTTTAGCCTTGACGAAAGCTCAACAAATGCTAATGCTGTGGATTTCTCTCTTATTGATGCTGAATGATGGCTGGGTGATAAATTGCGTTTATTTGTTACAATTGGCTAGAATATCCTTCATTAAACCCACTTAAAAACATATTTGTTAATCAATTCTTTATTTTTAGGATGTTCACTGTCAATACTTAGTGGAAAGGCATTATATTAATAAAAACACAATATTCCTTTGTACTTTATTTCCACTTTATATTAAAAAAAGGTCAGGACAGGTTTCGCTCATGGTGAGCATTGTCTACTGATTAGTCCTGACTTTTTTTTAAATAAAGTGGAAATAAGTACAAAGGAATATTGCATTTTTAAGAATCAATTCTTAATGTTAAAGATAATAGAGGTTTAGGTTGACAAATTAAACGAAACTACAATATTATGAACGTATACATTATTTAAAATAAAAGGAGCGGAATAAAATATAGTTCAATAGTTTACAGAGAGATATTATAAATTATATGTATGATTTACTAAACGTTTTTGTGAGTAACCTTACACAAGCCGAATCCTAGATGGGTAATACTGCATGGATTCGACATTGATTAGCAAATCTACAATACGTGCAGGAGTATTGATTATTAAGTCAATTATGCGGACCGATGGTAATAGTGCGACCATGTGTTAGCACTATTCTCAACCACAAATAGTGACGAAGAGTTGAAAAACATAAATTAACTTACGTTTATTCTAAAGTATACCAAGGCATAATTGGTACATACATTATGTTCTTTGTATAACTAGGTCAATAATCCGTCTTAATATAATATTTATGGTAAACGTACTCTGAATATTCAAATTGCCTAAAAGGAGAAACAGAAAAAATACACTGCTTACGGGTAACTTTGTAACGAAGCGTTTGATAACCTGAAAATAAAATATAAAAGCTACCTTTCTTCGAGAATTGTAATTAATTCAGAAAACTGTTTTGATTATGATTATGATTTTAAAACAGCTATTTGTAAACTTTTTTCTGAATCTGGTAACTTCCACAGACGAGATATCTCGTCAATTTTTTTGTGCTCAACACACCAGAGATGAGCTATCTCAATTACTAATTAAATTAATAATTGCAAATTAAAGCCGGCGTGCTAGGTAAAGACGTACTTTTTTCTACGGCAACCAAAAGGTTAAGACCGTGTAATATAATAGTCCCTTTATCGAAGCACAAAACGAATCAACAGGTAACTTAATTTTGTTAATTTATCAGAAGAGTAAAAGAAAATGTTTGAAAACTTTTATTAATTCCTTTATATTTGATATTTATTTGTTTTTTAACAACAATTTTAACACTTGTATTTAACTATTCTACAAACATTATATATCAAAAGATAGTTGCTGTTTATTTATTGATGGTTATATTTTACTATGACAATGTGTGCTTAAAGTCTAATTTTGTAGCCCTAATACGGTCATAATTAATTGAAATATGTATCAGTATTTTTGATAATTATAGCTTCGAAAATATATTAAAAAACAGTCACCTGCAATAGCGTAATACTTCACTAGCCTGCTTTTAAAACTTTTGCGTAACAATATGATTTGTGTCCATAATATAATCACTAAATGCATCGAGAAGCTGTTACAACTGTAGTTTAATGTTACGCCAGGCACACAATGAATGCGCAAAGTTGTTTAGATTAAAGTAAAGTTAACATTGAAGCACAGAGGAAGTTGTTAGCAGTTGAGAATATCAGAATTGTTTGTTGCTTGTGGAAGACTAGCGAAGAAGGGTCTCGTTAACTTGGGTATTTAACGTCTGTGGTGCACGGGCACTGTACCAAACTATCAAAACTTGTTATCGCCAAAGTGTACTTCCACGTTGAATAACAAATTTAATTATAAATGAATTAGATTGAAAAGTTTAATTTAGTTTGAATAATATTTCAAGCTGCTTATCAATAAACAATAAGGGATGATAGGAAAACGATTGTGTCACTAATGAAGGAGTTTAAAGATGGGCCAAAACATTGGAGTAAATTATGAAAAGATCTACATTATGAATGTAAGATTACAGTGTATGTACATTCGCCTACGGTGGTATTGTGCTACGCGCACTATGGCCTACGTCAAATATAGATCCAAAATCGAATTATAAGACAAACATGAAAAGTGTGCCGAAGCAACGGCGGAAAAACTTTGCCTTGATCTTCAAAGTTTGCTGTTATGCGTCATCGATTGGTCGTGAAGGCCATGCGGGGGTTGAAACTTAAATAGACGCTTTCGTGTAAACACCATAATGAAATTTCATGAGGTATTTACAGCGCTACAGTGTATATTTACCCCTTCATTGAGATTGTCTTACATAACGTTCTATTTTGGATCTTGTATTAAAGATTGTGATGAGGGATTATTTTTTCTAATTAAACACTTTCAAATTTACAATTCTGTATTCCTATATGTAATATGTTAAAAACAAGACATAGAATTCCTGAAAACAATAATAGGGGACCTTTTAAAAATAATTAATATATGAGGTTGGGTCCTATGATGTAGTGGTAAGCGTTGTGGGCTTCCGTGTCAGACCTCACGGGTTCGAGTCCCAGTACGAACAGGATTTTTCGAAAGCATGATTGTTTGTGATTTCCCTCCCACCATTTCCGATCCTTTAACAACTGAGTGTAGCAAGAACGATTAGTTAACCACTATTCCTGTCCTAGCCTTATCCTTCTATACCTACTACTCTCTTTGAAAAAGAGAGGTCGAGCGACTGAGTTACAAACATTTCTCGTAGAAGAACTTTTGTTAAGATACCAACATTAGGAATTCATATGCTCCACATTGAGAGCGGACATGGATAAAAAATAAAATAATATGAGTCGTCTAGTTTTTTTTTCCAAAGTCGAGAAAATATGAGTAATTTTGAAAACTACTTTATTTTAAAATACCGATAAATTTATTTTGTCTGGCTCTCAAGGTAGCGATTTTACATTTTATTTATTCGACATTTCCAAAAGCCCGAGAGCTTTTTCTCATACGAAGAAAAATAAAGGACGTGGTACACATTGTACGTGTATCTGGCAACTAACCTGATGAAATATTACAGCACGTATTCTACAAAGCTTTAATTTTATCTTATGTATTATCAAGAATGATAAATTTATTTACAACGTATTTATGTGAAAAAACGAGAAAGACCTTTTATTTGAGTTTGAAAGAGGTAAGATCACAACAAAGTTAGCTTGACAAATTTCGACAAAAAAAAATAATCTATATGTATAACGAGTCAGGTTTTCAATTACATTGAGCGTCCTTCCTATTTGATTATGAGTTGACTGATTTGAAGCGACTTCTGAGACTTTAATATATTGATTTATTAATCGATATTTTTTGTGTCCAAATTGGTGGTTGCTTTTGATGTGAACATTACTTCAACACCTCCTCTCCATTATTACGCAGGGCGAATTGAGGAAAGTGAAAACCTACTATTTGTATGTTAAAGATCTTTTTCACTGTAGTTATACTCTCTTAAAAGAGATGTGGGATGGAGAAAGAGAGAGTGATTATAAATATTAAATTTTAAACGTTTATTTGAAAAAATATCACAATCTGAAATCTAACTTTTAAGAACGTTGGCAATTTTAGAGAAGATTTTTTTAATTTTATAGAGTTACATGTAAAAAAGAGCAAGACGCAGATTTTAATATGAAAGCAATGAAACATGCATGAACTGAATGGAAGCTTAAAGTGTTAGGTACTAACCACATCGATCAAAATAATAGGTCATAAATAATGGTTATTATTCCGTGAGTGCAAAATACGTGAATTTATTATTTGCACATGGAAAGCTTCGTATATGATCTCACAATCGCAGTTGATTATTGAATAACTTTAAAATATCAGTAAAAATACAACTGTTTTAGAAGAGCTAAATATAAATAATTTCTCATTCTGATATCCAACTAGTATAGAATTATCTCTGAAGAAAATGTGACAGGGGAAAACAAAAAGTTCGGCGTTGTACACAAAAGCTCGCCGCGTGCTTAATGAGGCATCTCGGCGGCGAACTTTTACCGCATAAATATTATTACATGCGATAACATCTCGGCGACGAGTCGCTCGAGTAGCTGGCAAGGCCGAAAGAAATTCTGTGTAGCAAAACAAAGAATATTTATGCCCTGCCGGCATAACAAACATCTAAAGAAAATATACTTTCTCATGTTACATAATAAAATTTTCAGGTCATTTTTTACGTAATAATATTTGCGAAATTACAAAGCTTAAACAAGACTCTTTACAACTGTGCAAGGTCAATAAATAAGCATGAATTCGTACTTTTAAAGCTACGTAACATTTTTTTTTGTATTATGAAGACATATCTATTGCAAATAATAAAAATAATACTAGAAATTTTCACAATAATTACTTTGTTATATTACGGCTTAAAATACAAATAAAATTAATTCTAAAAAAAATATTGAATTACTCTAGTAATTCTTTTTTCTTGTAATATCAAATTTTAATTCTGAGGATGGTTAAAAATGCCAGTTTATTTTAATGAATAATATTTACTTACTTTAATGGTCTTCATCTGTTCAAAATACGCATCTTTGAAAACTTTAAATTCTCAAATGCTGACGTTAGTCAAGACAATTGTAGAATCTCTGAATTCCTAACTTTTTCAAGTCATCGAGCAATAAAAAAGGTGATCGAATTGAAAATTATTTTGGGATCTCTCAATTTAATTTTTCTAGTCATCAATCCCTGGATTTCGTAAGACCAGATCCCAAAATAATTGTGAATCCCGAAATCCCGGAATCACAAAAAGAGTCCGGGTTGGATGCTCTACTATAGACACACTTTTAAGGTGTTCACTATCAATACTAGATGGAAAGGCATTATATCAATCGAGCAATATTGAAAATTATTGGAACTTTAATGGTTCTAATAGGGTAAAAATATCAAGGTATTTCAGTTCTACAGTTTTTTATATATATATTATACGTTGATAGCTATTTCAGCTTTCGCCATCGTCAGACCTATACGTAGTTCTGACTATATGTAGTTCTGACGATGGCGAAAGCCGAAATAGCTATCAACGTATAACATATATATAAAAAAAAACTGTATAACTGAAATACCTTGATATTTTTACCCTATTGAAATGGAGTTCTACCAAGTAAATGCCAAATCAATAAATAAATTTAATGGTTCTCTATTTTAAGAAGTACTGACAATGGTGACACAATTTATGAACATGTACTTACAACTTTGTATATAATTAAAAATCAAATCTAGATACATTGTGAGTCAAATCATTATCAGTAATTAATTCTCAATGCGTCAAGTTTGCTCGAAAATAGTTTTTTTTTTCGTTTAAGATTGAAGCAAGGATTTCGAAAGAAAATCTTCTTGACCCTTTGAACTGTGTGGATAATCCAAATTGACGGGTCGACCTTCAGGCGCTGAGGACACCGCGTTCGCGAACCCGGCGCCGCAACGCGGAGAGATTTATGAAAGACATCATCGCGAGGTACCCATGTAAGCGAGCCTCTCCCACCGCGAGAGCCTTTTTTCTCAAAAAGCTCTCGGAGTGGCGGACTTACGACAATGGACACTGTCGTGCGGCGATGATGGACGACGCCCGAAACGAATTTAAAAGCTTTAAGCTCCGAGAAAACGGCCGTTCGGATAAGAATGGTAGATGTCTTGTAAATTAATAAAGACTTCAAAAGCTTCGCGGTGCAAAGGGCATGTATATTCTTAGGGTACGAGATATTTATATGATATTTTGTAATCCTTAAAGTGTGTTATAATATTGAACATATTGTAATCATTCTACAAAGTTCTTTGATTTTTTTTAAGTAAGTAAGATCAACGAAATTGTAAGTTGTTTTTTACGTGACAATAATATGTAAAAAAAAAACTATTTTTACATAAAATACCTGAAGCATTATAAGACAATTTACGATTAAAATGTCCGTAACTAAAACAAAATTAAACAAAGGAAAATAAATGACTTGCTTAAAAGGATAGATTTGTTTACGAAATGTGGAGATAACAGTTTAAATAAAACAAAGGGCTTTCATATAATTTGAATTATACATTTGTATACACTCATCCCCCGATTTACGTGGCAAGTTTTTTTCGCAGTTTCACTTTAGCGTGGTTAAGAAAAGTTTAATTTAGATACATTATGTAAAAAGTTGATCAAAACATGTCAAAAACAGCCTTGCGAATACTTGTGCACAGTATGAAGAAATATATGTATTATGTACATCGGCTTTACGGTAAATAAAAAAAAATATCAATGATCACGATTACGTGGATGTTTTTGTTAACTGTGGATTTGCGCTGGCACATTTCTTCTAATGTTGGTGAAAGCGATTTCAAGCCGGTTATGAGGAAAATTGTTAGAATGTTAAAAGAGCAGCGAAAATGAACATATTTTTTTTTGTTTTGTTTCAAGTTTTTTAAGTTATAATGTTTTGTTTATGCAAAAAAAACCTAGTAAAATTTTGAAAATCGTATCTACTGCTTCAATCTGACATAACAAAAAAACGTAAAAACATACAAAATAACACTGTAACATTGTACATATTCTCTTATCAGTTGATAATGCTCGTCATGAGCGAAACCGGTCCTGATCTTATTAAATAATATTATATTATCAATTCGTCGCCCGCTTTGGTTGGTAAGAGCTTGCTCTACCGATCAGGTGGGTCTGGGTTCGATTCCCGGTAAGGTCAATGTCAAAATTAGATTTTTTCAATTTTAATTTGAGATCTAAGACATGGGTGTTTGTGAAGTCAATTCTCCTTGAGTTAATCTCAGATGACTCAAAAATTCTCATCGAGTATATCTCGTATGATCTTTCAACTTGTATTTGACAAATGTTTAAGTAACAAATATTTGACGCATTGGCGTAAGCTGTAATGTCAAATATTTTTTTAAAAATAAAAAATAAAAATAAAATAAAAGTGAGAATTAATACAAATGTATATTTTTTTGAGTTTATATAAATACTGTCAACTAAATGGTATTACATTTCTCAGTTAGCTTTAAAATACTGTATCGTATTTATTCATTAGAATGCACGTGTAGCGCACGTTTCGGAATTTAATTGCACTTTTCCTTTAGTAAACACGGCAAACAAAGAAACCTTGACTAGGAAACGGAAGGGTGACATGATTTGTATGGAGACCACGTACGGCAAACAGAACCAAGTACTTAGTAAAACTTGAAAGCTTTTTGAATTGCAAACAGAACAAAAAAAAATGTAAGAGTATATTTGCGTAGAGCCAAAAGACATAAAGTTTAAGCAAGACTTCTGATGTCGAGTGATTTAAAAAAAAAAAATACTGCTTGTGTGGATTTTTCCTTCGCCGTAACTATATAATTTATGGCGAAACAGATAGTATTAAAACACATATAATTATAAATATTCAACTACTTTATTGTAAAGCTAAGAATATCACTTTTAAGGTGTTCACTGTCAATACTTGGTGGAATGGCATTATAATAAAAATAATAAAACATTTTTAGTACTATTCCTCATAAATTTATTGGATCAGGACCAGGAGGATTCTACTGAAATTTCTAAATCTTATTATGGTTGACAGACATTAAGATTTATTTATTTATTATATACACTCATTTTTGCATTTTACTTTGTTAATGATAATTTATACTTAATTGATTTTTGATGCAATAGTTTGCATTTCTAAGAGGTCTTCAACTTTTTATTTAAAGTTAATTTTTGTTGTATTTTGCTTCAATTTATTTGCTTAGTTGTAATACCAATTGTTTGTCATACCTCGTTTTTCTTACTTAAGTTTTGTATAAATATCATTGTTTCATTGCATTTCTTATCAGTTGACAATGCTCACTATGAGCGAAACCGGTCCTGATCCAATAAATTTTACGTGGGGAAAAAGTACTAAAAACGTTTTATTATTATTTTTATTATAAGCCAAGAATAATTTATTACTAGACAATTTATAATCATTGATTACGAACGAAACAATAATAAAAAAACATATTGTAACAATCCCTAAACTAAAAATACTTTTGGCACATCTTCTGCAATGTTAAATACGAATTACTTTATTTCATCATGTAAACAAAAACAGAAGGCAGCAGCGGCGGGATAAAAGAAGATTCTCTTGTCACCACAACCTTAATAAGTGGCTCATTGTCCTTGCATCAAGGACTTAGGACCTAATACGGTCGACTGTAGGATAGAAAAATGCACTGCAAATCTGGATGCCAACATTAGATATAATACGGTATCAAGAGAGAAATATTTTACATGCTTTTATCTTCAACTTTTAAAATATTCTTCTTCAAGATTGGGCCTAGTTGGAAACTAAACACAACTTAAGGTTGTTATTCCACGTCTTTTAAAATAAGACAAGGAACGGTTTTATTGAAAGATGTCTTCATTCTCTTTAGCTAACATCATATTTAAGATCTTATGTTGTCTAAAATTGTCAATTTAAGAACAAATCACGAAAATGACTCTCTTTGTTTGAATTTTTTGTGTACTGTATGTGTGTATGTATGTATGCGCATGTGTGTGTACATGTACAGATATAGTATGGAGGAAACAAATGGAATGTGATTTGCAAAATAATGCATCTGGAGTTCCCGTGAACTTCTTATCTCTGTAGTGATCACGCCCTTCCGTCTGCAAACGATGGTAAGGGGATGCAATTTACAATTTTTCAAAAACTTTACCGATAAAGGAGACTGGAAGAACCTTGACGCTGGCGCGTCCTGGTACTTGAAGCTCCATAAATTTGATATCCAAAAAAAAACTTCATATTTGAAGCTTAAACTAATAAAAAGATTTAAAAGTTCTAGTAATTTCGTTTCATTCTTTTATTCTTACCTTTTAAGGAAAGAAACGTTAAACGAGTAACTTTAAACCAGTTTTCGATAACCAATGTTCTTGTTTAAATGTTTTGGAATGAGTCCATACACTCAACGTTCGTAATAGCCATTTTTTTTTAAATATTACGTTTCTATAGTTTGTAGATTAACTTTTTAAGCTAAAAAATATAAAGTTATTTGGAACAAAGAAGTCAGCGATTTCGTTTGAAAGCTGGCGAAGACTTTGTCGATAGTAATCATTTATTAAGATAAAACGATGAGCGATAAGAAATTAAATTCGATAACACGAAGAGGGAAGACATAGTAAGCACCCTTTGTGATTTAACTTTAAATTGAACGATGAAATATAACGTCGAGATGATTTTCCGGCAAAGATTTCGGAGGGTTTAAAATTATTTCATCCGAGGCTCAATCCAGTGGCACATCGAAATTGTTTTATCAAATAAGAATGTTTATTCGTTATAATGGTTTTCGGTTTAAATTTAAAAGAATTTAAAAGGGGTCGTAAGTAGTGAAAAATTTATTTGTGTAGACACCGATTTAAAAATAAGGCATTTATGCAAATATGACTTCTAGTCCAATAGTTTTGTCATTGAGAGAAGTCTTTGCATCTGTTAAAAAGATGTGCATTTCGACTAGTACGGGATTCTATCTGTAAACCAGATATTCTAGATTAAAATTGTTTTAAAAGCTTCTTTGTAGCAGACAACATTACAACGCCAATGTGTCAAAAGTATATCAAATTTCTGAAGCGTTTTTCCTTGCGATATTCTCTTGTCTTTTCATTTGATTGTCAACTATTATAAAGCTTCAACAACAATAAGAAAAGTTGAATCAAACAAAAATAAAGCAAATTATATTCCCTTCGTCATATCAGTACTACATTTTTATAGAATTGTGATAAATAATGCAAACCAACGCACGTTGTAAAACAATCGGTTTATCTCTAAAAGGCGTATATGTCCACATCAATCTTCGTAAAAAATATTATCTATGAAACAATACGTCAAAAAGAAATGTAACTATTCTTAGAAGTTATTATGAGTTGAGTATTTCCACTATGGAATGGATTTACTTTTTCCGAGATAAAGGAAGACTTTGGAAGTTAGTAAAAAGAGATAATCTTTATTCTTATAATGTTGTGCAACTATCGTTTTATCGTTATGGGTAAAGAAATCATTTCTAAAACTCGAAACACACGTCTGACTATTTATAATAGCTAACAGAAAACAGCGTCGTTATTATATTTTAGATGATTCAGGACGAGCATTACATAACTGAACTTATTCATTTTATACAATTTCTTAAAATCAGTCAAATAAATCGTTAATTCAATCCCAACTTTATCACATTTTAACTTAACAAAATCTAGAGCATATTAATAAAATCCGTTCAATCCCAACTTTATCTCATTTTAACTTAACAAAATATAGAGCATATTAATAAAATCCAACCCGTAAAGATTTATATTTTAAATCTTGTCTTGATTTCGAGTTATTATTTTTGTTTTTCTATAATTTTATTATGGCATTTGAACTAGATAATTAAGTATATTTAGTTAGTAATGTAAAGCTTATAAACAATAGTCTTCCCGCTAAAATATCGCGCACGCCACGCCCCCCGCTCATGTCACGTGGAGTCTCGGCCAGGCACGCGTCCCGTCCAGGCCGGCGTCGCAGAGCGGGCGTCCCGACGCCCAGCGCGTCCTTCGCGGAAATGGGGCGCAAGGCGTCTAGCTGAGAGGAAATCAATACCAACCCGACGGTGTTACACATTGTAGAGTATAATATAATATATAATGTAGGTGTCTACTGCGTTATAGCCACGCCGCGTTGAAAACTTCGTAAAGTGTTTGCACGGACGGGCAGGAGCAACAGAGGACTGAATAGCTGTAACCCCCCAAACCCCTACATTGCTAGCTGAATCATAAGTACAAAGCATCACTATGAGATTAAAACATTGCGCCAAATTTACAGAATTTAAATACACTTTAGCAGTTGAATTATAATACTTATGTAGGTAAGGAAATGAAAAATATGTGGAATGGCATAAAAATGTGACACATTTGAAAACAGAGATAGATGTCTTGTCTTGATTATAGAGGTAAACAAATGAGGAGCAAACATTCAAAAAGTGTTTTGTCACACAAATGCTGAACTTGGGAAATGATGAAAAACGTGTCATTTGATAACGTAGCCCAAGTTATTAAAAAAATGTTATTAACAGTAAACTGTTAACGGAATGAATTTCAATCTACGTATTTTGTATAATCTAGAAATCTTGGATTAGCTAATTTTTTGGTTTGAAATTTGGACAAAACACTTTTTGCATGAAACTTGTGGACAAAACACTATTTGAATGAAAATTAAGAGTTTTTAGTTATATCGTTATTAATATTATTATATTTTATTAATATTATAGAGCACGGGTTCCCAACCTATGGGTCGCGACCCCCAAGAGGGTCGCGACGGGTTTTCTGGGGTCGCCAACTTTTTTCGATTTTGTATTTGAACAACAAAACTAAAACTACAGTCAACTAAAATTACCTTTTTAGAGCCTCGACTGAAGGTGCTTGATGGAAGTCTATCTTTAGATTAGAACTATTTTTATTATGTACGTTTCCATTATAATTTTGGCCGAACACGTCCCGGGTTTCGCCTCTCGGCATCTACCGGTGCTATCCAGTGCGCGAATGCACTCGAACTGACAGGTAGCGGAAGTTGTGTTTGTATATAGACAATACAAAACTTCCGTTAAAAAAAAACCTTCTTAAAAAAAGCCCTTTTCAATTGTATCGGGGCCGCGTGTCACATGGCTTTTATAAAAAGGGGTATCCACCCAAAAAAGGTTGGGAATACAATTATATACATATCATCAATGCTTTTTTCCCCATATGATGCGGTGGAACGGCGTTCCGGCACGTTTTTTCTCGATATTTTTAATGTTTCCAATCAATTTTTATTTTCCTTTGAATTTTTTTAAATTTTTCTATCGAAAGACGTTTGAAAATAATTTTTTTAATCGTAATTTCACAAAAAACGTAAAAATGGTAAACAAAGAATTATTATAACTAAGATAAGACCTAAAAGATCGATTTTCTCGAAGGTGTTGGTATTTGTGATATCTATACCTCTCACTCTACCAATCCTAAAATTAACAAGGCAAAGCGAGAGCGATTAGTTAACCATTAGTCCAGTTCTATCCCCATCTTTCTATCCGCACTCTTTTTAAAAGAAAAGTTAAGCAACTGACTAACAAGCAGTTATCGTAAAAAAAATCTTGAGATACCTTTATTAGGAAACCATTTAGTCCAAATTGAGAACGGAGATGAATTATAAAAAAAAGCTTCACAAAAATTGAGTTCCGGCAGTTTTTTTTTAAAGAGCACTGCATATTGTTATATAGTTTAAAGTTCTGGCTCCATCATTACATAGGATATCTTCTTATATACTGTATTTTTGTACCACGCTACAAGTCCTCTATTTTCATGTTCCTGCCAATCGTCAAACATTATTTTTAGCAATGTACTGGCATATTTTTTTCTTTTTTGTGATATTAAATGAGATAATAGCAGCTTGTTTGGTTGGAATCATTGCAAATGGGAATACAATATGCCATTTTTTACTTAGCAACTGTATTTTTCTGCGTTATCGGAAATATATTGATCTTTTTTATTTCCTCTGAACAATGCACATTTTTGCCGAGTAGTGATATTTCTATTTTCATGATGTTCGTTTTACATCACTTAAGAATTAGAAGTCTTTATATAATTTATTCAGGGACTTAGTATCCATTATTTCCCAATCTTTGCCCATCAAATCGACCTGGCCAATTTTCTTATAAACTTTTTAATACTCTTCCGGAATCAAAATGGGTTGTTTTTCACATCGCACTCTATCTGCTGAGCTAAAAACATGGACTGCTAGTAAATAGCTATGACAGTGTACAGGGGAATACAGTTCAACTTTTTTTATTATTCTTTCAGCCGTGAATATGAAATGCATTATTGTTTGGGAAATAATATCTTTTACATTTTGTGAAACACATCCATCACACAACAGTCGAAGACTGTTTTTCCTTGTACATTTTTTAAATGGTGTAGCAAGGATGATGCATTTTTTGGCTTCCTTTCTCAGCTTTTTCTTCTGGCCAGTTATAGAGACACGGTTTTGTGGCATCAGGAACAACAATGCAGAAATTATAAAAAATGGGTTGTCATGGTCGTCTCTTTATAGGCACTGTTTGTATTGAGGAAGCAATGGTAGTATATTGTCTCAGTTTGACAGGCTGGGAATATATTGTAATAAGGTGTAAAAACGTTGCATCCACTAAATGTAGAATATATTTTCTTTTTGGGTTCAGATCGTTTGCCGCCCGTGAATTTTTCTTTTCTAGAGCCAATATTGGCTTGTCCAATTTACTCTTCACTATCTTCTTGCATCGTATATATTTTAATAATAAATTTGGTATTTAAAAATAGCTGTTAACAAATAAAGTCAGTAAAGAAAGTATACTAGTTCCAATTTTCATGCAAAATGCGTTTTGTCCAAATTCAATATGACGGCTTCTACGCTGTGATTGGTCGAGAGGACAAAACATCTTTTGATTGAATTTGGGTGTTGGAGAAAACACGTTTTGCATGAACGTGTCAACTTTATGATTTATTTTTAATAGGAAAAAACTTTTTTTGAACGTTTATTGTGATTTCCATTCATAGATTTTACGATTGACTATCAGAACTGATATTAAACAGAATTTTTTTTAATTTGTGACAAAACACTTTTTGAATGTTTGCTCCTCATTAATATTTTGTCAGGTAAATTAATCGAGAATGCCTGATAATCCAAAACTGACGAAAACAAGTGAATGAATTCTGTGCAACAATATAAACTACATTTTTTTTTGTAATGAATCAACGTTTTTTATTTATTTTAACCCATTTTTAGCATACAGCGAACTATTAATGAAACAATTTTAATTGTAACGTTTCATTTGTGTTATTGATTGGAAACAAATTTGGATTATACGTTGTATCAAATGCCTTTTTAACAAAAATCAACAATTAGCAAATTAAGAGTATTCATCAGATATAAACAGATAATCAGATATTTACTGTATGATAATTATTGTTTAAGTAACTACTTTTTTTATATTTTTAAATACATGCCCGCTACCAATGTGGGGCATATGGCCTTCTATTTGAGGTATTTAAACCGAAGTTTTTTTTAGTAGGGATTGTAACATAGGATAGGGCTAAGGCAGACCTAGTGGCTTATCAGTCTTGCTAAGTTTCGTTATTTTAGGATTGGAAGGGTGGAAGGTAATTTTAAGACATCACAAACACCCATGCCTTAGAACAGAAATCGATTGAAAAAAATGCAGGATTTGAACCGGTGAGATCCGTCACGGAAGCCAACAACGTTGACCGCTAAGCCACGAGCCTTAAGTAAAAGTTATATTTGCGATAGTTGATCAATTGATAATGCTTGCATTGGGCGAAAATCATTCTGATCCTAATAGATAATAAATTATATAATACAAAAGATGTGTATTGAAGTTCCATCAAGCAGCTTCAGTCGAAGTTCTAAAAAAGACGTTTTATTCGTCTAATATAATTCCTTTTCACCAATAATTGACAGTGAACTACATAAATATGAATAATTCCAGTTGTCAATAGTCGCATCGGGAAGAGACGGGCAGGTCAACGGCCAAGGGAGTTGATCGTGTTCCATTTAATATGAATGGATGTCAAAAACGATCGAAAAAAATGAAAAATGGTTACCCGACGAACAAATTAATAACAACGCACTAAACACAACACGCAAACAAACAAAAAACTAAGTTATATGAAAACACGTATCGCGTAACTTGTTGGTAGGGGTGATATGGGAAGGTTTCGCGAGGGGGTGAAATGTGTTTACGTATGGAATACGTGTCAGCGGCGTGGGTGGTGGCGCTTTTGTTTGGATTCCGTAACTTTGAATACGTACACAAGAAAACAAGTAAGCAATAACTGTAACACAGTTAAAGAGCTATGTCGTATCGAATATATTGATCTTCGTTAGTATAGTAAAAATCAAAACCACACAATTATCAAACACTTTTAAGGTGTTCACTGTATATCCTCGGCGGAATAGCATTATATTAAAATATTAACTTGTACTAATTCCACTTTTATTTAATATGATTAGAACTGCTTCCACTCATAACGAGCATTATCAACTGATAAAAGAACACACTATTACAGGCTTATTTTATACAAAACAAAATATTTGTTTAGGGTGTAACGAAAAGAATTTACAAACAAAGGCACAAAATATGAATAAGTGACACTAAATTGACTATAATTAAAACGTTTATTACCTCTTAAATATATTTTCAAAACTCATCAAAAAATAAATTAAGTTAAAGGGGACACTCACGATACATTCAACGTAATTATTAATCTGGGAATTATTTTTATTTTTTCACAAAATAATTTGTTAATTCTCAGATTATTATAGCGTTTGAATTTATTGTTAGTCTTCACTTTAACCTAATTGTTCTTTGATGAGTTTTGAAATTATGACGTAAAAAAAGCGATATATTTAAAAATGGCAATATTACATGAATAAGCGTATAATCAGTTCAAAAGATTTTTTATTTGTTTAATATATATTATTATTAAATAAAAGATTTTAGTTGAAAGTGTGTGATCACCGAGTCTTGTAAACAATGGAAAAGAAACACTTTCTTTTGGAATTAAACGACAGCATTAAGAAAGAATCAAAACGATTATTAGATAATTATTAGTATACATTGGAAATAGATTCATTATTAATATAAAATTAAATTTGATAACTTTGTTATTCCACTCGTTAAGTTACAATGTTTTTTTATGAATAATACATAAGATGTTTAAAAAGCAATAAGTTTTAAGAGTTTGATAGACAATGATCACAACCTTAATAAAAATAAAAATGTTGATAGGTATAGTAAATCTCCATCTAGTAAATAATATACGGTGAAGAATGAATAGCTTGCAGTTTTCAGAGAAGTAATAACGTCATTGATAGAAAAAAAAACATTAATAAATAACATTTAAATCGGATCAGATAAACATTGTTGTATTTATTTCCATTTGGATTAGGGTAACTAAAGTAATTATTTTGTAATTTATAATTTAAAAATTATAATCATTTTTTAATTAATTTGTAAACCTTGCGATGATGATCCTTCTCGAAGATAGAAAATAGAAGAAGAAGCGAAACACGTGCCACAATTTGTAACACAACAAGTGGAGTAACAAAGTTATTACAAATTTAATTGTATATTAAAAATTAACTTCGGAAAAGTTATCACCGAATCCATCTAAAATAGATTTATTATATTGTATTGTTTCTAACGAATATGTGTGTGGAAAGTTCCACCTTGAAAGCTGTTTTGTTTTCCTGTATGTTGGTAGCACATTTTATTGTCACGTTTGTGGGGCGTTTTATGATAAATGGCGCTAAAACGGATGCGCCACTTTTGCTGCACGCCATTTTGTAATGAGAAAGTTGGTTAGCGAGCACGACATTGGAATCAATATTACTGTAGTTACACTCTGAAGTTTTTATTACTAATACTAACCGATAGGATCTCATTTATTTATTACTGTTCAACACGAATCATAATCATCTGAACTATATAAATCGGTTGTCTTTGGGTAAATCTAATTAAATACTAAATAAGTAATTAGTGAAGGTTAGGAGAGCCAATCCGTTAAGCAGGTTGTTTTACTTCATTCTTTCAATTAAAATAACTGACTATGCGACAACAATATTCACTTAAACCAAAACTAATGAATTATCTATGTAGTCTAGTTATTTAAATCCACTTCTGTTGCATACTTAAGATGTTTTTTAATCATCTTACGAAAACCGGAACCATTTTTACTTTAGTTTTCTATTTTATATTGCTGAGATTCGATCACCAAATTTACGCTAATGTTCTCATATTTCTGCGAGAATTTAAAATTTCTATTTTTATTCAGACAACTTTTTTATTTCGCTTGTTGGTAAACAAATGTGACACGTGTTTTGATTCTTAAGTAGGTACTAGAAAGTGCTTTGGCAAAAAAATATTAAGATTATTTTCTTTTACCTTCAAAACTCAATGTTATTAAGCACTTAATTCACAACACAAGTCAAAGGAACCGGAACCATTGAATATTCAGCTAAATATATAAATATAAATTTTGTATATTTTTTTGTATTAACTTGTATTTTGTATGGTTTCGCTCATCACGAGCATTATCAACAATTATTTTTTAACATTGTACTATAATATATTTAAATGTGATATATTTTTCACTTTTAGGGTGTTCACTGTCAATACTTGGTGGAAAGGCATTATATTAGTAAAAACACAATATTCCTCTGTACTTCATTCCACTTAATTTAATATGTCAGGACCGGTTTTGCTCATTACGAGCATAATAGCATTGTTAAATTATATTTCTTATCAGTTGACGATGCTCGTAATGAGCGAACCCGGTCCTGACATATTGAATAAAGTGGAATGAAGTACAAAGGAATATTGTGTTTTTACTGATACATTTTTGTTATATAAATTTAAACAGGGTTTTCATCATGCATGATTTTGCAGCCAAGTGTTCGAAATTAAAAAAAACATAATGATGGGTTTGTGTCATAGCAGTCTTAGGGGGTGGCTTTGGTTTGTGTCCAATGTCATCGAAAAAACGTTTTTTATTTTCCAGTCATTGTTTTCCATGCACAATATACAAAAAACGAGGATAAGACAAAGCGATAAACTAAAATCTCGTTTTTATTTAATCTTATTTTTTTTTCTTTCTCTCTGAAAAAAGATGGAGCTTCTTAACTACAACCAGTTTTAGTTAAGAGACATTCTATATAATAAAAAAAATATATTCCGCCTAGTAAATAATGAAGGGTTAAAAATTAATAACTAAAAGTTTTCGGAAATCAATAAAGTCATTAATAGAAATAAAATATTAGTTAATAACATTTATTCGTAAACCTTACGAAGCTTTGTCTGATGATACTTTTTAAAGCAGCGAAACACGTGTCACAATTTGTAACATATCAGGTAAAGCGGAAAGAAATGTCATTTTTTTAATGCTACAAAAAATGACATTTCTTTTCGCTTTACCTATTATTTGGAGGGACGAAGTAATCAAATTTAATTTTATATTAAGGCAATCTTCTATTGAAATACTACAATTCCCTAGTACATGTACTCTATTTATGGAGTGGAGAGGATGAAATATGTTAATAATAATAAATTTGGGGATCGCCTAGTTTTGGGGTATTTCTAAAATTCCTTACTCGTTTACACAAATTTCGTCCTTCGAGTAGAATTATCAATTGCTTTATAATATAATACATCGAAACGGCAAAGGAAACAAAAATTTCAGAGAACTCTTTAAAACCTTTGACGTACAAATTCTTTGGTAAACTTTTTCGATCGACGCTTTATAAAATATTTTATGTTATCCATTTTATATATGTTGAAATCATCGTAAAATTGCCATGAAAGTTCAAATATATAAATATACGACACTTTCGAACGTTGAGTGAGGAGTAAATAAGTTTACGATTTGTCAAATAAAGTCAGATTTTATTAAATAGGGAACCGTATAAATCAAATAATAATAAATAGTACAAGGTACATGATAAATCACCAATGCATTAATACAAGTTCATTCAGCTAAATTTTTATTCGATAATAACATAAACTATCAATATATCGAGTCCGTGGCGCAGTGGTCAACGAAGTTGACTGCGGTTACGGATCTTACGAATTCAAATCACAATACGAATATTTTTTCCACTATTCACTATACCGCTGTTTGTGATGTATGTACATATATAATTTACCTCCCACTTTTCCAATTTTAAAATAACGGCGCGTAGCGAAAGAGATTAATTAGTTAACCACTAATCCTATCCAAGCCCTATCCTTCTATCCCTACTCTCTTCGAAAAAACAGTTGAATAACAAGCAGTTATTCTTAGGAAAAAAAACTTCATTTGAGAAAACTTCATTAGGTGGCCATATAATAATAAATTTCATAAATATGTTTTTTTATTCAGACCGACTTCCAATATTGACCATATGGCTTAATTATGGTGGTATCTCAACAGAAGTTGTTCTATGAAAACTGCTTGTAACTCGGTTATTCAACCTCTCGTTTTCGAAAAGGATAGATTAGGATAGGATTAACTAATCTCTTTCGCCGCGCGCCGTTATTTTAAAATTGAAGGGTGGGGTAAATTTTAGACACCACAATCATCCATGCATTTGAGTACAAATCGATTGAAAAAATCTGTTTGTACTGGGACTTGAATCCGTAAGATCCGTCACGAAAAACAACTACCGCTGCAACACAGACCCGACATAAAAAATAATAGTTACTTAATAGCTACGTAACAAATAAATATTAGTATTCCAAGTGTGAAATTGAAAAGCTACGAAAAAAAACCGAATACATATACGGTATTCTTTCTAAATAAACGCGTCCATATGGAGTTATTATAATATGGTATAAGGAATAGATTTCAAAAACCATGTTGTTTATTAAAATTTAGGTTTAATGAAGATTGTTTTAACAAACAAAAATGTTTGATGAGCCAATTTGAAGACATGACTCAATTAAATTATCTATACATAAAATCATTTATAATAAATTAATACTTTAGATGAATTCTACGCTAATTATATGAAATTTAAGTATAACTTCCTCTCGTTCTCTTCCAATCTAAAAAAAAATATGTAATAACAAATCCGATCGGGTCAGTTCAAGTTCATCGGTGCACTTGGACGCCTAAAGATGCCGATGGGCGAAACCCGGGTCGTTAGTGACAAAACTTGTGTGAATGTACACAATTTGAGCGATTCAAACAAATCCGATAAACCATGTATATTTCCATATTGAAACGAAAGTTAACAGAAACGTTCAGAAATCAATCGTCCTCATTTTATATATTAAAGTATAAACGCAAATGTTATAAATTGTCAAGCTAGAAGTCAAATTATAATTTACAAATTATTGTGAAGTATTCAAATAAGTGTCTGAATTTACATGTATATCATAAAATAGTCAACGTTCCTAGAATACGACGTGAACTTTACTTCACAGCCGATCTAAATTAATTACAATACAGGGAGATAAGCGGAATGTTCCGACCACATAGAGCCTCCAGCAACGAATCCTTTGCAAACTGAAGTTGGTGAGGTCTGACCGCGTAAGGCAGTAACAGGGTCTCCCACCTACCGTTGGAAACTTTATATTTCATCCATATTCTAGACGGAAGTTATTAAAGCTATTCAATAATTTGTTTGTGAACTTTATCCAGTGGACTTTACGTATACTAATTGGGAAACGAATCGCCCCAAGTCCTTAAATTTGCAGACCATGTAACATGACCAACGGTTCTAATACAATCTATTATACACATTATGTTCGACATTTTTTTTTCATTCTCGTCTTTGCTATACATCAGTGGTTCTTAACGGGGGCGTTTAGAAGTCTAGGAGGGCGTTTTTAATTTTTCAGAATTTGGGGGGTGCTGCAGGATGCAAGGGGATTTCAAATTCGTGAGCTAAAAAAAACGAACTTCGGAGATATTTTGAGGAAAAAGTATACGGAATTGAGGATTTCAAATTCGTCGGTGAGGGGGAGGGGGCGTTAGATAATTTTGGATAATTTATTTCTGCAAAAAGGGGCGATTCCTTCAATACGATTAAGAAACACTGCTATACATGAACGTAAATAAATTCTATGGCGCAGAGGTTGACGTTGTGCGCTTCCGTGCCGGATTTTTTTCGATTGATTAATCGATTTCCGTTCGAAAGAATGGGTGTTTGTGATGTCTAAAAATTCCCTCCCACCCTTCCGATTCTTGAATAACTAGGCGTAACGAGAGCGATTAGTTAACCACTAGTCTTGTCCTAGCCCTATACTTTTATATCTACTACTCTCTTCGAAAAAGATAAGTTGAGCAACTGAGGAAAAACAGTTCTCATAGAAAAAAACTTATGTTGAGATTCTTCCATTGGGAGACCATATGCTCCACATTGGGAGCTGACTTGGATTAAGAAAAAAGTTAATATGGATCGTTAATGGACTTTAAGCGAAATCTTCTTGGTCACTATGTGGAGACCATACCACTAAGTTACGAAAACATGCTAGTCTAGACTTTGACTATCATAACTAACTCAATTTCGACGCTCGGGAAGGAAGTGTACATATAATATATTGAAAAAAAAAGTGGAAATTATGTTTAAATGAATACTGTGTTTTTTCTTAATATAATGCCTTTCCAGCAGGTATTGACAGTGAACACCCTAAAAGTGAAAATACCAGATGTCGGAAAGATTGAAGAATAAAAAATAGTGAAAGATCGAAGGCGTTTAGGAACCGAATAAGATCACGCACCTTTTTATTATATCGACTGTGGAAAGGAAAAAGACGTAACCCACAGTTTTTTTGTTTAACAGGTTTTTTTCTATTATCACAATGTATCAAACTTGATACATTTTCTATCAAAAAGATGTAAGCTGCACATGCCGAATTAGCATCTAAATTTAGCTTTTAGGTTTGAAAAAGATGACTTTGTAAAAAATTAAAACCAAGAAAAAAGACTGAAATAAAGGTTTTTCCTCGACAATTTCTTTAATTAATATTAGATTGTGTCAATTAAACACCAGTTTAGAAGTCTCCGTGCACTTCAAGGTTGTGTATAATTCATTATTTGCATATGACCCAAAATCATCAAAACACGTTTTTTGTACCTCCTGTAAAATTTGACATGTGTGGGTTACGTCCTTTTTCCTTTCCACAGTCGATATGTATATCATCAAACAACATTAATTTAATATTCTTTATTCGACTAAACATGTGAAATAAAATTACAACATTCACTCGACACAGATTCAATTCATTCAATTTACATAACAAAAAAATACACAGCTAATATTCCCTTAAATAGTAATCAAATTTGCTTACTTTAAGTTTCTGGCTAAATACGTTACGCTTTCATAGAAATAATAACTTTATATTAAAATAGTCTGCTATTTTCTCTCATGCTATATTTGCCGTGGGGGCTGTAAAGTTAGCTACGCTGGTCGAATAATATTTGCAGGAAAATAAGCTGGAGCAACGTTCTAAACGTCAAATATGCAAAATTATTAAACTTTACGATAGCTGTGAAATGAATGGGTAAGAGTTGAATTCATTTTACAGGTCAGTTATGTAAATAAGGGAGCAAGATATGCAATCGTGGATGACCTCAAAGCTATCTTTAATCGATCAGATATTCGCAATTTAGAGTAAAAAATACGCTAAAAAATCTTATCACTATTAATTAACATGTATTAAACTCAATAAGGATGTGAGCTACTTTCGGAAATTGAAATTGTCTGGTGAGCTACCTATACTTATTCCTTCTTTATGGTTTTTTTATCATCGGCTTTTATCTTGCTATACATAGTATTATTATATTACTTAAAATAAATTAGTTCATCAGATTTTCTAATCAAAAATAAAATGCGTACTTTAATCTCCACTTTTTCTATGGAGGTAAAGTTTTTTTTATACGATTTTGGGTATATTTTGACTCGCTGTTTCAAAGTTATGCGGATTTTAAAATATATGTAACGTATCCCCACTTTTTGTATGGAAGTCATGTCTCTTTTTGGGCGATTTTTTTTTTATGCGATATTTCGTGGAACGGATCTACCGCATAAAAACAGGATTGACTGTACCTGTAATTGAGGCTGAAACCTTCGTATAGAAAAACAGAATTCCAGCCGCTTCACCACAAAGGCCGACTGTTATGTACATGACTCCATTCTTGTGGAAGTTTTTCGATAGCTAAGAGATAACGTAAGTTATTATTTTTATTTTCTGGTAAAACAGGCAGCTTGTTTAACATATTCTTTCATGTCCTTGGTTCCCACTAATGATTAGGATAAGGGTTATTAACCACTGACGAAACAGCCTTAAATGACCTTAATCAAATATTTAGAAAGAAAGTAAATACAGGGTTACTGTAATGAAAAAATAATTTCTTAATTAAAACATGTTCACATATTCCAAACGAAAAGTGGCAAGCGGATAAAAGTCTGTGAAGTGGCCTTCGACCTAACGTACATAAAAGCAAAAACCTTGAGAGAGATGTTTTAATGATTGCTCATTACATCACAAATTATGCCTTTAATAAAAGCCAAGTTTCTTTGAAACGGCATTATAAATTACGTTGGAGCTTTTGCGAAAGCTCTCCGGTAACAATTTACTTTGGCCCCAAACACGAAATCCTCTGGGTCAATTTAACATGTAAGGCACTTAGGGTTAAATGGAGGTTTAGAGTGATTTTAATAAACGTCCTGCTATCTAATAGTAATCCGTTAACTGGTTTAAAAATAAACTAGAAAGATTAATATATACATTATTAATAACATGGTAAGGGCTTTAATAAAAAAGCAAACCGGTTTTCGGATTCCAACATTTATCAATACTCGGTTTAAACCGGTTTTTGAAGATTCACGAATTTCGATAATTCAACTTAAAAAGTGCAAGAATGTTTAACTTCTTAGACACATTTATCGTCATGAACCGTTTTTATAAAGATATTCGGATATATTTTAAATAATTCTAACGATTCTAATTTCACGAGTAACATCACCAGTTATCTCACAAAAAGCCGTTGAATTCATTACAGCAGGATTTCCAAAACAATGTTCCACGGAACTTAAATAGGTGTTCCGCGAACACCCACATAACTTCAAACTTCTTTTTCAATATTTGCTACATACATACTTACAATTATGATTACTTGGTTCGGAATCCATTTTCCGTGACAGCAAAAGCAAAATGCTTAATTCTGCGCAAGTGATTATAAAAATTTGACTGATTTTATTAGTGATTCTGATATGAATGTCATTCAATTCTTTCTTGGTGAGTTTGTCAGAAGAACCCCCAATGAGTCAAAACACCTGATTATTGTTTTACTTCCGTTTTATACAACCTATGTATGCGAATCATGCTGCAACGAAGATAAAATGCAGGGACAGTCAAGTGCTTTGAAGTCAAAACAATTTGGGTACTTCCTTCGGGAATCAATGGATTTCTTTGTCTTTAAATATACTAGGGTGGAAAATCCTTATTCGCAAATATACGTGCCGGCAATTAAGTCAAATGCTACCCACATATTGGAATGGTCGGAAATCTTGTCCGACTAAAATTATTGCCAACCTAAGGAACTGTCCCTATTTATTTAAGAGGTCGCTACCTAAGTACACCACTGGCTACCTGTTTATTTTATACTTTTAACTGAAAATGCAATAGAATTATAAAGAATGATTTAACCAACCGGGGTATTTAAAAAAAATCTATTTAGTTAGATTTCATTAATACAACGAGTGTTCTTAAGGGTTAGTGTCACGGTCTACAGAGACGCCTATAATTAAAATAAATTATTAAATTGCATATACACAAAAATTCGTTTATTGATAGAATATAGGTTAATAGGAATTTCAAATCATCCCAGTTGGGATAAGCATTACTTATTATCATATTGTGATAAAGTTTGTTTATAAAAAATGAACATAGAGCCAGTGGCGTGCTTAAGCAGGGACCTTCTATTTTTTTTCTTTTTTATTTTTTTTTGGAAAAAATATCGAACATATCCAAAATTAGATACATCAATAATGATATTCAGTTTTAAATTTTTTTTCAGCTTTTATTGGACATTCATACTTTATTAAATTTTAAAATAGTATTTGTCAAATGGAGAATTAAAAAAAAAAAAAACTTAAAATCATTATTGATGTATTTGATTTTGCTAATGTTAGATATTTTTTTTCAAAAATGAATAGTGCATTTTGGTTAAAATACGATTTTTTAAAGAAAAAAATAGGAGGTCCCTGCATAAGCACGTCACTGGCTCCCTGTTCATTTTTTATAAACAAACTTTATCACAATATGATAATAGGGAATGCTTACCCCAACTGGGATGATTTGAAATTCCTATTAACCTAGATTCTATCAATTAAACGATTTTTGTAAATAAGCAATTTAATATTTTTTCTTAATTATAGGTGTCTCTGTAGACCGTGACTCTTATACCCTTAAACATTTTCTTATTAATAGATATGACGGTATACATTTTCACTCACCCCTAATGAATACAAAATATTTGTTATACTAAGAAATATTCTGCAAAACTGGAATGTTTTTCATCGTTTCTATAAAGCAACGCTTTCTGAACGTTATTGTAGACAAATTTCTAGTTTAGGCGTCATATAGCAATGGTAAACACTCCGCATAGAGGTTGTTTCCCTTTGTAGGTTTTACCGGTGACATGAGTGGTTTGGCCCACCATTTTGAAAATAACAATGTTGAAGCGCCAAAGCTTTAACAGTTAGGAAATTGCTTGTCACCTACACACATTTCGCGGCAGGTTCTTTCACTTGAAAGTACGTTGACAGCACGAGGTAAGGAAGTGTCGATCAGATTTTTTTAAATAATTCGATTCGTATGTAGAACATAACGATTTATCCGTAAACAGTTTCATTAGAGAAAATCGGCTCCGAACGAAAAATAGAAAAATAATACTAAATTTGAATCGTTCAAATTATGTACATTCACACAGATTTTGCCACTAACGACCCGGGTTTCGCCTGAATAATTTGAACAATTCATTTTTTTTTTTTTTGTTATAAAGTATAACACAAAAAAGTATTTAATTCTAAAAATATATTTTATTTTAAATACATACATAGTTGATATTTATTTCGGCGTACGCCTTTATCAGTGATGATTATTTTTTACCTTATTACAATGGAGTTCTACCAAGTAAATGCCAATTCAATCAATACATATTTGATTGGTTTGAATTATAAACGTCCAAGAAGAAATATTGAAACAAAACACTACAAAAGGCGGTAAACTATTCCAAAAATATGTAATGTATAAAAATCGATTTTATTTTTTACATGGATTTTGCATTTTTGTTTTTTATGTTAATTTATTGTGCTCGTCTTTTGTTGCCTGAAATTTATCAAAAGCATTCTTTCATAATACGATACTTATAAAAGTATTCATTACTTTGTACAAATTACGGCGAAAATATTAAATCAGATGTATTCATAAAAAATAAAAAAATGGACGTCAAACAATATAAAACTTTTGAATAAAAAATGATACAAGAAATTACAGAGGCGGTACAAAGAAAACTTTTGGTATTAGACGAAAAAAACATCGATAAAGTTTTGAACTGTTGGTAGTTTATTTATGAAGCTTTGAAACTTTTCCGTTAAATTAACTTTTCTGTTTGTTCAAAAGGTTAAATTGTATTTTTACAAGTTTGACAGCGAGACATTGCAAAGATTAAAGGTTAAAAGCCTTTTAAAAATAGACGATTTGAAAGCGTATAATAAATAACTATATGATGTTTTACATCTCACATTACTTGGTAATGCTTAATTCTCTACGGATAAATTTGACGTATCGCTTAACACAACAGGGCTGAGTGATTTCTGATGATTGCCAGGAGTGTTACAGGAGCAATTGGGCAAAGCGTAGTTGCTTTACACCTCAGTAGAATTTTCATACTCTTTAACATTGAGAGGTGCTGCCGCATGGGCGAATTCATAAATGCATATAGCTATTTTGTAGTCAGTCATCTCGGTGAATATTTATGTCGGCGAAAGTCTAGCCGAGTGCTTCTGCATTAAAAGTAGTTGGTGGTGTGTGTGTGTGTGTATAGGCACTTTTATCAATAAAGCCATTTCATGAAATTTCGTTTAATTTGAAAGGGGGGGGGGAGAGACAATGACTTCAATTAAACTTTTTATTTAATTTATTATACTTTGTGCTAATTTTGGTGTCGAACAACCTGGAAAATTCAATTTGGTAGAGAAAATTAGGCCAAACTGGATGTTCTAGCGTAGCGACATTAATATGAGCCCCTGAGAAGTGAAGTGAGCCAAGTGGTATTTTTATATAAAAAAAAATAGATATGATTTATAATATTCTACATGTCTTAACGTATCGCAAACGTGAGTTAAGCTTAGTAAATACACATTTTTTGTAAGTGCTTTTTTTTAAATAAAGATATGCAACCCATTAAAATCATAAAAACTTAATTATATGTTAACGTAAAAAAAATATTTCACCATTTTGCTACTTGGCTCACTTCACTTCTCAGGAGCATCAAACAAGAATCTAAGTCAATAATTTTTCCCTATCCAGTTTACTCTTCCTCCGATATACTTGTTTCAATACAATTCCAGACGAAACCATTTAATGGAATATATTGTTAAATTAAAAGATAAGTTTAGATATCCAGTTACTACAACCTTTGAATTCAAACATATGTTTTGTTACGAATAGCAACATACGAGCTTTATAATATGTTCAAATGTAAGAATAATGTTTTAAAAATTCCACACTTTTACTTAATTTTCAGCTATACTTGTCACCGAAGATTAGGGCTGCCACATTTCTTGACATTAAAACCGGAACATTGTTGATACTTGCTCACAGGACCCATGGAATTAATTTCGGTGATCGAACGAAAACCACTGTGTAGAACAGGCATGGGCAACCTTTCCTAGGTCTGGGGCCAAATTATCATTCTGTCTCCGAATCAAATTATTAAACATAATAAAGTAATATTAAATTGCTACTTCTTATAAATTTTTTTATTTATAAAATGAACGACATAATATTAATATTTTTAGCAATATTGGCTCCCTGGAACTATTAATTTATTTCTCTATTACTTCGCCGCAATGAATCAGGGCCGGACAAAATAGCTCGGTGGGCCGGATTCAGCCCGCGGGCCGGTGGTTGCTCATATATGATGTACAACATCACATGGCCACTATATTCGCCAGTGCTTAACAAACTTTGTATGCCACGACCCCCTAAAATCTGAAAACCTACGCGCCCCCGTTAGGGAATCACTGATATATACCATCTGAAATTGCATTTGACAATTTGTTTGCATAAATATATTTTTTAAATATTTTACTTGGATTATTTACTTACACTTTCGTATTTTTGTTTTCGGACTGGTTTTAAAAATATGATATTACTCGTGTTTTTGTATATTTCTTTCATTTTCTGCAACTTAGTAACTGCGAGAACTCGGTAGACCTGAATAATGTTAGTTTAACTAAAACCGGGATTTTAGACTGTCCCGAAAGCTCTCCTCGAGACGTCAGGACATGGGACACGAACACGGAACAAGCCCGGGACTCCTGGTAGCCCTACCAAAGATGTACATTTCAGTAAAATGGCGATACTCATAATTGCAAAAATCTAAATAAGCCCGAATGTTGTTAAGCATGTGATAGTCCAACGTGTTGGAGTCATTCGTAAATCAAGTGTTGCCAGTTAGTTAAATAAACACATTAATTCTGCATACGGAATACATAATAACAAACTAAAATGTTGCCGACACGATTCCATAAATCAATCAATCAACGTAATGACCGTTACGTAAAATCAATAGGTATGGAGTAATAAATTTAATAATGCAGTGAAGCTTACCTTGAACGGTTCTAACGAAGTGTCGTCGACAAACGTGAGCTGTCGATCGACTAGGAATTCGACAGGTCGTCGAGGGCCATACGACACGGGCTTTAGCGAAACAAATGTCTGAAAAAAAAAGAAAAACATATTATTTATACAAATCACTACCAAATAACCGTGGCTTGTTGATGTATATAACACCAATATCAAACGCATCAATATCATAACGTTAATACCTCGTATAATACTACAATGACAAGAATTATTTTTTGATGTAATCATGAAATTCTGGTATCAGTACAGGATTGCCAGATTTCTGAAATCACAGATCATTCACTATTTCAAAGATTTGTATACATGTACACATTTTCTTATGTCGGAATTTTTAGAGAGACATACAATGCGGGACTCGGGATTTTTTATTAAACTCGGGACTGTTCCGCTCAAGTAGGGACGTCTGGAAACCCTGTTTCTGTAGCTATTTTACCTAAATATATAAACTGCAATAATAGTAATATACCATCGAAAGGAGTAGCTCAAATCTAACATAAATAATAACGTAAATATTAAAATAATATATTATAAGCTGACATTGGGATGTTATAATTTAAAAATCAGTTGTGACGGGAGAAATAAAGATAAATGATTTAAAATTAATAATTTAATCATTACAGTTCCATATGTGAATAGTGCTATATCGTATAGCACGACCACGTTATGTTTGGACATTAATATACGCCGGAAACCTCTTATTTTTATTATAGTTTATTCGTTCGTTCAATGCAACCACACATCTCTCATCTCATATCATTAATTATTTCAAATGAAAAATATTGTGAGCAATATTTAAGTTATTTTCTATTAAGTTTTTACAGTGTTTTTCAACGTTTAAGACGAAGTTCAGGACGTTCCGGAATATATCAAGAGACAGACCAAATAGCATGCCAAATATAAAGAAAAAAAATGAAAGTAAAATATGCATTTGGTTATATAATAATGAATAAAAAACACAGCAGGAACTCTATAATCGAAGTGTATATATGAACAAATATTAACCGAAAATTTCCACAATTTTTATAACGTGTTGGCAAAACTAGCAATATAATCTATAGTAAGATGATAATTGTCTGCCAAGTATTTCGACGCTGTCTGTTGAAAGGGTGGCTTTAATATCAATATTGCCAAAAATATCCAGCATGTTTAGTTATGATAAATTTTAAATTCAAATTCAAAGCCAATTTGCGGTACAGCGTTTTACGAAAATTCTTCCACTGTTGTTTTAACATTTTCAAGAATGTACGCAAATATTTCCTAACATAAAAACGATATTGTAAAATAGAACTGTGTCGACACGACGGAATACTTTATACATCAGAAAAACTTTTCATATAATTCTGCTCCCAAAAATTAGCGAGAAGCAAACTTAGGAACGAAGTTGTTTTAATTATGCAAAAGTTTAAGAGCAACTTCAACGAGAACAAAATATTACACAAGTAGCGATAACGACACAGAAAGGAAAAGGTATTTCAAAGTTTAAAGTAAGTGAGTGAGTAAGTTTGAAAACTAATAACCTCTTAATAACAATATTAAACTGGCGAAAACTTTGAGACAACAAAAGCCGGGACGTGTATCGTAAGGAATAATGTTCCCATGAAAGTTTACCACGATAATAAAGTAATAAACTCATATGTTTATCATTCATCAGGTACTATAATGCTAGGATAAACACAAAAGGAGAACATACTTCGCTTTCAGTGTTTTTCTCTTCAAATAAATTTAGCGACTGTCACTCATTAGTACTTGAAAGCAGGGGTAGGCTCGGGTTGGCTCGGCCGAGTCCCTTGTTAAATTTCGGCGCGGCCGGCGAGCCCCTTGTTAAGATAGGTTAGACAGTTAACTGTCTAAATATTTACTAAGCTTTCACGGGGTATTTCAATCGATCAATAATAGCCGATTTTACACACAGGCGCTTTCCCATATATCTTACATGCGTTTTTATTTCGGTTTAAAGCGTACACAATCGCATGTGAAAACGCATGTGTTTTAAGCCGGCTATTGTGACGCGTATGTCGAAAATAAATCCCGGTATTGCAATCTCAATACATAACTTTTTAATGTTCCGCTGTCTAATCTTTGAACTGAGGTAACTTTTGCATTAATTGTTTAATACCGGGAAAATAATAAAAAAACATGATTGCAACACCGTTCCAGGCTATCAGAAACACCAATGATGGCCGTAGATGAAGTAATGACGCCAACGTCGTGCATTGAATTAGCGTTTTTTCGTTTGACTTTTGATCCAAATGGCGGATACGTCGATGTGCAATATCGGTTAATTAAAATGGTGAGAGGAATTTTACTTTGAAAGCTACATGATTATTTTTTGCTCATATCAAGGTTACAACATCTTGCGCTGTCAGCAATAAATTTTGAATCGGTTGACTGACTACATTGCCAGTTTTTCTTGTATGTATTTTCTTTGGACAGGTGGCACACAAGATTTTGTATCCGCAAAATTTGATCATTGCCGCTCACGAAATCATGCTGATTCTTGGCTGAGAGGAAATCAATGAACGTGTTTTATTAATCCTTATTGTAAAATTTAAAATAACTTTGATTATTCCACGCATTGTGTAACTAACTGTGACACGTGTTTCGCCTCTTTCAGAGGCATCTTCAGGCTTACTATAGCAAATTTTGCTTAAGTAATGAAGCAAGATTAATTCTAAAAATTTTAAATTATAAAATTACAAAATGGAGTTTGGGTTTTTATTCCTTTTAAGGGAAGCAAAGAGGGGGGTGATTGAATCGAAATAAAGCAAACAAATAATGATACTAATGAGCTGCAATCAATCAGATTGGGATTTTTCCCTTTAAAAAGGAAAACTACAGAAGGGTACGGACTTCAGTTAATCATCAGCCGCAGAGACAGAAATGGCCACCAAAAGCACGTGCGATTTTTTGAATTTCCCTTTTTTTCATGGACTTTTTGAAACTGTTAGTTATTTTTTTTTATCAAAACATCAAATTATTTACAGTTATTTTGGTAATATATTTGTTGAAATTATGTTGATTCAAAGAGGTCAAATTTTAAATATTTTTAAAAATTTCACGTTTGGCTATATTTCAACCCCGAATGTTTGCGTGCACATAGGGTCACTTTTGTCCTTACTACTGTCCGTACACAATGTTACACGGTAATAAAAAGATGAGCCTGTCCATACAGTCATACGGGGTTTCTATACAACGACTTGGCGTTTTTTTTTTTTAAATAATATGGCTTAAAAAATATTTTTTTTATCGAAAAAAAGCTCTCGTTTCTGGGTGGTTAATTTAGAAAACAAATATCGAGCAAATATAGAAACCATATTAAGAAACAATTCAAAAGCTCGGAAAGTTGCTTCTAAGCAAACTGTTATGATTGTTTAAATGTTTGCATTTAAATCTAAACATAGTCTCTGTAATTGTGTTTAATCAACTCATTTACACAAATTATAATAAAAATAATTTGGATTTTTTCTTTATTTCTTCCATTATTCATTCAAAATAAAAAAATGTCTCGATCTGTGATTTTAGAAATCTGGAAACCCTGCACGAAAGTTAAAAAATAATAATCTAGTTGTGTGATAAAATTAAACTATAAATAAGACTACTTTATCAGTGAATAAAGATTTTAAGTTGTTAAGCCGGCCTTTCATTATATTAAAATATAATTAACCAATAAAAACTTACGACAGCTTTAATAAATTATTGTAATAAAATAATTATAAAACAATTTTTGCCAATGTGAAGGTAGGTACATATATCACAAAAACGCTAATGCAATGAGAAGTTTTGTATTATTACTATTTTAATGGCAAATAACATTACTAGCGAATTCAAAACGCCTCGAGCACATAAATAATAAGTGATAAAAGTTTTATTGTAGAGTACATAATATATTATTATTGATTAAATTGCGATATAAAAAATATATTGTCGACTATCATTATTTTATATTGCTATCGATTTTTTTTTGTACCGTATCCTGTGCAATTAAATCTAAAAAACAACTGTTATGTAACCAAGGCAACGGTTAGCACACTAAAAACAATGGAGTTGCATTTTCAAACAACATTCAAAATCTTTAGTTTGAATCGGAAGAAGATTTTTTTGTCCTCTGCAATATTTTGTAATTTATAAACGTAAGATGGAGATAATAATATGTAGGTATAAAATAAATTATCGAGACTTCTAAATTTGAAAATGTAAGGATATGCAACCGGCTTTCTTTAGCGTATGCTCAAACAGTACAAGTACATACCAAGCCATATATATCTTTTGGCTTGTATGATGCCAAAATAAGAATTCTTTCATCCTAGAATATATACGACACCTGTATATTTCTGATGATTTTCTGAAACAATGGAGAAACCGTTTTGAGTTTTATACAATAGAAAAAAAAAGTTTGAATATTGCGTATTTTTCTTTTAAATTTTTACCCGCAGTCAAAAAAGGTCGCAAGCCGTCGAGACGACTGTCTTAAAGGTTTTTTTTAGTTGCATGAAAAGTGGAAATATAAGTGTTAGTTAGTGTGTGTGTCTATGAGGTAGACGACATGTGATGTTGGCTTACCAAAGCAGGCCAGGGGGTGGAATTGCCGTCCTTGGCCCTCTGTGCCCAGACGAGCTCTCTTTCGACGAGAAACGACTGGTACCGACCACCGTAGACCGGCAACCATTGACGACGACGCCAGCCTTCGCCGTCGTACTCCACCAGGACCTGGAATATAGAGAAGAAAAAGATGAAGTAATTTTATTTATTACATGTGAGAAAAATGCACAAAATTAAAAATAATTGATTACGTTACTCAAATAACGATAATTAAAATATCTGTGTTTATGTACAGCAATGCCCCTTCCCATACGATTTGAATGTAGGGAATCCGGTATTGATAATATAAAATTCCAAGAAAACAGCGCAAGATTCCAGGATCTCAATCACTAGTACAGATCACTATGTAATGTTGTTATAAAACAAGAATAATTGAATGTGAATCAACTAGATTCTAGATTTCCTATGAATTTGATAAATTATAAATAAACAATATTCAATTGCATTATTTATAAAAAATAAGTTAAGTAAATATTAAAAATAGTGTTGAAAACTCTTGTAGTACCATCTATCCATATTATATCAAACTAGCAGTTTTCTCATTTTACTCGATACCAACCTATGCGCAAAAACGAGAAAGCAACATATAACTCTTAAATTTTAAACCGAGTTAGCGATAACATGAACCAGTTATGTAGAGTATTTCTGTTTTACCATAAAAGTTACTTCAGCATTGCGCCACTGGCGGCAGCACCTTACGGGGCAATAAAATAACTGTCAGTTTCAAACTCCGCCTCGAAATTGTGCAACCATTATATGGACAAGAGTAAGACGAAAAGAAAATACACAAAACGTACATGCTCGAAAGAGAAGGAAATACTGGAACGCCCTTATCAGTCGTCGCTATAGCAACGAGAAGGCCGCCATCTTTGATATTATTTTTTCAAACTGTACAACGGGAAACATATGGGCGAAAGGTTTGCTAACGGTTTACCTGCTGTGTAATAAAACCGAACCTTTTCTAGCGAGAATTATTTGAAGTTAAGAGAAAATATAGGGTGCGGATTCCGTTTGAGATGTATTTCAAAGGCGAGAGATGTGAAATTAGGTCAAATATGATCGATATTCAAAGTCAAAGAAGAACCAGAAGAGACACAATACGATTCTTCATACAATGTCATGAAAATTGACAGTCCCGTTTCCATTGATAATTAAAAGAAAAATATTTGTTTTCCTACAATTCAAAAATGTAAAAAGTTCGGGGCTATGTAAACAAACATATCCACTTAATAAATATATTAATTACAACATACCTAATAGATATTTGATTGTAAATTCCATCAGATATTATTCTTAAACATAGCATAAATATACCTACTTAGGTATGTAAACATGGCCTTAAATTATTTTATTCATAATATATAAAATTATATCAAGCCAATTAATATATTTTTTTTTTTTTAGGTAATTTATTTCAAATATTAACATTATATTGTTAACTTTGTTTTCCTACCGTCTGATTCTTCTCGGAACTAGTCACACGTAGTTACACAACCATTAGAATGACATAGTTACCGATTCCCATTATAATTTATACATGACACCTATTCAGACTCTTATTTGCTTTAACCCAGTGGTCGGCAACCTACTACTCGCGGGTAATTGAATTACCCACTTCGTATTTTGAGCTACCCGACAAGAAATTATGATAATATTTATTTTATCAAATTACTTATTTAAGAAGACCAAGAAAGCCACCAATAACATTAGTATATGTGTGTTTTGTATTTACACATATATGTCATGAAAATATATTATGTATAAATATATGCATTATTTTCTAAAAATGATTTTTTAAAAGAATAAAGGGTAGAAAAATATTTTTAACTTTTACCCACTTAACAAATATATTTTTCAAAACATTTTTTTTCACTCAGTCTCAAAAAAGGTTGCCGACCACTGCCCTAACCAGTAGCAGTAGTTGTTAAAGCAGAACATTGAATTGAAGCAGAATATGTTTACCTATTTGAAAAAAACATATTGTTAACTAAAAGTATGCAGGTGCGTAGCAAATAATATTCAAGGTGAATTTACTCGAATTTAAGTCTGCGACTAAACATTTTTAATCAGAACGAAGATAATTAGTAAATCTTAATCAAACATTACAGAAACAATATAAAAGATCTACAACATATATTTATCGAGCCATACTCAAAAGTAAACTTTTAAAATTATTAATCAAACTACGAGAAAAATTCATAACGTGGTTTCTAAATACAAAGCTTGAAGGTTGTCAATTGTCATGCGATTACGACAATCGTATGCTATGATATCGCATGCTTAATAACATACGGGCGTATCTAGATTTTCACAGTTTTAAGATATTGCAGTTTTACTGAAATGCACATCTTTGGTGGCGAGGATTTTTGAAAATACAGTAAAATAATATGCACAAATTTAATATTATTTTCAACAAGTCTTGTCTGTTAAGATGTAAATTTTGCTACATCTTATAAATGCAAAAAATATAGACACGCCCGTGTGTTATTAAGCATGCGATGTTATAATATCGACTGTGGAAATCAAAAAGGACGTAACCCACACATATCAAATTTTACAGGAGGCGCTAAAAACGTGTTTTGATGATTTTTGGGTCATATGCAAATAATGAATTATACAGAACCTTGAAGTGCACGGAGACTTCTAAACTGGTTTTTAATTGACATAATCTAATATTAATTAATAAAATTGTCGAGAAAAAACTTTTTTCTTAGTTTCAATTTTCACAAGCTCATCTTTTTTCAAATTTGAAAGCTAAATTTAGATACTAATTCGGCATTTTTAGCTTGCATCTTTTTGATATATCGTGTATCGAGTATGATACATTGTGATTATCGAAAAAAACCTGTTTTGAAAAAACTGTGGGTTACGTCTTTTTTCCTTTCCACAGTCGATATACAAAAATAATATACCGATGCCCTAGCTAAATATTGGACGCTAAACTGAGGGCTCGCTTCGTAGGCACCGTTTAGTTTTTGTAGAAAAGTAGAATGGGAAAAAATAGCATAACATTATAATATATGTATGTAATGATAAGTAAGTCACGGCAGATAAGTTTAAGCTTATCTGTATATTTAGTATCGAATTGATTTCTCAGTGATAGTTTAGTAGAATATAATTTTAATTAAATGTTTCTTAAATATAGATAACACTATTTCACATGTTTATTTATATTTACCAATGTAATTACGGTAAGCGTTATTTTGTTATCTTACGAATCAAGAGAGTATTCTGTAGGCAAGTTTTTTCCTACTCATAGGTTCATTATAAGAACAACACGCAATGTACAAAGAAGACTTTCAGTTTCCTGGAAAATGTATTGTTTACATGGGTAAAGAGCTAATCTGTTCATCCCTAGTTAACTCTATCCCTACTTCAAAAACTACACTCTTGTGATATTGACGCGCCAGGTGCGAGACCTATTAACACCTCCATGCCCATGATGCAATCGTAAATAGTTAAGCCATTAAATCATTCAATATTTCTCTTAATATTGTCAATAAATATTTATCATTTTAGGTAATCTAGCATATATACATTTTTAATTATTTTTTTTTAGCTTCTAACTTGGGTTTAAATACTGTCAATAAACAGTGAAACTGAGATACCATCATAGCAGGGAACGTGATTTTTTAGGATGGCATGTTACGGATTAAGCATATTTTGAAATATGTTATTTTTCATTGTGTTGCACTTGTGACGCTGTTGCATAGTGCGATTGGTTAATTGAAGCCTCGATTTATTGCACGGCTGTGGAGTCATGGAGTTATGGATTTTGTCCGGAGTCGGAGTGGGAAAAACCTTACAACTCAAAATCATTTTTTAGTGTATTCAAACTACATAGTGTTCCCACTGCATGCTAGGCTGACTAAGATAATCTGATGTTATACGCAGCGGTGAAGTGGTAAATAAATAGGTACCAGGTCGGTCATTGATTTCTTCCCTATTTTTTTTAATTTGTTTTAATATACGCCTGAAGTTTGTAAAGTGAAGTAAGTTGGAGTCAGTCGTTTTTTTATTTTAAAACCGGAGTCGGAGTCGTCTTTTTTTACCCGACTCAACAACCATGATTTAGTGTACCCGGAATTCACGGTTTTTTGTGGTACACTTGTTGTCCTATTTCAGTTAAGTGCACTTTATCATCCGCTTTTACGCTTTTATTTCTCTTAATAAACGTCCGAAATATTTAAAAAAATATATATTTTGAGCTAAATTCATTTATCAAAAAGCCCTTCATAGCTATTTTACTAGCATCACTGATTAACGCAAGTGTTTCCCAAACTGAGGTCCGCAGGTTTTCTACGGGGATCTGCGAAAATTTTCAGTTAATTCATAAAATTTGTTATTGCTATAAAATATATAATAATTAATGCCAAATAAAGATTGTTACGAATAAAACATCTTTTTGGATCTGTGGACTATTTTTTTCAGTTCTAGGGGGCCGTGGCATGAAAAGGTTTGGGAAGCACCGATGTACACGAACAAATAAACCTTCAAACATATTTATTGAACTGAAAGCGTTCTAAATAAACATATAATTACGAACTAAACAAATTGGCGTAATTTTTGAAATATTAAAAAAGTCCCTTCAAAAACGCAAAATGGAGGTTTCACCGATATACCTATACGCAGGGGTGGGCTGGAGGGGGCTCGCGCGAGCCCCTTGTTGAATTTTACTAAGGCCGGCGAGCCCCTTGTTAACTTATGAGAAAACAACATTTGCAGATAAAATTAGTATATAACTGCACTTTCTAATTGATATACTATCTACGACAGGGTCAGTATACACATTAGTATATTTTTAGCTATTAACATTGATAGGTTTACGGTAAATGGTACATTGTTACATATTTTACGTGTATTAATTAGTTACAATCGATTGCTTATTTAAGTATTATATATTAGCATAGTGAACAAATTCGCTAATTTCTTAACTAAAAATTGCTTCGAGATTAAGCGAGCCCCTTGTTAACGTATTGGCAGCCCACCGCTGCCTATACGGGCTATAATTCGTAACATTTACTTTAGAGAAAACTGTCAGTTTCTCAGTCAGTCAGTTCAGAAGTATGGAGAATACTTGATTGAATATTATACCTACCTTTACTTAGTACCTTTAGATTTTAGTAGAGAACAAGAACATATTTCAACGTAGCGATATGTTCACTCCGTGCACATAATTTATCTCAATTGGTTCGATTATTTATACCTATTTCCATTATAAAAATGTATTCTAATAATAATAACAAACAAAGCACCTGCAGAGGAATTTGATATGGCGGTAGTTACCAAGCGTTGGGATTTTTTTCACGACTTGTTTTATGTTTACTTACCTACTACAATGTATTCGAGAAAGCAGTTAGTTTGGTTGTTTCTATAGTTACACCTTATACGTCAACCTACATTCAAATCCGATAAGAAAAATCCCATTTGGCCGCCAAACCTTTCAAATAAAGTGAAAACGTTCCTTATTCAAAACGACCAATCGAATTGGAATCAGATGCAATGACAATGAGAGAATCGAAAAAGAACAATTCTATTTCGCAATGCAACACGAACACACAGACGACAGACGTAATAGTAGACGGAGTTGATACAACAGAGGGAGACGAGAGATGCGGAGAGAGTCTTTCATGGCGCAAGTGCATCGCTAGATTGACAAGAAGAAAAGGTGAAGTGGCGGCATGTGCGGGCGAAGCGGGAGGCCGCGTGTGCAGGAACCGACTTGTAAACAGTACCGCAGCCATTCGCCGACGGGTCGTTGACACCGGCGGACTGAATTGGGTTCGCCGGTGTTCGCATGCGCGTATGCATCTTTACAGGGAATTTCGATCGAGCGTCTGGAATTATCTGCGCTAATCGGCTGGACGGATATCTCGCCGAGAATTTTGGATTAGGTGGACCGCTACCAAATACTTTAAACATTTGCTGATCTCTTCCGTTTCCTTGTTTATACATATTTTCCTACATTGTATGCATGCAACAAAAACAATAAATCTAAATTCTTAAAAAATCATTAGCCAATTATAAATATGTACCGAGTCTTGAGTAAAAAAGAACGAAGTAAACAGCTGACATTTAATAACAATATGGCGCCTGCAAATTGGATCAGCTGGTCGTACTATTTTGACATCCGTACACTTTTATGTTGCCTACAAACCATTTATATTGAGCATGGCAATGATCAATATGCATAATTTTAATACTTGTACATACTTAAATTCTTTTAAGTTTTATTGGCATGGCACTAGACTGCGATTTAAATTAATTTGTTATCGATTCAACAAGTAATTAAAAACATCGGAAACTGATAAGTTACGCATTGGCAAATCCAGAAAACAAGCCGAATTTTCTTTTTTAAACACAAATGATTCATCTTAATCGAAGTATAGATATATAATATACTTATCAAACAATTTTGTTAGAAATAGCGTTATGTAAAACAGTCGTGTTTTGAGTTAATTTTCAAGATCAATCTTCGGTCAAACATGAATTCATTCTTAAAAAACCATTTGTTATGGAAAAATGTTTAACAATAATACCTATACATACAGTAGCGGCCGGTCAATGTGGCATTTGATCAATGCACCCCTTGTATATGCAAGGGCGGCTATATTTCATGAAATAATATTAAAAAATAACATTTATACCATTCCCTCATTTTAAATTGAATAAAAGAAAATATTTTTTTCTAAAATATTTATTATAGACAATAAATACATTAAGTTTGAATCATTCAAATTATGTACACTCCCACAGATTTTTTCACTAACGACCCGGGTTTCGCCTTTCGGCATCTTCAGGCGTTCAAGATGGCTTTAGACTCAGTGATGCATTTATTTCGTGTTTATACACGAAACATCCATTTACTAAGCGTCAGTTCAAGTTCATCCATGCGCTTGAACGCCTGAAGATGCCGAAAGGCGAAACCCGGGTCGTTAGTGACAAAATCTGTGGGAGTGTACATAATTTGAATGATTCAAATTTAATATTGAAATTCCACCAAGCACCTTCAGTCGAAATCTTAAAATACATTAACAATTTAAAATGAGTGAATGTTATAAATGTTATGTTTGAATATTATTTCATAAAATATAATCGCCCCTGCATATACAAGGGGTGCATTGATCGAATGCCACATTGACGGCCGCCACTGTATACATACATATATAAGTGAATTCAAAGCTCACAATGCAATACATTTACTTGCGATTATTTATGGCTTAATAGTTTTTATTTCCACAAAGTTAGAACAATATACATCTACTCTTTTAACTGACACAAACTGCCAACAAAGATTAATTTCAAAAATAATGTTTATAACTATGCTATAGTATTGTTGGGTCAGTGGTGCTGTGTTGAACGACGCTGGCTTACGTGACGGATCTCACGGTGTCAAGTCCCAGTACGAACAGCATTTTATCAATCGATTTCTGTTGGAATGGATGGATTTTTGTGATGTCTAAAAAAATCTTTCCACCCAAGAAGCTTTGCACTAGTCCTGTACTAACTTTATGCTTTCTATCCCTACTCTACTTACTTTGTAAATGAGAGACTGAGAAATTGAGTAACATGCAGTTCTTGTAGAGACGATATACTTTACATTAGTAGCGGACATGGATTGAAAACAAAAATGGCATGGGTATCATATGTGGCCAATCGTATAACGCGAGCTTTTGTATCGTACCCTGCCGAAAAGGATCGTTATGATTTGATTGTATGAAGAACTTCATTCTAATTTTGTTAACATAGCAAAGAGTTCTAAAATAATTATAAAACACAGTTGATAACTAATATACACAGCAATGCGATATCTCGTTGACTTGTCGATTTGCGTAATTTGTATTAGATTTGGATTGATTTATTACAAATCGACCATGTATATACTACATACTCACTGTATAATTAATCGGTTAACGTTAATGAATATGGTTCCACAAGGATTCCAAAACTATGTTTACCATATTATTAGAATCATTATAGACTACGTAAAGAGTAGGTTGTCTTTATTACCGACAGCTTAAGATTCAGGATGGTTAGGAAATCTTGTAAACCAATCTCTGTAAGAGTCAATTCCAGTAGCTTCCTAACCTAACTTTCCATTATACACTTTTAGGGTGTTCACTGTCAATACTTGGTGGAAAGGCATTATATTAGTAAAAACACAATAATCCTTTGTACTTCATTCCACTTTATTCCATTATACCCCTTACATAAAAAAATATTCTCAAATTATTCAAATATGTACACTGTTCGTACAAAAATCCATTGCTTAAATACTGCATTACGAATATCAAAATTTTATATTGGTAGTTTACAGTTGATTTAAAAAAATAAACGTATCTATTGCATTATTTAATTGGTACTGTATATTTTGACTCGTTAAACCAGTGCTCCGCAACCGGTGTGCCACGGCACACTGGTGTGCCGTGAGCCGGATACAGGTGTGCCGTGGTCAAATACATAATGAAAAATTATTTGAATTGAATTATTATTAAAACCTCTGTGTTAATTGAAACAAAGCGCAGGTATCACATTTATTAGTTATTATTTTATAATAATTATTAAGATTGCATAAAAGTAAATATATTATAGTGTTATGTATGTATACTTTTAAATAAAAAAGCGAAAATTTATGTTAAAAAATTGGTTGTAATCTATTTAATACCTATATATTTTTTCTTTTGGTGTGCCGCGGAATTCTAGGAAGAATTTTGGTGTGTCGCAGGTGAGAAAAGGTTGCGGAGCACTGCGTTAAACGATTAAACAGTGAAAACCCGTTTTTAGGTGGCCGGAATCGTTTTCTCGTTATTGTCGTGCAATTTTTATAGTTCTGTTTCATTTTAGTACAATTAGTACCAGTTGTAAAGTTTTTATTTACCGCAATTTACGTCTGAAATAATTAACATAATGTTAAACGGAAGAAGTTTAAAGCTATTTTACTAATTTAAATGACGTACTCAATCAAACCTTCAAATAAATTTATCGAATCGAATGAATTATACATACTATATAAACGAAGACATATGAAAACATATTCGTGACCCACAATCAATGTTTTCCCTCTACTTGTATATTTTTCGCAGGTCCTTCAAAAACGTAAAAATGCGGTTCATCTTTATTTTATTTATTTAAAAAATGACAAACTAATGTCGATATGCAATAAACAATAATTCTTACGTAGAGGATAAATCTTCTGTACAAACACTTTTTTTTGTAATTATTCCCTGCAATACCAAAGGGAACACATTATTTCCTAATGGTATCTTTTTAATAATAGGTATAATTTTATTGATGGCCACACCGGCTTAATAATATCCCGCAGCTCTTTTGTATTTCGATAAATCTTGAGAAGTTCCTCGGACGGTCCTTACTAATGGTCAGTTTACATTAATCTTGTTGTTGCATTTAGGAACAAAATATCCAAGAGTTTTTTTTTAAAGTGACTTAAGCAAAATATTTTTCTAATCATTCTTATCATTCTAATCATTCCAATCTAAAATGTATAATAATATGAAAGGAACCAAAATGATAATTGTTAATTTAATAAATTCAATATTTGAATCATTCAAATTTTGTACATTCGCACAAGTTTAGCCACACACATACAAACTTTCTGTCTGTTAGCGCATTCGCAAAGATAACGTGTATGTGTTTTTTTTTAAATCAATTAAGTCCTAGGGCGCATTAGATTCAAAGTTCTTCGAGTCTCCTTCATCGAGTGTTTTTCTACATGTGAGTAAATTTTAGCATGTCGGTTCCATGGCGCAGAGCTCAGCGTCGTTGACTTCCGTGACGGAACTCAAGGGTTCGAGTACCAGTACGAACTGCCTTTTTTCAATTTGTTTCTGTTAGAAAGAATGGGTGTATGTAATGTTTACACACAAACTTTTCCCACCCTTCCGATCCCTAAGTAACGGGACGCAGTGAGAGAAATTATTTTACCACTAGTCCTGTGCTGCCTTTAGCAGGTTAAGGTTTAGCAAATGAGTAAAGAACAGCTTTCGCAGAAAAAAACGTCCGTTGAGATATCTCAATTAGGGGAGCATATGCTCCACATTGGAAGGAGACATGGATTAAAATAAAATTCAGCACACCCGCACTGTAAAAATAACCTTATTCATCATCTTTATTTCACATCATCGCTCTCGAGGATGTTTCAATGGTTGGTTCCGTTTTTAGGATCGTGTTAGGATAATAGACATCTCTGCCTTCGAACCGAAGTTCATAAATCGAGTAAAAAATCGACTGGGAACATTTTTCCCCCATCTGCTACCAATGTGGAGCGTATGAACTCTTAATGGAAATTTATCTCAACAAGTTTTTATACGAGAACTGCTTGTTACTCAGTTGCTCAACCTCTCCTTTTTCCAAAGAGAGTATACGTATAATAATAGGGCTAGAGCAGGACTAGTGGTTCGCTAGCCGCTCTTACTGCGACCCGTTTTTAGGATAGTACGGGTGGGAGGGGGGAAATCAAGACACCGTATACATCCGAAATTTATAAATCGATTGAAAAATCATTTTATAAAAGGATAGCTTAGATTTGAGCCTGTGACCTCTGCAACCGGAACCATCGACGTCAACCACTCAACCATGGGTGGCTTCATAAGAAAAAAATATATTGCATGCAAATAAAAATAAATTATATTATACTATGTCGTTTAAAAACCGTATACTGTTTAATGTGGGTAAATGATTCACAAAATGTATTGTAAATATATGAGTAGAGTGTGTAAATGCACCTTTCGGCGTAGACTTAAAACAAGGCGGTCATTGACTTGAGCCATCCTATAGACACGATAAAACATTTTCTTTATTTTCATTGCAGTATCATAATATAAAATGCACTCGCAAAGAACATCGTCGATTTTTACATGAAAATAAACTACTTAGCGCGAATCTAAAAAAAATAATTTAAGGGTCACATTGTACAGTTGAAATTAAATGTATTCAATGGCAGGAAAAATAAAATAATGAAAGCAATATGTCAAGGGTACCCAACCTTCTTCAGCAGGGAGGGCTACATATAGAAATTCGAAACGAACAGCGGGCCGCAAGTAAAATACTGTTTTTAGATATACTATTTATTTATTGTTAAAATTTAAAATTATAGTACATACATGACATAACAGCTGACGCCAATTCGACAAATATAAAGACACGAAATATAAAATAAAACTACATAATACATAAAAATCAACACACAAAATCAAGAAATAAAATAGTAAAACTTAACAGTTCACAAATACTATCACTAAAAATATCCACTTCTCTAGGCAATGAGTTGATCAATCGAACGGCCCTAGGAACTGGTGACTCATACCTCCTAAGCGAGGTATAAGTTGCTCATAGTTTCGCCCACGTAAGAATGAATTGGGAGCATGTAAATTAATAGTCATGAGAATTTCAGGATTATTAACTCGGCCCCAAAGGAAAAGAGAAAAATGCTTAAAGCTTGAAAACGATCTTCGGGCTTCAAGAGAGTGAAATGATAACATTCTTAAAAGAAATTCGGTGGGGTAGTATTCCTTTAAGGAATTATCAAAGGGATATTTATTCCTATAAGGAATTATTTATTATCATGAAAAAGATATTTCAACAAAAAACAATTAAATAAGACGAATGGAACTGAAGAGTTAAAATTCTGGTGCTAATTTTACGGTGGAGATTCTTACAACTGCTCGTCAATGTTCGGTTTGGAGCATTGTCGGATCCAAGGGGGGGGCATGCCAGAATTTATTTTCATTTTTAAAAAATTATTAAAACATTATTGTGAGATGGGCTCTTTAATTGTTTAGTTTACTATGTTTTATAGAATAGATACTTAAATATGTATTGAATATTTTTATATAGATATATTATTTTTAAATCATCTATTTTTTAATGTATTATTTATGTATCATGATTATTTTCAAATTGAATTGCCCCCTCCTTGGGCAATTTCTGGATCCGCCACTGGTTTGGAGGTACATACATTCACGTATGAAAATTAAGAATTGTCCTTTTGGTCGTTACTTTCGTCAAGGGGTATCGAATACTTTGTCATCAATTTTAAAATTGATTTTTTTTTTAATACATTTAATTCTTCTTGCTACGGTTCGCCGATATTAATTTAGCTTCTCAAATTTGTATTTAATGTCATGACATGCATTAATTCCAAATGCTTCCTTAATACAATATTTATATAGTCTATGGAAATTTCTTCTTCATTTATTTGCCGCATGTATTTATTTTTTGCCTAAATAAATTTTAATTCAATCTATGAGTTGTTTTCTTTGTTCCTTCCGGAGTTTAATTAGCACCTTATTCGTTATGCTTAGTACTGAAACGTCTTGTATTATTATAACCTTTCAACAAATATTAACTCTCTAGGCAAATGAGAAAAATACTCTTTATATAAATCTTTTTATTTAGAAAATTGTAATCCGTATCAGTAATACATTTATAGCTTGCGGGCAACAGACAAATACGTGCCGTGCCGGATGTGGCTCGCGAGCCGCTGATTGCCCATACCGGTTCTTGAGGTTGGGAGGTACTTAGAATTTAAATGTTGTATAATGATCGTGTGGTCGAGTGGTCAACATCGTTGGCTACCGCTACGGAGGGCACGGGTTCGAATCCCGGTACGGGCAGTTATATAAATTGATTTTTCAATCGATTTATGAATTTCTGTTCAAAGGCATGGATGTATGTGATGTCTTGAATTCCCCCCTCCCACCCATCCTATCCTATGAACGGGGCGTATGGAGAGCGATTAGCTAACCACTAGTCCTGTCCTTGCCCTTTCCTTCTATTCCTACTCTCTTTGGAAAAAGAGAGGTTGAGCAACTGAGTAACAAGCAGTTCTCGTAGAAACATTTCTGTTGAGATAAACTCCATTAGGAGTCCGTATGCTCCATATTGGGAGCGGACATGGAAAAAAAAATAATGATCGACTATAAAAATGAATCGAACAAGAATTTTTGTTGATCCTTGTTTTCAGCTTAAAATTTAAAAAAATATCATTTTAAAAAAAACTTTCGTATTTTTGTACATATGGGGAATCAACGAACAATCTTCATGCATTTTTCCGTGAATTAAAACATTACTAGCTGTAAGCCCGTTGACCTCAACGGGGGGATTTTTGTTGCATTTTTAAGAAGTCAGAAAATTACAAACCTATTTATTGAATAAGCCAGAAATTCTAAAAATAAAATAAATATATCTCGGGCCATATATCGACAGCATGCCCTGTAGTATTTAAATTGTAAGTTATTTAATTTTTGGAATAATGTTGAGTTTGCTAACAATTAGTTTTCCTATTAGCAGAAATATACCTCGTAAATTACCTAATTTTTGGAATAATGTTTAAGTTTGCTGACAATTTTTTTCGTAGTGACAGAAATTTCGTAAAATATTAAATCTTTGGAATAATGTTCAAGTTTGCTAACAATCATTTTTCATAGTAGCATAAATCGACCTCGGCGCATATATCGACAGCCCTGCAGTTTTAAATTGTAAATTACTTAATTTTTGAAATAATGTTTGAGTTTGCTAATAATCATTTTTCACATGCAAAATGGTATAAATTAATTGCACATTTTATCAAAACAAAATTATCAATTTTCCATGTTACAATCAAATGCATATTTATCAAATTAATCAGAATAAATTAACTTCACTAATTCGCCAAACGGAGCTTATTTTTAGGAATATATGAGTCTTTAAGGGAACCAAACATAAAAATGGTGAAACTTTTCCATTTGACTTTTAAGTGCAATTACGTTTTCAATTAATTTTTGTGGGAACTGTCATCAACTTTTAATTTTATGTGAAAGTTTTTTCAATAAATAAGCATAAAAAATAAACTTTGCTTGGCGATCGACAGGTTAGGAGCCCTTGCAATATGGCATTGAGTCCGATACCTGTTCTTGGACGAGGTAAACTGTCTATCGGTATATTTTATTATGTATAAAGTTATTTAATTAAAAAGACTTATTTCCTACATTTATTCAATGTATTGAAGGGTCCTTATTGAATAGTGATAGTTTTGCATACAGTAACGAAGATAAAAAATATTATTTTACCTACATATGTAGGTATAAAATATATATTCGTGGGATGTTCAAAAATGGAATTGAAAAAATAAAATCCTTCACGCATTATAGCTAGACCAGAAAATAAACGGCAGGTTATGAACACATCACCGCATCCGGAGGAAATAACCGATACCTGAGAAATACCTAAACTCATAGGTGAAACAGTGATCAGCAACCAGGTGGATTGATCGCAATGATGCAACCAAATTAATACATAGGACCCTTTGTAGAGTTTCCGTGTTATTAAAAATAACTTATTATTTTTAGTTATAAACTTCATTATGTTATTAAATACAAAAATATCTATTTCGATACAATGTATATTATTGTAATGATAATTTTCAGAGCAGATATTGAAAGCATTACCATATGTAAAAAGGAGATATGTTCCTGCGTGGACGCTTTTTAAATAAGTGGTGAATAAATACTCTTTTTACTAGCAATTTACGATTGACAGAGGAAATATATTTTTTAATTAAGATGTTTGCTCCCAATGAATAGAATATGGACTCCTTATGAAAATTAGAAGGGTCTCTTACAAATAATGTAAATTTTAAATCGATTACCCACAATACAGTGGTTCTTAGTCATTTCGAAGTCACGGAACACTTCGCGGAGCATTAGTTAAGAACCACTGCCATAATTAGTTCGAAAGTTATTCTTAAATAATATTATTAAAATTAACAAATGAAATTTTGTACAATATAATTTATAATTTCAAAAAAAGTGGGTTTTTTTTAAATTTAATAAATATAATACCTTTCCACCACGAAGACAACAAAACATAAATCAATCAATTAAGAAAAAGAATTTCCTAGTATTCCGATACATAAAAAATAAAATGTTAAGTTAGATTATTTGTTACAAATGATTGACGTGACGTTGATTGAAGGATTCTGTGACCTTTAAGTGTCCTTCAAGATATGAACTGATCAATGGCCAGTAATGCAATAAAAATAACAAGAAAATCTCGTTAGCAAGAATACACCCACACAAGTCTCGAAGTTTACCTGAAATTTGATAAATAATTTAAAACAAATTTTAGCGGTATGGATATGAATGATATTACGAAAGAATATTTTAACAGAATTCTTGTCGGCCGTGAAAAATTAAGATTAAAATGATAACGTAAAAAAACACTCTTTTGTACTAATTCCACATTCATTTAATATGGTCAGGACTAGGGCATCCAATCCCGGACCCTTTTTGTAATCCCGGGATTTATATTTTTTAGCTTTCTGGGATTTCAAAAAAAAATCTCAGTGACCGATTTCAAAAACACAAGAATTTGCGGAATACACATAATAATTATGTTATTACTTTAGCTTGCAGATTCTAGAGCCATCAGTTTTGACTTATAGTACGAAAAGTATAAGAAGGTATAACGCGATTTAAATTATTAAGTAGTTACGCTTTTCCAAAATTTTGTCACAATTATTGGACCTGATGACAGTTTTCTTAAATCTTAAGGGAAATGATGTCTCCAAATTACTAAATGAAGTCTAAAATGACAAAACCGATGGAAACGTTGTTACTTCCCTAAAAGATTCAACGACCTCATTTAATCCGCAGGAACATCTTACAAATAAATGAGTACCTACCTAATCTGTTTTTTTTTCAATTATTATTATTTTAATCTATGTCCGCTCCCAATGTGGAGCATATGGCCTTCTTATGGAGGTATCTCAAAATAAGTTTTTATACGAGAACTGTTTGTTACTCACTTTTTTTTTCAAAGTGAGTAATCGCTATTGCTACACCCAGTTATTAAAATATCAGAAGGATGGGAGGAAAAAGTGTGAATTGACAGTGACACAAACACCCAGTCTTCAATCACAAATATTAATTGAAATATTCTCAAATCCACTGTGATCTTACCGGGAATCGGGCCCAGACCTGTATGATCGGTAGAGCAAACTCTAACCAACTGAGCCACAGCAGGCGACATCTGTTTTATTAAAATTATTATTTTTAAATATAATATAATAATACTTTTTCACAATTACTGTACGGTTAACTTTTCATTGATCAGTAGAAACGTTTCGATTTTCACGAATAAAAAAAAAATCAAATACATAAATATGTTTTGTTGTTTTCGGCGTGAATCCGAAGTGTTTTAATTAACTTCCACTTTCAGCCCTGCCAGCAGCATGTAAGTGGAACAAGCTACAACAACCATGACAGAGCACTGGTACATCTCATGGTCACGTTATCAACTAATTGTTGATTATTTTCTTCAGGGCTACGCTCGACTCCTCAATGGAACCAACATAACATTATGAAATAACAGTTTATTAATTGTACGGCAAAACTTGGAGAAACCTTTGAAATAATTGATGGAACATGAAAAAATAGTTATTTACGAAATTAACGTTTTATTTGTCGTACATCTTTTTAACGATCCGTTTTTGCAGTTACCTTTAATATATCATGTCTTTTATGGCAGAGGTTTTAATATTTCTTTTTGCAATAAAATAAATCTGCCGTGGTTATTGAATTTTTTCACAATATTATAATATTTTTTCTTAGCTATTAATTTGTAATTTTTGTAATGTACATGTTTATAATATATATATATATAAATAAAAACAGAGATAAAGAAATATTTGTCTAAGTAACCGCTATTTTGTGATTATTCCAGTCTCATAGACCAGGAGCCGGAAAACTACGGCTCGGGAGCTAAATATGGCCCGATGATGCGTCAACTGATTCATAAATCATTTTGATGATGTGTATTGACTTTTAAACCATGTTTAATGAAATGATTTCCAATGCAAAGCACTACAATTCTTCTCATTAGTAAGTCTTCTTATTTTATGTTTAATTTGCAGTTCGTTAATTCGAAAACAATCGAGATTATATAATGCCTACAGTAAATATGAATAAGTGTGTCAGAAAAATATGAATAGTAATTAAAGTTTTATCACAGCATTCATTATAAAAGAGGTTATTTATGAGTTTTTCTATGTAAGTTGAATCATCTGTATAAACAACCCCGAGATACTTTTTGGTTTAACACCTCCATGCCCATGATGCAATCGTAAATAGTTGAGCCATTAAATCATTCAATATTTCTCTTAATATTGTCAATAAGTATTTATCATTTTGAGTATTCTAGCATACATATATACATTTTTAAAATTATTTTTTAGCTTCTAACTTAGGTTTAAATACTGTCAATAAACAGTGAAACTGAGATGCCATCATGGCAGGGAACGTGATTTTTTAGGATGGCATCTTACGGGTTAAGGACTACATTTTGGTTTAAATATCAGTCACTTGACGAAAAAGTTGGCCGATCCCTGAAATACACTAAAATATGAAAGTGCTTGCTTGCAATTCATTCATCTCTTGCCCAATACTTCTCAACATTTATATAGAAAATTTCAATAAAATATGAGTTTAGTGACTAACTAACTCCTCTATTTATTTCTTCACCTCTTAAAAAATATTATTTTTTTGATCACTAATAACGGGAACATATGTGGACAAAAGTCACCGACAATTCTGTGTGAGTGAGTGTGACATTTAATTAAAGTAAATTATCAAAAATGTCAACTACCGAACGATCTTATAAAACCAACTGTGGTAATTACAAGAACACTTTAGGTATTTGAAAACAATTGATGAATTTCAAAAGATCGTGATTGTACCAGACTATACTGTCAGACAGCTTCGCGAGATAAATTGATTGATTGTAAATAAATTAAAATATGACAGCCCTGCCGCGGTAATCAGACATTTTTAATTTGTCTCCCGGCTATCGTGAATAAATAATAACTGCCAACCGAAACATTATTATGCCAGACATATTTGTTCGCAAATGCAACGGAACAATAATATTTCAAAATATGTAGTTTATTTATTTTGCGAAGTTTTGGCGCGGCCTCAAGGCCACACGCTGCATTCTGCGATTACAGAATTATTTTTCCAATTATCTACCCGAAAAAATATTCAAAGTAAGTTTATTGAATGGTAAATTTAATGTGCTCAATAATTACTTATTTGACTGGCAACACCGATAAAAATATGCTTGTAAAGTGAAGGAAGCAATAGTAGTAAAATTTCAATACACGTAAAATTGAATGGAATGAAAATTTAGGGTTAGATATTCATATAATAATTACTAGATCATCAAATTTTAAAATGTTAATCGAGCGTTTTTATTTCGATTGTATTGTAAAAATATATAATAATATTACAAGACTCATTTCGAGAAAAACTAATTAAGATACCGGTTCAAAGAAAAATGCACTGTACATTTTATATTTCAGCAACGTCGTTCTGTTAAAAAAATACTGTGTCGTAAAAACTAAATTTTAATAAATAGTTATATTATATATCGACCGTAGAATGGAAAAAGAACGTAACCCTCAATTTTCCCAAAACAGTTTTTTTCGATAATCACAATATATTCTCATACAACTTGTCAAGTTGAACTTGACACACATAAGATGGAAGCTGAAAATGCCGAATTAGTATCTAAATTTAGCTTTTAAGGTTGAAAAAAGAAAGGAAAAAGGACCTAAAAAAAGGTTTTTCTTGTACAATTTATTAGTCACCGTGCACTTCAGAATTGTGTATATTTCATAATTTGCCTTTAGCCTAAAATCATCAAAAAATCGTTTTTTGTGTCTCTTGTAAAATTTGATATGTGTGGCTATGTCCTTTTTCCTTTCCAAAGTCGATATGTATTCATATATAAAATTAGCAATAGCTCTGTTCTTCTGCGTACTTCTGATGGTTTGCTGACGGTTTGCAAACTGTTTTCGAATTAGAATCGAATTGAAAGCTTTTAGATTATAATTTGAAAACAGTTTGTAAACCGTCAGCAAACCATCATAAGTACGCAGAAGAACAGACCTAATGTCTACTCCCAATGTGGAGCACACAAACTATAGAGTTATCTTCCTGTTTGAACTACTAGTACCACAACCGAAACCAACGTCATTTACCTCTTGACCACGGACTCGAATATAAACAACAACTAATAATTTAAAAACTATGTAATCAAAAAATGCTTCCACGCTAGATGGTTCAAATCGCGTTGTCTACAATGAATAAAAACATGCTTGTTTAATTATTATGCCTTAATTTTAGTGATTCCAAAATTGACTAATGCACACCGATTCAAATTATTTCCGAATAGTAATTGAAGAGTGGAGTGGTAGCTCAATTATGAATTATTTTGGAGCTCCAAAATAATCCCATTTTAGATATTATGAACTCCGTTATAATGTGTATTTGTTCTTCCCATTCATAGACATTAAGTTCCCCTGCGAATTACATCTTTAATAAAAACACAATATTTCTTTGTACTTTATTCCACTTTAGGACCGGTTTCGCTCATTCCGAGCATTGTCAACCATCGCAATGAGCGAAACCGTTCCTGACCTATTAAATAAAGTAGAATAAAGTACATAGGAATATTGTGTTTTTATTAATACAATGCCTCTCCACCAAGTATTGACAGTGAACACTAAAAAAATTACATCTCTTAGGTATATGTATTACGTAAATGTTTCTAGTAAAAAACGAGTGTAGCGTTCTTGGAAAGGTTTGCCGATTTTTCAGATACGATCAATTTAAATTGACTAAATAAGTTCTATACAAAATCTATTTCATTCCAACTAAACATGGGTACACCAATTTGACAATGTTTTAAAAATATACCTATGTATGTAATAAATAGTGAACAACGCTAAAATAGACAATAATATATTTTTTTTAACCATGTCTGCTCCCAATGTAGAGCATATGGACTCCTAATGGAGTTTATCTCAACAGAAGTGTTTCTACGAGAACTGCTTGTTACTCAGTTGCTCAACCTCTCTTTTTCCAAAGAGAGTAGGGATAGGAGGATAGGGCTAGAACAGGATTAGCGGTAAGCTAATCGCTCTCGATACGCCCCGTTCATATGATATGATGGGTGAGAGGGAGGAATTCAAGACATCACATGCATCCATGCCTGAAAAATCAATTTATAAAACTGTCCGCACCGGGATTTGAACCCGGGCCCTCCGTAGCCGAAGCCAACAGCGTTGACCACTCGACCACACAGGCGGCCCGTTCATAGGATAGGAGGGGTGAGAGGGGGGAATTCAAGACATCACATACATCCATCCATGCCTTTGAACAGAAATTCATAAATCGATTGAAAAATCAATTTATAAATAAAAATAAATTTATAATAATAGTTAGTGTTTTTCTATCTTTACTCATCTTCGGAAATTATATTTTTTATGATAAATTTTGGCTACTCAATTATGTTAAGTTTACTGAAATTCTCTTGTGATTTGCACGTTTTTTACCTATATTAATTAAATGTAAATCTTTAATTTTTGGAATGCCAATCTTCAAATATTATTACGTTGATTAACGACATTCCACTGAAAAAAAGCAATGAAATTAAACGACAATATTTCATCAAGATTCATAGATACATAATAATATTATATCCTAATACGAACCGATGGCAACCATAGACAAACTTATCAAGGAGGCAATACGATGCGTAAATATCGTTAATAAGTGACAGTTAATTTGTCAGTCTGCGACCTTGACACATTTAGTCCGGTTTTGGAGTGTTGACACGTGGATTGTGAGGCGAAGATAATTGTAAAGATGTGACTGCATTCTCAAGACCGAGTGTTGATTTAAAAAATATTACACATGAAATAAACACCTGCAAGGTACAACAATGTCCTCAGATTGCATTAATCTGAGAGACTACTAATTCAGGTATATTTGATATCTCATAAATTGTAAAAATAAAAGAACAAAATGAACACGGCATTAAAGCTGACGGCAAAGCACTATACATACATTTGATAACTTAAGTTAATCGTACACGAATAAAATAAATAAATCTTATCGAATAAGAAAAAACGGAACATAAAAACAATACACTAAATTAACCACGTAAGGTAATATGTACATTTGTCAGTCGGACGTCACCTGCAACTGGGTCTTATAATCAGTGGTGTAGTGGGGCCAGGTCTGTCCAGGTCGGCGACCTGGCACCTGAAAATGAGGAAGGCGCCCTGCCACCTTTTTGACTTGTAACTTAATTTTCAAGTACATACACACATTAAAAATCGTTTTTTTATTGATTTTATTGTTAAAACTTGTGTTTTTTTTAAACTTCAGACGGATATAAAAAAAAACAACAAAAAAAATAGGGAAGAAATCAATGACCGACCTGGTACCTATTTATTTACCACTTCACCACTGCTTATAATGACCGACGCAAATAACAGTTTTAAAAAAAGACAATATTATGGCTACAGTTTCAGAAAACACGTACATAACAATCGAAAAAGTCAAGAAAAATAATTTGCGAGGTGCAACTTTTGTAAGGACCAACGTGTGAATTAGTTAGTGCATAGGTTCCCAACCCTTTTCGGGTGGCGATCCCTTTTTATAAAAGTCATGTGACTAGCGACCCCCCCCCAGGAATTTCAAATCCTCGATTTGCTATACTTTTTGCCCGGATTGTCTCCGAAACCCATTTTTTTTTGTTAGCTCACCGGGGAATTTCAAATCCTCGATTTGCTTTATTGTTAAAGTCTAAAAAAGTTGACGACCCCCTAGGAAACCCTTCGCGACTCCAGGTTGGGAACCCGTGAGTTAGTGCAAAGCATAAATATGCTGAACTCCTAATTTTTTTAATTTTACATCAAAAATCAGTTACACAAAAATTTTAGAAAAAAATCTGCATTTTGAATTTTAGAATCGGTATTTCGGTATTGAACAGTAAGTGGAAATATCGGGATACCGGTTTTGGCAACACCGAGATTGAAATCTTTCCGTGTGGCCAGTTCACTGTTTATTAAATTGAAATAACTGCGATGTATATCTTCCAGTTCTCTTCAGTGTTTCAACACCATTGCATTGTTGTTCTCAAGGTGAAACGATTTCACGGCCAGTGGTGTAACAAAGATTACGACTAACCGAGACAAAAGCAATCGATCAAAGACATTTTTTTTTTCAATAAGCTGTCAAAGAACTTGAAAAAATTTAAAAACTTATCTTGGTTTTTTAGCAACATAGAAATTAATTTGAATCGCTAAAGCGTCGTTTCAATTTTAGAGACGGTCTTAAAATTAACTTTTTATATTTAAACGTTGAACAGTAATACAAATATTTGGCGTTACAGCTATGACTTGTCAATGAGTCAGATATTTTTTTAAGCCAAATAATATTAAACTCTATGAGGTTTTATTTAAGTCACTCAAAATCAACTCTAAATTAAATGTCAAATTAACAAAAAAAAAACATCTAAGCTTGACGGGACCATCTGATCGTTAGGGTGAAACTCTAACTCAGGGGTGGGGAACCTTTTTCATTTCAAAGATTCAACACTAGGCCGAAGTAAAGAAAACGTTGACATCGCCCCCCCCTTTTTTTCGACTGTCAAACATATAATGGGTTAATAACGCTCTTTTTTCGTGAATATTTTGATCAATTCAAAAGGCCGCAGGTTCCCCTCCACTGCTCAGACCACAAAAACACTGACATATCCTCGGCCACCGTTGTCATTTCAACAACTGTATTTCAACTGCATATCGCTCATGATAACAATATTTATCCAGAACGACATATAGACGAAAACAACTCTATATTCACTATTATCGTATAAATTCCGTATTTATTCGTATTTCATCATTAAAAAAATTGTTAATCTTAAAACCTAACATAATTTTAACACAATAATTACATTTACTCTGCTTGTGTGTACAAACGAAATTGCATGTATAAAAGTAAAAATTTAAGCAAATAATCGTAATTTTTATTGTATTGTATTTCGTAGTTGAAATCCTTTCTGTGAATTTTAATAGGTCGTGTGTTTTTTCATTGTAAAGAATATATATAAAAAAAACTCTTTTTACTTCAGTTGTGGGATGCGAGTAGAGATTGCAATACCGGACGAACGTATCAATACCGGTATTCGAAAAAAAAATACGACTAACTGAGATCGCAATACCGGGCGAGTAAATGAAAATAGGTATTTCGATATTTCATACAGAGATAAAAAATATATCATAATCATCAACGGGTGATTTTCTTAAATAACGTACGGTTTTTAAAAATAATAGTATGTACACCACTAAAAGGGTCATTAATTCTGTAACTTTTGGAACGTGAACAATTTTATTAACATAATCTGTGTTGATTTCTATATTAGCTTTGGACTAATTTTCACTACATAATGAATTTGTGTTTCCAATTTCGCTTATAAAGTCAGTCTTCGTTTTGCAAATTTTTATTACTTAAAACTAAAATGTATCCCACAAAGAAAAATAGAACTCTAGCTGATTAACTAAAAACAATTTAAGTTATTGAAAAAATCAGAAGAAAAACAAGTTAAGGTAGCTAAAAGAGTGAAAAAAAACTGAAAAGTAGACTTTGAGGGGTCTTTTTAAAAATTGATGTAACTGCAAAAAGGCTTCTCAATAATATTTAATTTATAATAAAACTTTAAAAAATACATATTCTATAATAAAAATAAGTGAAATAAATAAAGAAGTTCTTTAAAATCAATATTTTTTTTTGTATTATTTGAAGCTTTCTCGCAATTTTCGTTATTTTATTAGGGTCCATTGAAAATCATAAAATTGAAATTTCACTCTAGTATATTTAAAGACGCATTTTTAAAATGAGCAAACAATACTACAAATTAAAAAAAGAAGACTGTTTTTGTTATCACTTGCTTCTCTGAGAGTGATCATTACTATGGTTTCGATGTGGCAGAAGTAATTAAATAAGCCATCCCACCGCAAAACATCTCGACACACAATTATAAAAAAGTAGTTTGGCTTTGATATGTCCGACAGGAATGGCCGAAGAGCAATGTTATAAATAGAAAACTAATTAATGTTTGTTCTTGGTAGGACAATAACAACCATCATCCGGGTTTGAAAATCAGATGGAATTTATTACGGCCAGGTAAAGTTAACGAATTATTACTGGCACATGGGTGGATAAATATCTCTCTATAAAGGTAAAAAACGGAACGGATGTTTCAAACTCAATTTAATGCGGGATTTTCCAAGGTATTGAATATTTCAAATATTTCAATCAGCGACGACGTTATAACATAAAAAGACTTATAAATATATATATATATAGTATATTGATAATTATATTTATACAATATAAATACAAAAAATCGTGCGTGTGTCGAACACAATTAACTTGGTAGAAAAGCATTATGAATACTACAATAATATCATAGGCACTGAATTATACCTTGATCTGTCTCGCTAAGCGAGTGAGAATTTACAATCGAATCATTGAGTATTTTGTTTCCATGAGGCTATAAAATTATTAGTAATATATAATATAAATAAATTAATATGTGTCTGACACCCCAAATAATTAAAATAGTAACTAAATTTTGTTTTTTTTTTTTCAAAAGAGAGAAATGTGAGTTAAAATCAGGGCGGGCGGCTTTGGAGTCAGGAGTCGTGTGTTTTTGTTCTACAGTCGGAATCGGAAAAATCTTACGACTCTGACTTATTTTTAAATTATTTATTAGTCTATTCATAATATTGATTGGTGAAATTATGAATATGTACTAAAATTATTTTAGTAGCTAGAATGATCTGATTGTATACATATGATGTAAATTTAACGGAGATGATTGAAAAATTCAACTCGCATCGGTTTTTAATTTAAAGCCGGAGTCGTTTTTGTTACATCTATAAAAAATAATTTCAATCAAAAATCAATAAAAACGAATTATTTTCCTATGTATACTTTAAGGAAGTTCAGTTATACTAAATCAATACCAATTCAATTAATGATTTACGAACAGCTAAGAATTCTTAAAAATGTAATAAAAATCAATCATTAGTAAACATTTTATATCGATTTACTAAAAAAATGTCAGTTACTGCTAATTCGTTGAGGATGTAGACATGTGTTTAAAATTGTGAAATAGCTTTACATATTGCAAAATAAATAATTGGAATAGAAAGTGAAGATTGAATTGAGAGTTGGCATGCCTAGTAATTTTCTTACATTCGAACTAGTAATTATGTATTCAAAATATGTGGGCATTTCTCGTTTTACACTAGGCAATAGTTTAGTCAGACACAATCTACAAGAGAAGTTCTGACGATAAGAGTTATTGGCTTTGGAATAATATGGAGACCTTTGGACACTTTTGGGACAAGATACAATGTGACCATTATCGTATTTGAGACCCCTTGATATTTAAATGCACGTAACATATTTCTTGTATCTAAAATTATGCATTTTTTTAAAACGAGCATCGTAATCAAATAGGTAATGAAATTTATTAATATAAGTAGGGCATCCAATCCCATAGCCCTTTTCTGATCCCGGGATTTCGGGATTCATATATTTTTGATATATGGTATGTGCTCTCATCTTCCTACGAGACCTCCGAAATATATGTTCGGACTTCGTAGTATGAATATACAAAGATTTACGAAAATTAAAAACAATAAATAACCACAGATTTTTTAATAAAAATAAATATTCAAGATAACACGAATATTTGTGTTTATTGTGAAATTCATCCGGTCATTTCTTCTAATGCCGATGAAAGCGGTTTCAAACCTGGTTATGAAGAAAAATGTTAGAATGTAAGAAGTCAACAGTGAAAATGAGGATGAATACAATTTATGTTTTGCTTAATTAACATGATTTTTTTAAACTTTTTTTAAATACTCATGACGTCTTTAAATGTACCAACTACAATTTTGAACGTGCATAATATAACATTAAATACATATTTGCGGTAAAACAAACTGTGACATTTTTTACGAGGGTTTTCCGTAACGCATCTTTTAATTGAATATGAAATATATGTCTTGGTATACGTGTTTTTTTTTTATTTATATAAGCTATTTTGTAATAGTTCTTGTATTTTTTTTAACGCCGTTTATATTTACGTAGGTTTATAAAAAGCATAACGATTGTGGAAAGGTAAAAGGACGTAATACACAGATAATCACAATATACAACTTGATACACGTTCTATCAAAAGGTTGTAAGCTGAAAATGCCGAATAAATATCTTAATTAAGTATGAATCGTTCAAATTATATACATACACATATTTTGTCACTAACGACCCGGGTTTCGCCTTTCGGCATCTTCAGGCGTTTAAGTGCACGGATGAACTTGAACTGACGCTTAGTAAATGAATGTTTTGTGTTTATGTAAGAAATAAATGTATCATTGAGTTTAAAGCCATTGCTGGCGAAAAGGATAATCCCATGGGAATGCCCACAGATTTGAGTAGTGAGTAGTTTTAATAATTATATTTATATAGGGTATAAAAGCGGCGAGCCAGGCATGTTAAGCATTTCATTTAAAATCGTGGGGGGGCGAGTGTCGTCCATTACTAGAACCATACTTATATTTTATCCTCTGCGAAAAAGACAGTTAGAGCGATTGAATAATAACAACCAATTATTCTGGGTAAACCAACTTCTGCTGATAGCGTGAAAACGCGTACATATTTTCCATATTGGGGGCGAAAATGGCTTAAATAATTAGGAATCGATTTCATATTAAACGTAGTATTTTTATAGCTATTCTCGTGTGATATATAGCCGAAGAGACCGCTTCAGCGAAGCAAGCGAACTAGTCGTCCGTACTACTAGAGGCTAGAGTCGACCGCCTCGCCTCGAAAGTGTGTCAGGAAGCCCTAGTACCTAGATAATTTGTAAAGGCTGGCCCAATCGAGCGGTGCTTCCTTTCGCGACCGAGCTGTAAAGGCCGCATTACACTCGGACAATACCTTTCGAAACCTGAGCGAAATATTCCATCGAAATTACGCTAACTAGTTGTAGGATTTCTACGCAAAGTCCGATCCAATCCAATCATTATTATCGTCCGTTTTCCCAGTCCACTGAAACCATCACCCTGGATGCAAATTCATGAATAATTATAAAGAGAATGGTTTTCCAACCTTATTCGCTCCATTCCTTCAGAATATGATTCCCCCACACCCAAGGCGTTGAAACTCATTTTTTATATGTAGTTATGTACGTACATAATATTATAAATTTATTGAGATGATTATATCAACTAACTAATTACCAACAACTGAAATTACTACAGCATATTTCAATGAACAAAAATTTCAGTAGAATTTTCAATTAAGTTTCAGTTTAATAACAAGAATCTAGTAATCTAACGGTTTACCCCATGGAACACTAAAATACCCCCATTCCCAGGGAGGAATTTCTCACAGGTTAGACCCTTATGTTTGGAATGAGCACCATGTTTATTTTATTGAGTGGGTAATATCAATAATTTTATTATTAAAAAATTAAATTCTCATCGAGTTTATCCCCTACGATCTTTCAACAAATATTTGAGCAACAGCATTTGCTGTAATGCCAAATATATATTAAAAATTAGGTCTAACATGCTTGAATGCTTGAAGAGAAATCATTTAAGTATCAAGAAGATTCCACTGAGAGAAACTGCTAAAAACAAGTGTGTACAGAAGAAACTCGATACAACGTACCTCGAGATAGAGGACTCACGAAACGGAAACTAGAACGAACAAAATATTTGGTAAAATGTAAGTATTTAAAAAAACACTCGGTTGATGTTATACATGTTTAAACATAAGTGTCACCGCACGTAAACAATGTTCTGATCATGATAATAGCGTCCTGTCGTAGACTGAACGTAGCACTGGTGTTTGCAACGCTGGCCGTTGATTCACACAGCTGCACAGCAGTTCAATTTATTTACTCGAAGCGAACGAATGCATTTATTACTCTACTCAATAAGTTCATATTGTAATTTACAATCAAACACATCGTGTTAATTTAACCCTAAATATTGAACAACGGAAAAAATAATTTAACGTAAAATTACAAACGTTTATAAAACAGACACCTTTTTACTTCGTTATATCGAGGTCCTAGCTTAAGAACTATTGTACATATATATCATCAAATCTTTATAGAAGGTAGAACATTATGTGGTTATGCCTTTGAGAGAAATCATTTGAAACTATTACTGTACGAAGTATGTGCACTTTTTGTTGCGCAACTGTCTCATAACCTAATAGAACTGTTTGACATGCTTTAATATTGTATTTTTATTGAATCATCTTCTATTCTGGTGAATCAAATTTGTATGGGGATACATTACGGTGCAAAGAAAGTGTGAAAAGTAGAATAATCTTGTTTGACAAGTTATGACGAGTTCATTGTAAATGAATAGTTGATTATCAAATATTTTATTTGTGTCATGAGAATATGATGACGTGTGAATCGTGTCAATTATGAATAATTATTAACGAAAATGATCAGAGCCGATGTCGAATTTTAGTTAATATTTTCAACTGGTATTTATACCAGTTCTAAACGACTAATCAGAAGAAAATATTCAATACATATTATAGGAATTTACAGATTATTAAACGAATTAAAAAAAAAGTTAGCCTACAATGAAACATTTTTATATTGAACACTATACAATTATTGCTTAAAAATCGGATAAAAAGGTTTTTTTTAAACCCATGTCCGCTGCCAATTGTGACAATACGGCCTCCAAATAGAGGAATCTCGACAAAAGTTTTTCTACGAACTTGTATTGTTTGTTCAACCCAGGGATGGGCTGGAGGGGGCTGGAGGGGGCTCGCGCGAGCCCCTTGTTAAATTTCAGCGCGGCCGGCGAGCCCCTTGTTAAGATAAAAAAATCATTCGTCTTAGATCAAATCAGCAATTTCTTAGATGGTTTAATTTAAAAACTCTTCATTTTTTCATTCAGCGGTGTGCGCTTCCGTGCCGTATCTCATGGGTTCGAGTTAATCACTATTCCTGTCTTAGCCTTGTCATTCTATCACTACTACTCTCTCTGGAAAAGAGAGGTTGAGCGACTAAGTAACAAACAGTTCTCATAGAAAAACAACTTTTGTTGAGATACTTTCATTAGGATGCCGTATGCTCCACATTAGGAGTGAAAATGGATACAAATAAATGGATACGATTTACCGAGCCCCTTGTTAAGATATTGGCAGCCCACCGCTGGCTCAACCTCTCTTTTTTCGCAGAGAGTAGGAATATATGAATAAAGCTAGGATAGGACTAGTGGATAATCAATCGATCTCCCTAAGCCCCGTTATTTTAGAATTGAATAGGTATGAGAGAATTTATAGACATAAAACCCCCATACTGCCCCCTCCGTACTGGAAATCGAACCTGTGAAATTCGTCACGAAAGACAACGACGGACCCGAATGTATTGTATTATATAATTTTAAATATTGCTGAAATCTTGAATTATAGAAAAAACATTATAATTGATGATCGCTAGGAAAGAAAGTGTTGGCTGATAAATCAATTCAATAATGTTAACTGTAAATCCTTAGTACACCGACTTTGCAGAATTAAAGAACACGATGTTTAGAAGGTATTCCACATTTTAAAAAAATGAAGTCGGAGCCAGTTTTAAAATAAGTTACATCAACAGTTGAAGTTATCTACGGATGGTTTATAATAGTATTTGTTGAGTAACTGGTAGCTTCTTAAAGTATTGATATTATTTGACTGCATTCATGCCAGTTTCTGTCCATCATTCAAAACTTTAAAACCAAATGTTTAATTAGTTTTTTTATCGCAGCAATTTTAAGCTACATGCAATGACAGCAAAGGTCAATAATAATAGTTTGTAGTTAACAACTAGGTAATGTATCATCGATTCGTCGTGCATTTTTCAAATTAAAACTAATCTATATATATAAAACAAAGTGGGGTTAGTTACACCACGTATATCTCGAGAATTACTGAATGGATTTCAATGATCTTTGATTTATTAAATTTCTCTTTGCCTAGAATAGCAGAATAAGCATTAAAACATCGGAAAAATATCACGGAAAAGAAATTATGAATAAAATAAATTTCTCCATACATTTCGTATTTTCGAAATTTTCAAATCGAACGCGGAACATGACGTTGTATGCTGTTTGCGGTTAATACACTAGGTGGCGTTGATTGTAAAATTAATATTTTCATACAGTTTTTAAATGAGGAACAGCTTGAAGTTATGAAAATGTCGTTGTATGCTGATTTCATACACTAGATGGCGATATTTCCAAAATTCATTTGTTTCATACTTTGAATTAGAGATGTTCCGACGAACTTGGCTGTGTCAGAATTTCGAAACTAAATCTTCAATATCCATTTAAAAAAAAAACTTTTAGGAATTTATGTCTCATGTTCATCACTGTCGCTAAAATATATACTGAAATGTGAAAAGACGAATGAAAGTACATAAAATCAGAAGGTACGTAAAAAAAATCAGTATACTTTTCATAAATATTATATTGTTATAGAATACTATCAAATCATTATTTTATTTTTGATCCCTATATACAGTCAATCCTGTTTTTATGCGGTTTGTTTATGCGATTTAGAAGTAATGTGGTTTTTTAGAAATGAATTTTTTTAAATGTACAATATTTTACGATATATAAAAATGTTAAATATTACATCGAAAGCATATATCGTTGTATTTTGGATAGAATAGAGAGAATCATAAACACAACCGGCATTTGAAAAAAAAATGCGATTTCGGACTGTTTAAATCATATTGCATCTGCCATCGCTGAATTAAGTCCACCTACTTAGGTGTGTTACAGTCGATGAAACCATTGAAACATCGGCAATATCAGCTGAAATGATTACTTTAGCACATGAACTTGGCGAAGAAAGGTTTGATACCTTTAGCGAAAATTATATCGACGTATTACTTACAGATAAAGCTATAAGTGACGAAGATGTCAATAATTTAAATTTAATTATTGACAAAAAACCAGAAAATAATGACGAACTGAAAGAAATTCCAGTTCCTTCACTGCGAAAATAAATGAAGAAAGTCTCCAACTTTTCATTAAATTAGAAGATCATTTCTTTCTAAATGATTCATATTCTGATCGCGCATTCAAGTTTCAACGATAACTTTAAAAAAATTATATATGGGTATAACAAACTGCATAACCAATTAATTATCGAAAAAGAAAATCTGAACAAACTCTGATCACTAATTTCATTGTTAGAAAACAACTATAGTTTTATGAAATTGATGCGCATACTATTTCTTCCGAAAAAGAGTGACCACAAGCTTTAAAACACACATAGAATTGTCATACAGTGACTATTTTTTAATATTTTTACGCCGTGGTTTTCCCCTAATTTTCTTATACTTTGCGATTTAGTGTATATTTTAACTCGCTGTTTCAAAGTTATGCGGATTTTAAAATTTAAGTAACGCACCCCACTTTTTATATGGAAGTCAAGTTTTTTATGCGATATTTCGTGGAACCCATATACCGCATAAAAACAGGATTGACTGTATAACTAACTGTTTGTATATGTGGAACATTAAACAAAAAAATATATATTTTTTTTCTAATGAAAGATAATCTCATAAATATAATATTGAAGATTTGGAAAATGTTGCGTTCTTTGTTATAATGAGAATTTATATCATTTCGTAATATAAAAAATATGAAAATTTAGAATTAACTTTCGTAAAATTATAAAAAGATTTCTCCAAGCATTTGCTGACTATCTGTAACGGCCGTGTTCCTGTCGACGAATCGAATGGATTGATTTCGTTTCTGACGAATTTTTGCAATTTTGTCTCATCGAAGGACAATCAACAAAGTGTTCCTGAATATCATTGCTAATCACAAACATCATAATTGGTTGATTGAACGAGCAATTCTTGCAGCAAATAACATAGATGTGGATCATTTCAACTTCACAATTCAAAATCAAATCGTTGGTCTACTGCATTCCTTTAAATATATCGACTGTGCCACGTGAATAACATCATTTCAATGTAATTAAAATAGTTTTCATTTTGAATTTTGCACATTTATTTAACTTAATTCACTTTGAGTATTCATTTAAACTAAATTTAATTCAGCCAACACAACATTTATTGATTCTGAGGCGGTACGAAGTTCGTCGGGCCAGCTAGTAAATATTATTAACCAGTTCTTTCAAAGCTTTTTCATACCACGGCACCTCCTCAAAAATTAGACTTATTTACCTATCGAAAGCTTTATTTGGCATTGATTATATTTTTTAACTACATGCACAAGAAACTTATGCACATTTTCTTGAAAGTAAAATAAGAAAAAAATACTGCAACTTGAAACCGACAAAAACATTTAGATTTTTCTCAAAATTTAGGTTGGGATAAATTTTAGAATTTTTCGACAACATTTTAATAGCGTTTAAAGATTTTCTAAAAAAATAATAAAAAAGGCTATAATTTTTATTTTAGGTAGGGATTGAGAATTTTCCGACACAGATTTGGAAATTGATATAAGATTTTTTCAAAGAGTTCACCCTTTTACTTGATTGAATTACTTCAACGATGATAGTCGAAAAATAAATTTTATCACAAAAAATACAAAATATGTTGAAACGACATGATGCTCGATTACACTGAAGATTATATCACAGTTAGCAAAAATTTCTGTAAGATAAGTAGTAATTTATCAAAATATATATTATTTTATAATAATTTTAATAAATTTATATATTTGATAACATTGTTATTCTACAATCAGTGGAACAACAAATATATCGAATTTGATTACGTATGTATATATTAAAAATGAATTTACACAGTCATCGTCGAATCCATCGATAATATAATATTAACGTGAGTGTTTATATCGTGAGTAGTGTATTCAATTTTTTGATCCCGAAATCCCGGGACTGACATGGTCGCGATCCCGGGATTTCTGGATTGAGAAATCTTGAGCAAATCCCGAAAACTGATAGGATTTTGTATAAAAAATCGACTTTTGGAGATAAGATTTGAAAAAGTAGATTTGGACCAAGTCGAGGATTTCAAATTCCTCGACTTGGTCCAAATTTTGAAATTTTGGTACATTTTCGACCGGTGTCGACTGGATAATTTCACCCGATTACAAGTGACTTCAACTCGCCTAACGTACTTCCACCTTACCGGCATTAAAGAATTGCTAGCGTGTTTAAAAACCATTTCATTATCTTCACACATAGTCGAATAAAAAACAGAGAAGAAATAATCTATTGTAAAAACCTTTGGTGGAGACAATCCTCATTTGTATTAGGACAGCCATTTTGTCTACATCATCCGCAAAAGCATGAGATTCTAACAGTGCACAGAGCCCCCAAATTCCACTGTCATACCTGACCTAAATATGTATAACTTTGCGAAAAGAAATATCATTAGTGTTATTCTAACGTGCATAGCACTTATTTTGGACTATCTGAAATACTCGCATACAATCACGTTTTGAGTATACAGTCCGTCCTACACAATGACGTGTTGAGTATTTCAGACTTTCTAAAATAAGTGATATGCACACGGGAATAGCACTGCAAGTCTTTAATAAATGATTAAATCTATGAAGACATGAATATTTAGTATGGATAATAACTTACGAATGTCTCTACATTGTTGCAGTTTTACTAAAATGTACATCTTTGGGGAAATTTGTTGTAAATTAAGTAAAATTTAGTACATCTTTATTTTACTTCCAACAATTCTTGTCCCCAAAAATGTACACTTCAATAAAACTGCGATATCTCATAACTAAATTAAAAACGATATTGAGCGATTTACTAAGCCCGATACTGAAATATTCGTGTGTCTCTCTCAGCTGTTTTACGTCCTCAATGGTTCATAATACATTAATTTGGTGTCTATATGTTTTGTTCATTTTTCCCCACTTCTAATCCAGAACACAAGTCGTAGAAAGAGGAATAAGCTAATTACTAACCTTTCTGAAAAAAAATGTTTAGTGATCAACTTTCAACTGGTTCTCGATAAATGAAGTGTACATGGTGTTTTTTTCTTATTTTTTTAATCATAAGGCTCCCAATATGAAGCTTATGGACCACTAATGGAGTTTATCTCAACATAAGTGTTTCTACGAGAACTGCTTTTTATTCAGTTGCAGAGATCAGAGAATAGGGATAAAATTATATGACTAGGACAGGACTAGTGGTAAGCTTAACACTCCCGCTATAACCGTTTTTGGGAGGTAAATAAAGACAGCATGTACACATCTTTGTATATATAATGGCTATATTCGTAAAAAGGGTTGATCAATTGTGTAACAGCAATTCTCGTAGAACATATGTTAATATAAACTCCATAAGAATTAAACATATATGATCCACATTGGGAGCAAACATAAATGAAATATTTAGTTGAAAGTGTTGCCAACCGTCTCACAAATTCCCCACATACCTAGATAATGTATACACGATGTACTGGGTATAAAGTTCTCTGGGGATAATTTCAATATGGTACTTATAAAGTCTGTGTCAAATTCCTTCAATTATTCATACCGCTATGTATCAAATGTCAGATATTGAAATACCAATCACTTCTCAAAGACAATACACAAATAGCGAGATATTCATACATATGATTCGATCGGTTATATGTCGACAAGTCAACAAAAAGCACGTGAACAATTTGATTCTCATAAAATCATTCCTGGTGCTTGCGATAAATTATTTCGTGTATTCATCAATGACAGCGTTGACAGCTGTTTTTGGGCAGCCATTTTTATTTGTATATCTGGCACTCACTTCAATTTATTTCAAAGCTAACTCAACTTATCAATAGTAAATATTCCAGAATAGTGCAATCTCTTATCATTTTTTAACTGGCACACAACCGTAACGTAAAATACAGCTGACATGTCCCATTTACTAAATAGTGACTCGGTCGAGTACTCGGCCTTCGATGTCGTATTATCGATGTCTTGTTTTTTTTAAACAAACGACAGCTTGGCTTTTGTCACTATATCAAGATTTGCCGCAAAACGAATGTTAAAATTATTTGTTAAAAATAAGACGTTAATAATCTTTGTTAACCATGTAACATTATTGCAGTGTCACATATTTCGTGATTCTAATTTCGATTTTATCGACGTCTTTTATTATTGTAATTTAATTTTTAATGTGGCACTTATAAAAAAAATACATTGAGGGAAATCAATTTAAATAAGCGAAATAGAAAGCACAGTTTTAAAGCAGTGCATGTCAAAACTATGTATAGTGTTTGTTTTTTTAAATTGAAAAGCTCGTGTACCAAAATTGTTCGTAAACTTGGTACACCATTATGAAAAGATCGTTATCAGATAATAGAAGTATCTAGTTTGTTTTCAAATATTATTTATTTTATTTATTTATTGTTTAAAATTAAAATTATAGTACATGACATAACAGCTGACGCCAACTCGCCTTGTACTTGACAAATATAAAGACACAAAATATAAAATAAAACTACATAATACATAAAAATCAACACAAAAAATCAAGAAACAAAATAGTAAAATTCAACAAACAGTTCACAAATACTATTACTAAAAATGTCCACTTCTCCAGGCAATGAGTTGATCAATCGAACGGCCCTAGGAACTGGTGACTCATACTCATGGTGATTATAGATCGGAATATCGTGAAAAGAGATGGAACCTTCAAGAATTTAAAAAATGCTTATATTAATTAAAGATAAATGTAGATGCTTTATTTCATAACGAATATAAAGTATCATTCTATGAGGAGTGTTTCTTACTTTTCGAGATTTTAAAATAGCAAAGAAGTAACGAAATATGCGAAAAAAACAAAAACAATTGATTTTTTAGAATATTTTTTATTACGATATTCAAAAAATAAAATACTATTTTGTGCTAATTCCACTTTTATTTAATAAGATCAGGACCGGTTTCGCTCATGTCGAGCATTGCCATCAGTCGATAATGCACGATAACGGTCCTGATCATATCAAATAAAAATGGAATTAGTACGAATGGGTATTTAATTTGTTAATATAATGCCTTTCATTTCATGCCAAGTATTGACAGTGAACACCCTAAAATCAACATTGCCTGTAAAAGAAAGTGAAACAAACTTTACAAAACCCTTTTAATGTCTTGACTATCAATGTTTGGTAGAAAGGAATTATATTAAAAAAAAATATATATTACAATACGTTCTGTGTAGTACTGTAATATTGTATTCTCTTTAGGTTGATTATGCTTGTCATGAGCGAAACCGGTCCTGAAGATATTAAATAAAAATAGAATTAGTAAAAATGAGTATTGTATTTTTTTAATAAACTTTACACAATTGGTCGCAGAGTTTTAATATTTTTTTTCACTATTTCCCAAATATCCGGCAACTCGAAAATCAGTTGATAATATAATCATAGTGTACTGAATTCAGATGGCTGTTATTATGATTTGACGGTTGTCGTTAAAAATATTATTTATTTAAATTACTTTTTAAAATATGTTAATTTTTTATTTGGTAATTTAGACCAAGGCAGAGAGAGCTCTGTGCAGCACGTGGCAGCTGTTTACCATGAATTATCAATGGGATGTAAAAAGATCAGTGTGTAAGTCAAGTTTGATAAGGTATATGGTCCATCTTCGACAATTCGAAAACGAGGAAAGTTTCAAGAGTGAACGACCTTACGCCTAGTCTTTTACTTGAAACGTGCAGTGGAAGAGATGCGTCGCTCGTTTTCAAAACTCGGTATGCGCATTTAAAATCACGATTATATAATATTATAGAAACAAACTATTCATTGGACGTCATAATAAAGATAGATCTTTATGAAAAATAATTCAATTACAGAAAAAAACAACATATTTATCAGATTGTTTGAAATTCTTTCCTTGGAATCCAAATCTGAAATATATAGACCCGATAAACCATATTAAATTATACGCAAGAATTGTGTTTATAAAAATAATAAAATACATTTTTTTTAAAGTAACCGTCGACTTGTCATTACGTCATTGAGATTCCGAATGTTAGATATTTCGCTACCTTAAAGCAACAGTGGGATAAATCAAAAATACTAGTTTTAAGATAATTGAACTTTAAGGTTCGTGTTGTACTTTTTAAATAGTTAATTGTGGTTTTATTTAGTGTCTTTTACGGTTTATGAGAAATGATAATATTTGGTTGTTTTGTATATACATAATTATATTCATCTAGTTATCCTACTAATCTCGCTGATGCTTTGAAGTTATAAGGCAGGGGTTCTTAACCCCGTGCCCGCGGGCGCATGTGCACCCGGCAAAGTATCAAATAAAATTTTAAAAAATCATTATAATTTTTAATAGATTTATTGAATTCACAAAAATATAACCATATCCATGTTATTTTAAAGAAGCTAAGGGAACAATAATAAAATTAATTCATAATAAAAAAATTCTATTCAAATTGAGTTTTTTATTTTATCTCACCGTTGCTATATGGTAGTGATTCATCAGATTAATGATATACACAAGAGCCCCCCGCATTTATTTTTTTAAACTATTAAGATGAAAATGTAACTCTAGAAATATAAGAAAATATAAGAAAATATGAGCTTGTGAAAGTAAGATACATTGCAGTTGCCATTTTTTGTCTCTTCCGTTGTAAGCAGCATTGGCCTACATATTGAAAATTACAAATAAAACCTGGCTATAGGACACAATATGTTATTAAATTAAAACATTAAATACGATTCGCGTATTATTGAGATGCGATAAAAAAATAAAAACCAAACAGTATGTCAAAAGATCTAGAAGGGACATCTGAAAAATAAAAACAGATTCTCCAATCAACGCGTTGCCAAGGACGACGGCCATAAATATGATGCGTTTTTCAGAGGAGGACGTTTAGATTTTTCTAGAAGGATTTTGGGAATTTGAAGAATTTTTGTGTTAGTGACAATATAGGTAATATATATAACATATGAACGTGTGAAAATGTTAGGTTGAGAATGCCAATATTCAAGTCGCCGGTTTTAAAATCGAATGACATCCTCTAGCATCACAAAATAGCTCGGGGCATCTGGCCGACACAAATACGTTCAAGTGATTGCAACACCGCGTATCTCAACGACGCCAGTATCCGAGGAGTTGCAACTTGCGAGTCTACGCGAGAGTCTGCCGAGCCAATACAAATTTAAACATTTGAAGAATGCATATCATTTTATATAAACGGATGCCACAAAGTTAAATTTTATACAGTTAGGGTGTTCACTTTGAGAGATTTATGAAGCTCTAGAATTATGGCTATGTAAATAAATTCCTCGTTCAAATTTTAAATAAAGAATTCGTTTAAAAAATATATTAGGTACTAGTTAATTATAGAGGCCCCATCAATTTATAATACACACAAAATGACGTATCGAAATACGAAAAAACCTAATGACAGCCACTAATGAAGTTGTTTATTATTGAATATGCATTTTTTTAGAATTTAAAAATTTATGTGAAAATACATAAAAAAAGAAAATGATTTTAAAAACATGTACTTCTAATTACAATTAAAGCAAATCTAACATCTTATGTCAAAATAAATAAACAGATACTACTTAATTTACGCCATTTAAAATAAGTGCCAGCTGCGTGGTCGAATGGTCAACGTTGTTAGCTTCGGTTACGGAGGTCACGAATTCGACTCCCAGTACGGAAACTATATATAAATTTAATTATGAAATTCTTTCCAAAGGTTTAGATGTATGTGATGTCTTGAATTCCCTCCCATCCATTCTATCCTTAAAATGGTCGTAGCGAGAACGATTAGCTAACCACTAGTCCTGTCTTAGTCTTATCCTTCTATTCCTACTCTCTCTTTGATAAATCGAGTAACAAACTGTTCTCGTAAAAAAAAACTTTTTTTGAGATATCTTTATTAGGAGGTCATATTCAACACACTGGGAGCGGACCTAGATAAAAAACAGTTATTCCGAGTCATCGGCAAACCTAGTGTGAAAATTTGGGTTGAAAATAATAATGTAAGGGAACAAATTAAATGGTCAGAATTTAAATCAATTTTTGGTCAGAATAAAAATATGAACGGTCAGAATAAAAATATTATACGGTCAGAATATTTTACAACAATTTTGGTAAGGTTAGGTTAGTTTTTTTTTTAAATTTCATTTAAATTATGACTATTTATTCCGACCGATATATTATGACCATTTAATATAACTCTGACCAATGTAAAATAAATTGTGACCGGAAAAATACGAGCCATAATATAATGCCGATGATGAAAAAAACGTACACTAAAAAAAAGAAGCTTGGCACATGAATTTAGTGAAGTGTGATGAGATCTTTTCTTATTTTAGCTATGAAAGAAACATGTTTTCAATGTAGCCTGTACGCAATTGAAGAGTACATGTGATGTCACATTTTTTTTTTAAATCTGTCAACGTAATATTGCAGATACTAAAGACGATCTACTTTATTGCATCGTCAGTTGAAAGAAGAAATGTGTTGTAACCTTTTCTTGCCGGTATCTTGAAAATCTATGAAATTATGAATACATTTTCAAAAATCGACTGCAGTGTCTCAAAATCGACCGATCGCGTATACGCATCGTAAAAGTAATTTAGTAACCCGGGTTTTTTTTCAAAAATCAGGGTTCTCACGTCATCGTCCAACAAGTTGAGTATTGCAATCCCGGAAAAATATATTACATATAAACAACGGCCAATTGGGATCGCTATGCTGTCCGAAATAATCAAAACTGTTATTTCATAACTTCATATGTTATAAAAAAATATTTGTCATAACAATAAATTGATACTATGTAATTGTTATCACTAAATTTAAATGTTTTTTCACTGAACTTCAGTGTTGGAATCTATCAATATAAATTGGATCTTGGTGCAGCCTTCTCATATTCAATGTGAATGATTTAAAACTGAATATTGGTATTTGCATTTTTGCAACATATCGTCTTTTTAATCAATATCTTCAAGATCATAAAACATGTTCATGCATGTCCTGAAACAATTTGATAATCCGTAGAAATGAATTCCCTTGGATGTGCATTGATTTCACACATAATTTTAACAGTAACATGTGTATCATGACCAACAACAACAGTAGTATACGTATAATGATCATAAAACATGTTCAAGCATGACCTACGTCATACGAAAAATTGAATTCACACATTATGCTGGGGTGGACTGGAAGAGGCTCGGAGGTGCTCATGCGAGCCCCTTGCTAAATTTAACTTTGGTCAGAGAGACCCTTGCTAACTTAAGAAAAACAATATTCTCAGATCAAATCAGTTCACAAAAGATAATTCCGACATACATATTATCTACGACGGTTTAAGTATAACTTTTGAAACATGGAATTGGAGCAATAATAATAGAATTCTTCACTCTTGCAGTTTGAGGTAGATAAGTAAAATTTTCAGTTACTGATATTAATTATTTTGTATTATTACACAATATGTATTTGTAAATTAGATAACATTCGATTGTTTCAACCATTGTTGCGTATAGTTGTATTAAAGCGATTAAAAATTCCACCTCTTACTCAGAAAACCGCGAATAGTTCTGAAAATAAGCGAGTCCTAGTTACAGTATTGGCAGTCAACCAATTATCGGTTGTTCAATTACTATTTATGCCTTATGTTCCATCAACAACAATTTGATATTACGAATAAATAAGTTTATTTATATGTGCTCTGATTACAAATAATAATTTCAACACTAGTATACATGCGTGACCCACTTGGTTAGAGCTTGCTCTATCGATCACGCAGGTCTGGGTTCAATTCCCGGTCAGAACACAGTAAATTTGAGAATTATTCAATTCAAAGTGTCGCCTGCTGTGACCCAGTTGGTTACAGCTTGCTCTACCGATCACGCAGGTCTGGGTTCGATTCTCTGTCAGATCACAGTGAATTTGAGAATTATTCGATTCAAAGTTGTGATCAAAGACTGGGTGTTTGTGATGTCAATTCACATTATTTCCTCTCCTCCCATCCTTCTGATCCTTTAATAACTGGGTGTAGCGATAGCGATTAGTCAACCACTAGTCCTGTTCTAGCCTTATCCTACCTTTTTTACTACTCACTTTAAAAAAAGTGAGGTTGAGCGGCTGAGTAACAAGCAGTTCTCGTAGAAAACACTTCTGTTGAGATACCTCCTTTAGGAGGACACATGCTCCACATTGGGAGCGAACATGGATAAAAAAAAATACATATGTAAATGTCATGAGTCATGACCAACGTTCCCTCCATGCCGAAGGTTTAGCTGCGCGGACCGATCAAATATTAATTAAACAACTGTCTTGTAGTGCGCGGCAACCCGTAATGAGTGCGCGGGGGCTTCACAACTGCTGCGCGGCCGCGTACGCGCGCAGCTTAGAGGGAACGTTGGTCATGACCAATAACAACTTAACTTTAAAAAAAAATGATTATGTTTTAAAACTGTAGCAATACCGGGATCCCGGTTGCTGTAATACCATTATTGCGATCCCTAATCACCAAGCGTTTCTTTTCATAACATTTTCGTCGAGCGAAAAGGTTTTTTCTTTGGTTTAACTGGGTCACCGGCTCCGGCAGCATATGCGGCCTAATTAAAAATATAACTGCGAGATTCAAACAAAAAAAGTTTAGAGTACGAATGGCGAAGGCATCAGCTGAAACTCTGTTTATTCGCTGATGATAAAAATTGCTTCTAAATATAACGCGGCGTGGCCCGACCGGCGTGCGGTTTAATATTTGAGTTGGCGGTTCAGCGCCACACATTGTGGAACAAACTTTACACGTTTTCCACCGCAGCAATTTCGTAGGATTCTACAAAATTGCAACGTCACTTCAAAAATTATGCAACGCTATTTTCTATTCCGATTGCATTACATCAAGTTGTATTTAACACTTCCCTTCTTCTGAATTCATTACATCGCACACAGGCGCAGAAATTCTCGAGACGGCCCTGGAAAAGTCCCTGGCCTGGTTTAAGAAATTCTGAATTCGTTACATCAAAAAAACTCAAAACTGACAAAAGTTTAGATACGTGTTTGTAGAAAATTAACGACGATATCTTCCACACTAGGAGAAGACAAGGCTATAAAAAATAACAATCCAGTTAGAGGGAAAATGCCACCGTGGTTATTAACATTTCCCCTACGGTGCTAAAATAATTCCGATACATTGCTGGCCCTTTAGGAACCAAGTGATTAACATTTTATTTTAACATATGTCCTAGGTTTTTACCATCCTTCAAAGGGTGGTAAGTGTTAACGTATGTTTTTTCACTTTTTTCTATGGATCCCGTATCTGATCATAATGAATTTCTGTGTCATATACAGAGAGAGCGATTACTTACCCTTATTCTATATGAAAACGTTCCTAGCTTTAATCTACATATACATATTCTTACCGTTATACAGAAGTAAAGTTAAATTACAACTAGTTATCGTCAAAATAAAAACTGTTGAGATTCTCAATTAGCAGTCTACATGCTCGACGTAAGTTTTGGACAGGGGCTCTGAAAACAAATATTAGGAATCACTTTTATGGTGTCAATACTTGGTGGGAAGGCATTATAATAAGGAAATAAAAAATATACATTTGTACTAATTCCACTCTCATTTTAAAAGATCAGGACCGCTTTCGCTCATGGCGAGTATTATCAACTGACGATTATAATAAACGTCATGAGCGAAACCGGTCATGATCTTTTTAAATAAAAGTGGAATTAGTACAAATGCATATTTTATTTTCTGAATATTAGGAATGGTTGTGATAAATCACTCAACTGTAATTGTCAAGCACAAATGAATAAAATGATGGGAAACGATAATTCGTTTTGAGGAAAGAGCTAAGCAAAACCGTTCATATTTTCTTTTAAGTTGTGGAATATTTGCTATACATATTATTATTATGACAATATCGACAAGTTTCCATCAAGGAGAAGGACGAAATGTAAACACTATTCAGTTAATGAATTTTTATTTTTTTAGTTATATAAAAGCCTTCTACATTCCGAGAGGTGTGTGTACGGTGCATTAAATATAATCACATCAAATAGTACAAGATGTTTTTAATAAAAACCACATTTTTTTATTATTATTATTTTACCGCAACTACTAAAAACACATAAATATTTCCTTGGCCCACACGGCAATTAAAAATTAGAGGTGATCATATAATTTAATTTTAGGCGAATATTATTGTTATTAGTCTGTTATTTTGTTAATAACGCGTGAGTATATTTATTTAGATAGTATTTTAGATAAGTCTGGCGACATAGTAATATGTAGGTGCGTTTTCCTAGACACGTTTATCGATCATTTGGGAAAGACGGACAACGATTAGTATAATATGTACATAGTCGTATAGACAAGCGATTACAATTCTGAAATGCAAAGTCTTGTCGTTGATATATTTTATGTATTAAAATATTCAAAATTATTACATTTGGACATCTATAAGATGATTTTTTTATTTTGACGAAAAAAATATATGCTATTCAAATGATCTGTTAAAGATATATCTCAATAGGATTTAACTCTTCAAATATACATCTTCAAGTGGTTAACTACCGACTTATATTTAAGCAATTCTGGTTTTACAGTGTCAACACTGGCAACACTTTCAGTGTAAACTCGAAACATTCATTTACTAAGCGTCAGTTCAAGTTCATCCCTGCACTTGAACGCCTGAAGATGCCGAAAGGCGAAGCCCGGGTCGTTAGTGACAAAATCTGTGAGAATGTATATCATTTGAAATTTAAAAAAAAATCAACACTATTATTCATGTTTAAGGTAAAAGGCTGACTACTGGATACGGCTGACTATAGGAACAGTCACCTTATACCACATAAACATGTGAAGGAACTAAAAATGTTTTCACACGATAGGAGATTGATTTAGAGCAGGCATGCACAACCTTTTTCTTCTTTTTTGAGCAAAAGCCAACTTAGTAGTAACCCTAATCAAGTTAATAACCTATACAGTTTAAGTAAAAAAAAAATGGCTCTGAAATGAAATTTCAATAGTTGTATAGTTGATATTTGGAACAGTTGACTAATGAGTTTGCCGACTACTCCTCTAGTCCGTCCTCATACGGGTCCAATAGGCCACACACTTGATTGAAACCAAGGTTAACTTTACAGCATTTGGAAAGTTTGCTAATTTATTTGGGGATCGTCATAAAATTAATTCCTCACAAAAGTCAATTAACAACGAAGGGCTCTCAGTATACGGATTATACATTTTATCAACCAAATTGAAGTGGCTGAGCTAGTCACACTAAAAAAATCTTCGCTTTCAAGCAAATTAGTGCACGATTCAAAATTATTTATGTGCATCTCTGCGCCTGCTTATAATATTAGGGGAAGCCTCTTTTATTCTGTCGATAGTGTTGTATAGGGCGGCTATAAGACGTTGACTGCATATAAAAAACGTGTGGTGGTGGGAAACCAACTTGTGATCGTTATACGATATTAACACATACTTACTGCAAAGTCGAACGTGTAAAAAGACGCCAATGCTACGTATGCGGTAAGTATCACTTGGATAATGCAGGACGCCACATATCCGCTGGCGGTAAGTAAAGTATTAATCTTGAAGAGTTAACATCAACTTGCCCAGATCCTAAGTGACTGAAAGGCGACCGCATGATTCTTCTATCAGAAAGTTTCGTGAACAATCAATTCATTACATTCCTAGTTTCATCTTTGAAAAAAAAATAATCAATATCACCGTAGTACTTTACTATACAGGACAGGGATATTCTACAGCAGTGCTCCGCAACCTTTTCTCACCTGCGACACACCAAAATTCTTCCTAGAATTCCGCGGCACACCAAAAGCAAAAATATATAGGTATTAAATTGATACACAAATTTTACAGTAAATTTTTGTTTTTTACGTAAATAATTATGTTAAGTATACACACATAAAACTACAATATATTAACTTTTATGCAATTTTAATAAGCATTATAAAATAATAACTAATTAATATGATACCTGCGCTTGTTTCAATGAACACAAAGGTTTTATATTCGTCTCGATATTTGATAACACAACCCGAAGTTATTGGTCAATTTTTTTATTATTATTATGTATTTGACCGCGGCACACCTGTATCCGGCTCACGGCACACCAGTGTGCCGCGGCACACCGGTTGCGGAGCACTGTTCTACAGGACAGTTTCCACAAAGTGGTCAATACTCATTATGGTTCCACTCGAGTGGCAACCTAACGGGATGCGCTGTCCAAAAGGGGGCACCTTGTGCGGAACACTGGACCGCGTTAATTATCGCTGTGTCGCAGGTATTACGCGGTCGCGGGGTGTTATTTCACCGAATGTGCGTTTGTGACGACACAACGCGCAGTACGGCCGTCTCTGCGTCCCTATAAATAGGACGACCTCTCCTAGGCCAGACGAAAAAGTCAACGATCCGCGGGCGGCGACATTTTCGGGTTCACCAACCCTCCCCCCGCCGAGTGCGGGACCCGAAACCTGCCCGAGTACATTTATTCAAACACGCGACCGCTGCGCACTTATGTAGGTACACAGTCTGCCAATTTTCGATATTTTGGAAGACGTTCGCACGCGATAGTATCGTAAAGCGAATTAACAGGACTCCAGCCTTGATTACAATAATGCAGATATAGTAACCTCCATATAACGGACTATATGTGGACTTTTTCGATAAAACCGAAAGTCCGTTATATATTGTCTGCTGATTTGGTCGAGTGATATGAGGTTTAAGCAAACGATCAGATGAGTTGAAGTTAGGGTATCCAATCCCGGAGCCCTTTTCCGATCCCATGATAAATTTTTAATCCCGGGATTCCGGGATCGGGATTAGTTCACCGAGGAATTTGAAATCCTCAATTCCCTATACTTTTTCCACAGATTATCTGCAAACCTTGTTTTTTTTTTTAGCTCACCGAGGAATTTGAAATCGCCTATTTGGTATACTTTTTCCCAGGATTGTCACAAAACCTCGTTTTTTTTTTTAGCTCACCGACGAATTTGAAATCGCCGATTTGGTATCCTTTTTCCCAGGATTGTCACAAAACCTCGTTTTTTTTTTTAGCTCACCGACGAATTTGAAATCGCCTATTTGGTATCCTTTTTCCCAGGATTGTCACAAAACCTCGTTTTTTTTTTAGCTCTCCGAGGAATTTCATATCCACAATTTGCCAATTTCGTCTCACTTTTCGGGATTTACTCAAAATTTCTCAATCCCGAAATTCCCGGGATCGGGACCATGTCAATCCCGAATCCCGGGATTGGATGCCCTAGTTGAAGTCAAAATATCAATTTTAGATCAGTCCAATTTGACATTTGATATATTGAACATGGGTGAATGTAATTTCTTTTCTTCACAAGTTTGAGTTTCTCCAATAAAAGTGAACTTTTCACTGAATTTCTTAAATTTGACAATTAAAAACAATATTGTCTTGAAGGCTTTTGAATTTGTAATGAATACACATATTATATATTTTTAATAGTTAAAATAATACATATAATACGATTTAAAAAATGATAAGGAATGTAAGAAGTTTACATAGATTAGGTGTGACTTACGTACGTCAAATCATTAGCCAGCACGCGTGAAAACTGCTGCAGTTAGAGACTCTTGGATTTATATATGTATAGCTTTATACGAATATACAAAAAAAGTGTAGTTGTTTCTATTAAAAAGCAGAAAAACTTTTTTATGAATTAAAGTTTTCATATCTACCTTATCATTGTTTAAAATCACACCATATTTTTAATGCATTTATGGAAACTTTACTGGCCTTGTATTGGCATTCGGAAACCTATTCTATCTTATAGAACAGATTTCCATCATTAACGGACACCCTCCTCACCCGCGTTAGTCCGTTTACCAAGGTTCTAGTGTACTCAAAAGCAATGGTAGGTAGGGAAGATCTTAATGATCGTTATAACTGATTTACGAAAAAAAACCTTCGTTCACACAATTAAAAAAAAATAAGGTGCTTGTCGACATGGACGTCCCGAGGGCATAGGTGAGTAGGAGTAGGCAAGTCCTCGGGAGCGCCAAATGATCACAGATTTTTTTATATGACTAAATATTTTTAGCCCGAATTTCGTTTAGAATAAATATGATGCCTCAATGTCTTTCATAAACAAAATACCAAATCAAGAATCGATACTTATATAATGTAAGTGCATTTTAAATTAAAATATTTTTTTATGATGTGGAATAAAGGTAGTTTTTTAATAATTATTGAACAATAATATGGGCTTTTGGATCATATTTATTCGTGAGGATCTTTGTCAATAGACAGAACATTTGTTTGAGTACGTAGATGAGTAGAGGATTCGAATTTCTATATGTGTATATTTATTCATAGAATAATGGAAAATAATTAAAAAATTGGGCGCTATTTTAGAGCTCTGTCTAGGGGGCGGCACATTGCCTAGGTACGTCACTGCTTGTCGAGCAACCAATAACGTAGATTCGGAATTTGCGTACGAAAATTAATAGGCCCCTTGGGTGGGCATATATACCGCAGTACTAGCCGAAAGCAAGAATCAATCGAGCATCAATAAATTCAACATTCTTTTCGCGGTGCGAGTGCCCGCTTACCTGTTCCGTCAAATTATTTATTTCGTAGCAAAACCTGCGTACAAGTAAGTCACGCCTAAGCCGAATAAATTAATCGACCAATCGTGATACGAACCAAGCCTCTCTATATTCAGGCGGCGAATTTACCAACGGATGTACATCGAAAGAAATATAAATATTAATTCAATCAAATAAAATCTAACAACCGTACAAATTTGCATAGTTGAACATCGAAAGATGTAGAATGTAGTGAACCCAGGAAGTAATGTCACCTCGACAAAAAGTTCGTGTAAGTTTATGGGATTCCGACTATTCGAATAAGTTCGAATATTTAAATATGCGGCCCATTTTTGATATTCGAACAATTAAAAATATTGTTTAACACATATTTGCAAAAAACATAAAGGTATCATTGATTTACGCGATAGTATAATTAAGTTTATTTTCTTTCAAGCAAGTAGGTCTCATCAGAAGTTCTATATGTGATGTCATGAATACCCCCCCCCCCCCTACCCATCCTATCCTAAAAAAGCGTGACCTATTAGCTTACCACTATTCCTACTCTCTTTAGAAAAAAAAGACATTGAGCAACTAAGTAAAAAGCAGCAAAAGTAGAAACTCTTCCGCTGAACACACACTATCTGCTTGGTATAATATTCGAATATTTCACGATTCGAGTATTCGAAGTTCGAATAATTAACTAAACGAATAGGAATATTTAATGTGACAGAGCATATTTTTTTTTTCAATTACTGATGTCTTCAAAAACTTAAACGCTCATCTGTACTAATTCCACTTTTATTTTATATTTCCAGGACCGGCTCGCTTATGACGAGCAATATCCACTGAAAAATAAGCATACAATAAAAGTGGAATTAGTACATTTTTTGGAAAATATTGTCGATAATATAGTTATCGATGCATCATAAAAATTTGTAAGCCTGTGATCCTTTCCCATAGATATAAACCAAACATTAAAGAAATATTTTGATAATTGTAAATAGCATATATGTTTTTAATTTCAATAGCTAAAATTTTAAATATTTATATTATACACTTACGTTTACGTTCAAATTAATCAAGCAATTAGTCTTCCGTTCATTCAGGTTTCAGCGCGATGATTTTTCTCGCAATAACTTTTCCCCGCGATGAGTTTTCCGCGCTATCAGCTTTTCGTGTGGTCAACTCCATAACAAGTTTTCCGTGAACCTAAACAGCCAGCCTACACCAAAATGAACATCAGAGGGTCTGTATAATGAATTTTATTTAGCCGTAGCGGTCAATTGCAAGTCAGAAGTGTGACGAGATCAAACGTATTTACGAACATGAACAAACGAAATTTGTAGTCTGTATTTTTCTACTAATGGAGGAAGGTGGACGATAGCTTTCGCAAACCAAAAAACAGTTTATTCAGCTTGAGACATCGTTTTGAAAACAAACGACGAAGATCAAGCTGGCTGTTATACATTTTTTATGAGCTTATTCAGCTCTACGGTAGAGTTACGGTTATTTGATTATATTGAACCGAATCAATGATTAACGTCAAATTTACAAGATACATCACTGTCGGATCTATACGTACATTGTTTTATTTGGACATCATAATATTGCTAATAAACCGTTACTATGTTATTATTATTCTAGAAAAAAAAACAACTACAAACATAACAAACGTAAGAATCTTTTCTTACGCATTCATTTACGTGTATTTTTCATCAATTAATATGAGAAAAACACATACAGACGGCCCCTGACTTTCGCAAATAACTAATTGGTTCCTGGAAATATGTGCGAATGTTAAATTGTCGAAAGTAGAAATATATATTTTTTTTATCAATATATTATACATAACTAACAAGGCGTATTTAAGTGTTTTTATGTGTTTTCTTCATTGACTTGTCAAGTGTATGTTGAATGCCACCCATTTTTCCTTTCTGTGGTGTCTTTCTCAATTGTCCTTTGTACTTGATATATCCGTTTTTAATGGTATCACAATCTGACATGATAATAAGAAAAATGTTTAGATGCATGAAGTCTTCACTTTTAGGGTGTTTACTGTGAATACTTTGTGGAAAGGCATTATATTAATAAAAACACAATATTCCTTTGTACTTTATTCCACTTTATTTAATAGGTCAGGACCGGTTTCGCTCATTTCAGGCATTGTCTTCTGAGCATTTTTATCATGTTTGAATGTTGTGTTTTTATTCGTGCATGAAGTCTTCATTCATATTAATTGTCAAAGTATTTTGCCTCAATTTCATTGTTGCTATATTAAATATTTACAGAAGTTCTGAGTGAGATTCAATCAACTCATTTACATATTCGTCGCTGACGTCCAAGACTAGTTCATTCATAGGCTAACTATATGTGACTAGCTGTAAGCCCGTTGACCTCAACGGGGGGATTTTTGTTGCATTTTTAAGTAGTCAGAAAATTACAAACCTATTTATTGAATAAGCCAGAGATTCTTAAAATAAAATAAATATATCGGGGCGTATATCGACAGCCCTGCCCTGTAGTATTTAAATTGTAAATTATTTAATTTTTGGAATAATGTTAAGTTTGCTAACAATTATTTTTCCTATTAGCAGAAATATACCTCGTAAATTACCTAATTTTTGGAATAATGTTTATGTTTGCTAACAACTATTTTTCGAAGTAGCAGAAATTTCGTAAATTATTATATCTTTGGAATAATGTTCAAGTTTGCTAACAATCATTTTTCATAGTAGCATAAATCGATCTCGGCGCATATATCGACAGCCCTGCAGTTTTTAAATTGTAAATTATTAAATTTTTGGAATAATGTTCAAGGTTGCTAACAATCATTTTTCGTAGTATATATATTTTATTCAACTAATTTTCAAGTATGCTAACAAAAATATTTCGTAGAAAAAGAATAAGACCCGAGGACATCAGTACGCACACATTTGTGAATTGTGAATTGTTAATTGTGATTTGTGAAAAGTGATTATTTTATCGACTATTAATATATAGATTTTGAAATTTTTAGAATAATCTAATATTCTAATTTTTAGAATAATTTAATATCTATTGAACTTTTTTTCACTTCAATGGAATGTGAGAAAAAAGTCGGAAAATAAATGGGCAAAGAATTAAATTATATTTATATAAAAAATGCAATTTTCACATGCAAAATATTATAAATTAATTGGACATTTTATCAAAACAAAATTATCAAAATTTTGACTTATTCTCCAAATAGAACTTGTTTTTTAGAATATATATAATGATTTTTACTGATGTTATTTTACTAATCATACTGAAACTATGCTTTCGCCAACAACTAACTATACCACGTATGTATCTAGATTAAAAACAAATCTTGAAATAATTGCGTCTTATATTTATTTTTTGAAAAACTTACTTGGCTAGTCAATCGGATTTTGTTATTTTGATAGCATTTATTTTCATACGATCAAGATGTAATGTGATTTAAAAAGAAAGTTTTCAAAAAAAAAAAATGTTATAAACCAAAAAAAAACGCTCAGGACATCCTCAGACAGACTTACTTTCAGTAAGTAAAAGTAAGTCTGTCTGAGGATGCCTCTGAAAGAGGCGAAACACGTGTCACAGTTTGTAGCACAATACGTGGAATAATCTAAGTTATTTTTTATTTTATATTCAAATGAACTTCCACAAAGTTACCGACGAATCCATCGAAAGCATAAACAATGTATTTTAGAGAAAAAATGATTGAAATTATGCAATAAAAAGGGTGGGTTCAGTTCACTTTTTCCCATCATCCTAACTTGGCTCACTTTGCCGTATTTTAATCTCGTTGACCCCAATCTATCAAACTATTTCGCTTACTTTATTTATATTACTATTTGAGCATAAATTTACCTTGTCATTCATTATTTGACAATATTCCATTTTTGAATCTTTTATACAAACAATCGAAGTCAGTAGGAATCGCAAATATCGTTCCATTTTCAAATTTTTATTTTAAATACACTATTTTTATCGCCTTGATATTTATGACGTTAGCTCAGTTGATAGAGAGCTCGACTGGTAATCCAGAGTTCTGTGTTCGATCCACGGTCGCGGCGTTTTTTTGTATGAAATTTTTTCAGCTATTTGATTTGTTTCGTCAAATAATAAACAGTGTATTTGGAAAATATGTCTTTAGTATGAATAAAAAAAATAATTAATGGCGACAGCGGAGCAGGATTGGTGGGGGGGAGGAGGACCGTTTTTCTTGACGTCATCGAAAAGGCGAAATCGCGACCATATACAAACGAAAAAAGTATGTATTTGGTATGAATAAAAAAATGGTGACAGCGGGGCTGGGGCGGAGGAGGGGGAGGGAAAATCGCGGACAATCATTCAGACGGACGGACATTATCGAGTATTAATATATAGATAGTTTCCGGATTATCGATCGTATATTCAGAATATCGTTTTTTTTTGCACCTTGCTCGGTAGACTTCAAGCCATTTTGAAGTTTATTTTTTAATGTCGTGATTAGGATATCCAATCCTGGAGCCTTGTTGTGATCCCGGGATTTCGGGATTGATTAATTTTCAATCCCAGGATTGGGCACTGAACGTGAAATCGTGTATAATTTGAGAAAAGTTTTGGTGACTCATTATTTTTTTTAGCTCTTCCAAATCCAAAATCCTATAAATTTTTGGGATTTACTAAAAATATCTCAATACCAAAATCCCGGGACCACGACTATACCAATCCCGGGATTTCGGGATCGCGAAATTGGACGGGATCCCGGGATTGGCGACCCTAGTCGTGATCAATACGGTTTGTCATATTCGGTTGTGGGGTCATGTGATTGAATACTGATACAGACACAATGATTTTTCTATCGATTTATGTACATATTTGCATGTTAGGTATGGAATGCAGTGCTGGATACCTGAATGTTAATATTACTTGACGCTCATCATCTATTCTAACAGGGCGTCAAAACAACTATACTAAACTGTAATTCAGTCAGTCAGTGATTAGAGAATTCTTCAATAAAAACACTCTCAGACAAATGGAGATTGAATATAAAACGGTTCATGTATAAAAACATTAGATGAGATCAATATTCCCTCTAAGGCAAGAGGTTAGCTGCGCGGAAATTTCAAAGGCTGCGCGAACCGATCAAATATTAATTGAACAATTGTCTTGTAGTGCGCGCCAACCCGGAATGAGTGCGCGGGGGCTTCCCAACTGCTGCGCGGCCGCGCACGCGCGCAGCTTAGAGGGAACGTTGGATGGAATCCGCTCTCATGGCATATAAAAACAATTATATAATATAAAGAAGCAAAAGATTTAAAGTTTGTATTTTATGTACCTAATGTGATTTAAATATTTATCATATTCTTCTTCTCCATTCGTTATATTCTGATATTTGTAAAAGTGAAAGTCAATATATTTACATTTTAAATAGCTTGGCAGGTACGGTAATCAATGAGGTATGATTTTATCTACCAATTTTCCGAGATATCATTTGACATTTCAATTGATCACCGGACACAATGCGTTCAATGCTTACATAAGTTACATAAGTTTGAAAAAAATAAACCTGATCCAATTTTTTTTTATTTGTAAGAAATCACGATTCGGAGCATATTCTTTGAGATTCTGGAGAAAGAGATTACGTTCCCTGCAGCCCTGCGTCATAATTATTGTACCGCCATTTTGTATATTTAACTAATATTTACAACTTCATTAATTTACGTACTGTTAATATGTATGTAATATTCCAGTCCGTTAGTGGCGTAGGCATCGCCGTCGACTTCCGTGACAGATCTCACGGGTTCGCGCCCCAGTACGAACAACATTTCTGTTCGACAGCATCGGTGTTGGTGATGTCTAAAAAATCTTTTCTCACCCTTACAATCTAAAAATTAGCGAGACCGATTAGTTAACCACTAGTTCGGTCCTAAACCTATCCTTCTAACACTAATCTCGCCGAAAAAGAGAGGTTGATTAACTAAGTAACGAGCAGTTCTTGTAGAAAAACTTCTGTTGAGATACCTCCATTAGGATGCCATATGCTCCACATTGAAAATGGAATAAAACAAATTGTTGATCATTGAGTAGATAATAGTCTTCGGTGTGATATAAAAAAAATAAAACTGAATTGAATATAATGAATGATGAGAGTAAAAGGGTAAAAATAACAATAAATAAAATGATAAGAGTGCCTAGATAAACTTCATAACGTAATATCTAAACAATCTATTGATAATGTCAACTTCGAAATAAAAACTTTTCAGAATTATACTGGGCCTTAGGTTAACATGATCGTAACGTAACATTAACCTATTTTGTACTCATAGAATATGCGTACGGATTTTAATTTAACAAAAAATCGTACAGGTATCTTGAAAGTGAAGCCAAGTATGAAAAAAAAACGAGATTCACTTGAGTAAAAATTTAAGCGTATAGATAAAAACGAACACATTTGCGCCAGCATATTCTCACATCATAGTAAATACCAAAATCAAGGCGATCAAGTTAACCTTGTTAAGTTAAAATACCAGTTATATAATAATTATCTAGTGTGTTACTAACAACAACTATGCGATCGTTAATCAACAGTTTGATGATGTGATTCCTGATAAACGATTACAGCATCGGGTAAACGTTATAGAAGTTGCAATAATAATATGATATTTGTCGTGTTTTATCTTTCTGCCAAATCTATTCACAACACCTTTTCTGTAATTGACAATAATATCTCTTACTTCAGGGCGGAAATCTGTAGCAGTGTTTATCCAGTACATACCGATCTTATCACAAAGCATTTGTTATGAGGAAAAGGACTTGCCGGAAGGGGTCCGGCAAATTTACCGCCCGCAATTCACTGTCAGGTGTTTACCGCCAGCAATTAATCGTTAGCAGTTTACGACCACGTCAATTGATCGCATAAATAATTTACAGCTTACATGTAAATGATCGCTAGCGTATTTTTCTGGTCAGAATTTAAATATAACTGGTGAGAATTTTTATTAAATGGTCAGAATATATCGGTCAGAATAAATAGTCATAATTTAAATGAAATTTAAAAAAAAACAACCTAAAACCTACCAACCAAAATTGTTATTAAATATTCTGCCCGTTTAATATTTTTATTCTGACCAAAAATTGATTTGAATTCAGACCATTTAATTTGTTTCCTTTATCTATTAAGAAGCAATGGGATGAGTTTGGTAAAATCATAAAAGGTTAAATTTAAGAATTCGACTAAAGATGCTTGGTGGAGTTTCAATATTACGTTTGAACCGTTCAAATAATGTACATTCACACATGTTTTGTCGTTAACGATCCGGGTTTCGCCTTTCGGCATCTTCATGTGTTTAAGTGGACGGATGAACTTTAAGTTCAGTCAGTCACGTTGATTTCATGTGACGTAAAAGAGTTTTTCTCGTATGATCTTTCAACTGTAAAATATTTGGCGCACTGGCATTAACTGTAATGCCAAATATATTTTTTATTAAAAATATATTTATTTGTATATTATAAATTGCTTATGCGATCAATTGACAAGTTCGTAAGCTGCCAACGATTAATTGCTAGCGGTAAAGTGTTGACGGTAAATTTTTCTAAGCTCGTGCAGGTATGTATTCGTCTTTTAGGAAGAAGCAGGCAGGTATGATTACTCGAGTACATACATAAATATACAGTAGTGTTATGGTATTTAAACATTTATTTTGATACTGGCATTACAATATTTTATTCTATAAAAACAAAGCAAAATTAAACGTGTACGTTGATCTACATTTCTTTTCGGACACCTGCTTATTTCATTATACAAAAAAATAAAATATTGATCGTTGTATAAGCAAAAATGTTTATTTACTGTCAAGCGTAACTGAATCATTTGTTTATGTAGTGCTTCGTATTACAAATCTTACCCTCAGAAAAATGAATGAACCTTTTGCGGTGGCCATGTTTTCTTAATTTGCAGGCTATAAATATAAATAGACCGGTATTGTTATATCACAACCCTTTTAAATTTTCAGCCCAAGTTTTGTGTTTTCAACTTCTACGTGCTCCTGTTTTTCCCACAATATTTCGTAAGCAATTATTAATTAAAATTTAACGTATTTGCTTTAACGATAATGAAATAATACTACATTTGAATCGTTCAAATTATGTAAATTCTCACAGATTTTGTCATTAACGACCCGGGTTTCGCCTTTCGGCATCTTCAGGCGTTCAAGTGCACGGATGAACTTGAACTGACGCTTATTAAATGATTATTCGAAGCGTCAGTTCAAGTTTATCCGATTCTTGTAAGTTTAGATTAATAGCATGTTCAGATCTATCGATCTGTATTCATAACTCAAGATACCCAATTTTTGACTTAACGTTTTCTGGCAGTATAACGGCGAATTATAGCAAAACTAAATTAAGTTTAACATACTTCTGATGATAGCGTCAATCCGATAATTAATAACTTTTATGTAACTTAATGTTTTAATGTACATATTTTTTATATGTAATAGATAAATACGATAGTAAGTCGAGAGAATTCCCCTCTCTCACTCATCTTATCCTATGACCGGGGCGTATCGAGAGCGATTAGCTGACCACTAGTCCTGTCCACGCCCTATGCTTCTATTCCAACTCTCTTTATAAAAAGAGAGGTTGAGCAACTGAGTAGCAAGCAGTCCTCGTAGAAACACTTCGGTTGAGATAAACTCCATTAGAAGTCCATATGCTCCACACTGGGGGCGGACATGGTTGAAAAAAAATCGAGTGGCATAAACATTTTTTTTTATACATTTGAATGAATTCCAAAATCCCGGTAATGGTATTCAGACAATCTCGGTATTACGGCACTACCAAATTGGAAGCCCTACTACCAGTTATTATAGTGTGAATATTACCATTAAATAATGTTGATTTTCCGCTTTTATAGCGGTTGTCTTCTTATGATGTGTGCCAAATAATAAAAAAGTGTGCGCAACAACTGTATACTGTATGCATGCACTGTACAGTTTATTTATTATTTTACCTTCGAGAAAAATGGCCACGGATGTTTGTTTCGTAATGGCGGCATGCTCTCGTGTACATTTGCCGTATCTAATCGTGGTCTTTATTACGTTTGTGTGTTCGTCTATCACAGCTCGAATACGAAATAAAATGAATATGAAACAAATTAGACGAGAACAGTAACACAAATTTAAACTTTACGCAATTTCGAAGTACAACTGTTGGAGTTGTGTTATGTTACGTTATAAAACGTCGCAATCGCTTTATGTGTGGAGTAATCGTCGTCAATTAATGGAAAAAGTAAACGCTAATAATTGTTAAAAACGGGTTCCATCTATGATTGTTACAGGACACTTCAAGACAGACGAAACACGTAAATAAGAATAAAGCCTTAGGCCCATCAATGATAATATTGTTGAGAAGGACAAATGACAGATGTTTCAAGGGCGAACGGAAAAACGAGGAGAAACAGCAATTTACTACAATATAAATAATCACATTTTATTTGACTGAAAAACTCTTGAAAGGATTAGAAGTATTTTAAATGTGAATACTTCATTTTCTACGTACGGTTTTATCCTGTCCGGTTTTATCTTAGAACCGTATCAATGATTAGTTATATGTTTATAATCAATTAAAATACAATCAATAGAAATTGTACCTCTCAAGATTTAAATTTTCTGCTTGTCGATAATACAGTACGAGGCAATATTTAATACGTGGTTTTAAAACTGCTACCACTACTCCAATAATTTTAATCCGTATCGTCCGCTAAAATTCACTTAAACACTACTAACAAAGACGCTCACCAATACAGCGATAATATTATTTTAAGTAAAATAAAAATCCTCTTTGAATTTAATATTATAACTCAATTGACATGCATTTATTAATCTGTTTAAATGAAAGCAGGGTGGGCTGGAAGGGGCTCGGCGGGGTTCGCGCGAGCCTCATGTTAAATGTTACTAAGGCCGGCGAGCCCCTTGTTAATTTAAGAGAAAACAATATTCTCAGATCAAATTTGTACACAACTGCAATTTCTGACTTATATATTATATTCAGTATACTCAGTAGTACATTTTTAGCCATTTACATTGCTTAGTTTACGGTAAATTGCATATTGTTAAATATTATAAGTGTATTAAGTAACAATCGATTGCATATAATTGCAAAGGAGTGCCAACGAGAATTTGTTTGAGATTAAGCGAGCCCTTTGGTATCGAATTCAACGTCAATTTCTAAAAAATATTTTTGCAAGGGTTGTATTTAGAGCATCCAATTAAGTTTTTTTTTCATATGAAAAGTTGTAAAAAATCCACTGTACTTAAGGCGAAACGAGGTTTTCAATATACTCCGGATAACCGAGCAAAATAAACGGTTAACCGGTTTTTCTTAAAACAGGCAATAAACCGGTTAACCGATTTCGGTTTTAATCTGGTTGAAACCCCTCGTTGTATTTAAAGCTATGAGAAAATGATATAATTTTCTTATTATTTATTTTCAATTCTTGATATTGAAACCTGCAAAGCTTCCAAGATATTGGGTTACACTCAGGGGTGAGCTGGAGGGGGCTCGGAGGGGTTCGCGCGAGCCTCTTGTTAAATTTTGCTAAGGCCGGCGAGCCCCTTGTTAGTTTAAGAGACAACAATATTCTCAGATCAAATTAGTATATATTTGCAATTTCTGACTTATAAATTATCTACGACATCTTTAATACATAGTACATTTTAAGCCATTTACATTGATAATTTTCCGATAAATTGTATATTTTTTCATATTTTAGGTGTCTTAAATAACAATCGATTGCTTATTTGAGTATTACATATAATTGAATAGGAGTGATAAAAAAAATCACTCCTTCCCCAGGACACCGAGAATTGCTTTGAGATTATGCGAGCCCTTTGTTAACGTATTGGCAGCCCACCGCTGGTTACACTTAAAACCACCAACCGTAGAGTATCTTACCAACATAATAATTTTATAGATACAAACCTTGAAAGCATTAACAAATATTTTTTAATTAACGTTTTCATGATTATAGATATGGAAAAGGTTCTCTTGGTCCGTTTTCTCATACTTCCCACCAAAACAAGTGAGATTTCGTCGTATTTTTCTGCTCTCGCTGCCGCGTCTCGACCACCATTTGTGTTGGTTCATACCTAAAGCAACTTTCCCTTTCTCGGCGAGCTCGTTCGCTCGGCCGTGAACCGTTAGCTCTCAACAACGAAGCAAGTACTTCTCAGATGACGATCAGTAATCTCCGCACTCAGCTTTTCAGCCAGAACTGGTTGGAGCCAAAGAAACTTTTGACCAATAGACAATAGATCATTTAATATATGAAGGCATACAAATGCAGTAGCCAAGACGACAATTTAAGCCATAATCTTAAAAGTACAATATTTCCTGTGTAACACATCCAAATTTCGGCATTTGAAATTCAATGTATGGATGTAAATGTAAATTTCTATAGCACGGAACATATCGACTATGGAAAGGAAAAAGGACGTAACCCTCAATTTTCCAAAACAGCTTTTTTTCGATAATCACAATGTATACAAATTGATACACATTCTATCAAAAGGATGGAAGCTGAAAATGCCGAATAAGTATCTAAATTTAGCTTTTAAGTTTGAAAAAGATGACCTTGTAAAAAATTAAAACCAAGAAAAAACACTGAAATAAAGGTTTTTCTAAGATAATTTCTTTAATTAATATTAGGTTATGTCAATTAAACACCAATTTAGAAGTATCCGTCCACTTCAAGGTTGTGTATAATTCATAATTTGCATATGTCACAAAATCATCAAAACACGGTTTTAGCGCCTCGATATATATCTCTAATGTTTAACATATTTTTTTATTATGTGAACAATACGTTTCATTTAAAAATCTTATATGACTGTGCTTGCTTGTCGAAAAATATACAAAATGTAGAAATTGTTTTTATTTCGGTGTGTATTTTTATAGTATAGATTTCGGTTACCAAACTACGTCCAGGCAAATATTTTCATCCGGCCCTCCAAAAGTTTTAGATATCTGTATATAAATTTTCACATAAGAAATATAAATTCCATGAATTGGTTGTGAATTCAATAAAACTATTTATTTTAAATTTGTTAGTGGACCCAAAGTGAAGGAAGTTATAATATAAAATGTATAATATAAGTATAAAATGTGTTGTCGGAGGCGAAGCGACCAAATGTTTTGATTATAACACAATAAATAAAAAACATCCGTAAAATATGTAAAACTGTAAAACTATATAAAAAAACATAATTCAATAATTGGAATGCCTTTATCTTTCTTTCTTTTTAGTTAGCCTACTTCTAAAAATATACCCTAATCTTATAATAAATTCCAATATAAACTAGATTTGTTTACATTACAATTATTGTAAGTAAATATTAATTAATATTCTGATCGGGTTCCAATAAGAATTTATTTGCCGTTCTTCCGATAGTTTTTTAATAAACCGATCCGGCCCATTTCCCAAAAAGTTTGGTGACCCCTGGTATAGGTGATACAACAGTTATCGAAGAAGTAATAAAATAATAGTTTAATAAAAAAAGCCTGGAATGAGGCGTAAAAGTGATTTTAACAACTTTCTCCACTGACCTTTTGAAAAGTTTCAAAGAAGATTCTAATAAAATAAGCCAAATAATTACTTTTCCTAAAACCTGTCGCCCTTTTTAATTTTGAATTCGCTTTAGTACTGGAAGAGCTAGGCGAATTATTTTCGTCGAATATAAATATCTGTGAGAGAAAAAGACTACGATGGTTCTGCAGTTGATAAAAGTTTTTTTTTTGTCCAAGAAAATGCACAGTCATGTTTATGTTATCAATATAATATGTTAACATTATGATTATGAATAATTAATAATATTTCATAATAAAATATCGTACTTTTCAGAGTTAATGATTGTATTGAGATTTGTATGGCAAGAGGGAAGGACTTGCAAATGAAATGTAGAATAATAATACAAATTTATAAATTAAGGACGTTGAATATGTCCATATCTGGATGTGTCAAGCAATTGGACAAATCTTGCAAATTGGACAAATTTTGTTGACGTAAAGAAATACGTTTCAGAAAAATGTTACGGTTCAATTAAGGATAGTAGTTTTAGAATTTTACTTAGAACCTGACAATAATTGAAAAATGCTGTACAATAATTAAAAAATATCTTCGAACGTTAAGGTAGAGGAAAAGAATAATTTGGTTAACAAAATCTTTTATGATCACTTATTGCGCTGGCTTCTTCTATACGGCATATCCGAAGACATACATCTACAATCTACATTGGATGTCGGCTTGTAATTATTAGAATTAGGTGGGTACACGTTACATCTTGCGCAATGCTTTGTACGTGCGATCGGCGTTTGAGGTCCCGTTATAGCTGGCGTCTTTCGGAATTCAATGTCGGTTTTTTCATCGTGCTTCTACTAAATAATTTTCGATTAATCCGAAGCAGCAAAATGGAACCGATTGCCTTGAAGAAAATTCTCACGCGCCGTCGACTGCCGGCTATTATAGTCAAAAACAATATTTTTCGTGTCGGAGATTCAATGTCGGCCGATATTATTGGACTGATAACATTCATAGGCATTTCCGATGGATGCTGTTTTTGTGGGAAGTAGGAAAACGGTGTCCGTTACGGATGATAATCCTCGGAATCGGTCAAATAAGTTATGATTCAGAGCAAGTTTATTGCGATGTTTAAATTAGGCAAGGAAGGCATAACAAGTACTTATTTATAATAGTAATCGTATTTTTTCGGTCAGAATTTATATTAAATGGTCAAAATATATCGGTCAGTGTAAAGTTATAATTTAAATGAAATTAAAAAAAAACCTTACCTAACCTAACCAAAATGGTTATAAAATATTATGACCGTATAATATGTTTATTCTGACTAAAAAATTATGTAAATTCTGACCATTCAATTTGTTCCCTTTATAATATAGCATCAACAGCTGATTCTCCATTTCGCTTTAATATTACACGGTCTACGAAAACACGGTCATAAAAGCATCCAAATCGTACGTATCTAGTTATTGTCAGATAGCGACACTAAATAAATATATATTTTTTAAATTGATTTAGTTTAAATAAAAAAAACATTTACATTTAATTATATATCGACCCATAATAGGCAGAAAAAAATAATCGACAATTTATACATTTTACTGGAGAAGATTTTTTTTAAATTACTCTCGTACTAAGTCCGATAAAATGATTCTTTATATGAGGTGAGTAAATAGTAATATATGGTCAATGCCTATCCTGATATTATACTGACTTCTTTCAGTTCTCTGGATCAGCGTTTCTCAACCGGGGTCCACGTGAAACGAACGATAACAAGTTAAAACGCTAAAATGCACAGGCCCTAAAAATATCGGCGAATGAGATAACGTTCTAAAATTGTTGTCACTGACGTCCTAGGCCAGTGGTCGGAAAACTGCGGCTCATTGGCACCTTGAGTGTGACTCTTCCACAAAATACCGCATACAGTGCGATTGAAACATTGTGTCCCACGGGCAGAAGTCGGTTTTCGGTCTTAAAACTTAAAAGTTGGAAGGGGTGATCTCAGCGAACGTACCTCGTCCAGATTAAGGACATTTTAAGTAAAAGCCAGCATAAGACTACCCTAATCAAGTTAATAAAAATGCACCTCCCTATATGGATCAAGATTTAAAAATTTGGCTCTAAAAAGACATTTCAATCGTTGTATATCGACTGTGGAAAAGAAAAAGGACGTAACCCACACATATCAAATTTTACAGGAGGCGCTAAAAACGTGTTTTGATGATTTTGTGACATATGCAAATTATGAATTATACACAACCTTGAAGTGCACGGATACTTCTAAGGTGGTGTTTAATTGACATAACCTAATATTAATTGAAGAAATTGTCTCGGAAAAACCTTTATTTCAGTGTTTTTTCTTGGTTTTAATTTTTTACAAGGTCATCTTTTTCTATCTTAAAAGCTAAATTTAGATACTTATTTGGCATCTTCAGCTTCCATCCTTTTGATAGAATGTGTGTAAAGTTGTATGCATTGTGATTATTAAAAAAAGGCTGTTTTGGAAAATTGAGGGTTACGTCCTTTTCCCTTTCTACAGTCGATATGTAGTTGATATTTGGCTCAGTTGACTAATGAGTTTTTTCAACAACTATCCTAGGCGATATTAAACAATTTGAAACGCAGTTTACCTAATTGTGTCGCTTAATATTTTTGGCCGATTATGGATCGATACATTCAAATTTAATTATAATTAAAACAATATAATATGGAAAATATATTTCATTCTTTTATGTTCACTACATATTTTTACACGTTTTTTTGATTGGCGGTGTAAAATATGAAATTAAATTAGATAACTATTATGCCACTGATTGTGTTATAAAACTGTGACACGTATTTCGCCTCCTTGAGAAACATCTTCAGTCATACTATCGCAATAAAGTAAACATTGATTATGATTCTTAACATATAAATTACAGAATCTAGGTCGGTAGGGCAAAATGAAATTCAAGTGGGTACTCTAGGAAAGTGTATAAATAAATCATTTATATTTTTCGATGATCCTCAGGCTAATTTGTCTTTTTCATAACAGATAAATATTATAGATATGTACTGCTAGTAATTTTTTTACTCTAATATTGGCATATTAGCGAACGAGTAGCACTCGAAAAAACTTAGATTAACTCGCTTGAATGAAATGTTTTTGTTTGTTGAGTATACTTAAAAATACGCTTTAAAATGAGTTGAAATTGTAATATTATATTTTTATGTCACAATTGTGAATTTTAGATAAAGAAATACACACATTCTAGTATTGTTATGTTATGTACCTTTGAAAGTGTCTTAAGTCATTTGTTATAAACTTTTTGCACATATTAATACGTTTCAAATGTCTTATCCAGCTTGAAATATTTTCATAGATATTTGAGTGTTATTTTATTTTTCGATAGATCTAATGGAAGTAATTATTAGATAATGGTATGGCAATTAGCAACTTGTTACTACCAAGACAATATTAATTAGAGGTCACTGGCATTGTAATGACTTACTTAATCATTTTTTTGGTCAGCGCAAGTCATATTGATTAATCAATGTAGCCGCTTAATGCGAAGTCTTTGTCAGTGTAATTATGTATATAGACTTAAAAATAAACAGCTAATTTTAGTCAGTCATTTTATATTTATCGTCGGTTTGCTGCAAGAATTCATTTATTGACAATTTGGTCAGAACTGAGATACATGAAACAAAATCACTTTTTTCTCATTTTGCATAAATTAAAAAAAAATATTTAGTGTCTAACATCAATTAATGTTGACTAATGTACCTTTAAAATTATTATGTCGTATTTCATGTACATACCGGAACAAAAGAAATCATTAATAGGCTTGTCTTACGAAATTCATTTAATAATTTCTTGCATCAAAACGACGATATATGTGTTACAGTTACAGTATGCACTTAGACAATGTATAAATGATACATTTTAGCCAGCTATAGCGAAAGAACAAATGAACCCTTTAAATAGTCAATTTGTCCAATAACTACATTTTATGCATTTAATATTTTTACTAGCTCAAAAATAATCCCGCGTGCACTGTTAGTGTTGCCAATCACACTCCACTAAGGTTTCCAATCCTGGGATCCCGGATCCCGAAATCCAGTCCAATTCTGTGATCCCGAAATCCCAGGATTGTAACATTACTAATCCCGGGATTTTGGAATTGAGAACATTGAACATACAGAAAGTTGAGCGAGGTCGAATAAAATAAAAAAAAGATAGTTAAAAATTTAGGTATTTTTTGGTAATTCCGTATAGTAATGTGTTTTTTAATTAGCAAATACTGGAAGAGCTATAAAAAACAGCTCTCACGTTATTAATTTTGTGAAATCCGCAAATTCCTGGGATTTTGCATATGAAAGTTCTTGGAAAAATTTTCAATCCCGGCATCACAAAGGGGTATCAAGCTCTTATTACAAAATGAAAATTTGACCGCAATTTCAAACAAGTTGGCCACGTCTGATATACAACAATAAGACCTGCTGCTAAGCTTGGAGCGAGCATTTTCACTCGTACAATTCTGTGTTGGTTAGTTATGTTGGTATACATGTGATATTCCTCTATTCGAACGACTGTATTCTTATTTCGTATAGCAACACACGAAGGCGTGGGAATAAATAGATCCACGAGCAGGCGAAGCCATTGCACATTTTTAGGAGAGAGCAACCGAGTGGGAGTCCAGAATGTACGGATCGGTGGGTGTTGAAACCGTTCCTCAAAATAATAATAGCGCCTTGGAATGAAAAAATCAGTGCATTTTTTATAGCGTTAACCCTCTCTCTAACAAACCAGACAAAAACAATAGTCATATCGTCGAGGGTTATTATATTAATTACAATTGAAAAATGTAGCATGCGTAGATTAAATGTTGTTTTGTGTAAATTTTTGGTGAAAGGCAATATATTAATTTCACTATTTTAAATAATGACTAGGACCCGTTACATTCATCAAGAGTATTTTTAAGCGATGGAAATTGTAATAGATCAAAGTTTTTGTATTATGTATGAAACCGTTCATGATCATTAAATAAAAATGTTCACTGTCAAAACTTGGTGGAAAGGTATGAAATTAAAAAATAATAAAACACTATTTTGTAGTTATTCAACAATTATTATTCAGTATCGATTTCGCTCATCACGAGAATTTTCAACTGACAAAAGTATAAATTATTAAATTGGTACAGTTAATACTTTCGATGGTTTCGGCGATAACTTTGTGGAAGTTCTTTTTTTTTTTTTTTAAATTTTATATTGATACAGTTATTTATACAAATCTAATAAATACAAATAAAGGTGTTTCAAACAATTGGTAATAAAAATGTGAAAAGAATTTATAAATAATAATACAAAATATAAATAATTGACACTAAAATTGATTAAAATTAAAGTGTTTTAAAGGTAAGAAGGTCTCAATTCAATTATATTATATTCTACAAATGTTAATATTATAGGTATCGATATTTTTCAAATAGCAAAAATAAAATGAAACTATCCAAAGTTGTCATTTTTTTAAGATGTTAAATAATATTAGTCGTGTGTATGGCACAGTGGTCAACGTCGTTGGTTTCCATGCCAGACCTCACGGGTTCGAATCCCAGTAAGAACTGCGTTTTTTCAATCGATTTCTGTTCGAAGGCATGAATGTTTGTGATATCTAAAAATTCCCCGTACCATTCCAATCCTTCAATAACTGGGCGTAGCGAGAGCGATTAGCTACTTATTACCGATTACTAATCCCGGGATTTCTTAATGGAGAAAATTACAGAAAGTTGAGCGAGGTCTAATAAAGTAAAAAAAGAAGGTTCAAAATTAAAAAATATTGGGTTTTTCAATTAACAAATACTGGAATAGCTTTAAAAAAAGCTCTCACGTTGTTAATTTAGGGAAATCCGTAAAATCCTGGGATTTTGGATTGAAAAATTCTTGAAAGAAATAAAAAAAAAACTCAGGCTGATAATTTTGGGAAATCCGAAAATTTCTGGGTTTCTGAAATCGACATGAAATTGTTCCCGTGTGAAAATCGGGAATTCAAATCGCCGAGTAAAAATTTTCTCAATCCCGAATCCCAATTTATACACGATTTTATGTTGAATTTTTTATCCCGGGATCACAAAAAGGATACGGGACTGGATTCCCTATTTTGCACTATATGACCGTAAATTATTTTGGTAGACCTAAAACGTATATATACAAATCAATGATAGAATATGTTTATTTGTATGAATATGCGAGCGAGAGGTGTTTGGTTCAAATTCATTCGTAGGTTCAACTCAACACCATTCGTCAACGAATTGGGTCTAGTATTATTTTATACCTAATACAACAGGTAAACTATGATAAAATATAATACTTAATTTCAAAGAATTTTTCGAAGGTTATTGATAGAGTGATAGGTAAATAAACACGGACAGCAGCAAGTGTGAGAATGCGCAAAATAATGTAACTTGAAGGTGATTAGGTCTATGGAAATCGTGAAGACTATTAATTTTTGCCTTCATCACGAACTGCAATATACATTTTCAAATAATGTATACTGTCTAAATTACTTTATATAATTTTAATGGAGGTACATACAAAAATAAATAAAAAAGGTAATGCTATTTAGAAAAGTCAATATTAGTATTATAGTCTATGGCTTTTAGAGTATTCACTGTCAGTAGTTAGCGGAAAGACATTATACAGCTTAACAACCGCACGATTTTTTTTTTAAATTCACGTGGTGAAATAAAATTTTGCAAAAAATTCGCAAAAATTGTAATTTTATAAAATATCACTATAATTTGTAAACAATTTGAGATATCTTCACGAAATTTAATTTTCTTAGCTTCCAGATACTTCGCCTATACGCATAAATGAGTCCGCCGGCCAGCAACCATTGTTTGACCAAATACTCAAATACGCGTCCGCGGTCGTTAAGCTGTTTAAAAAAAATACTCATTTGTAACTCCAATTTTATTCAATATGATCAGTACCGGTTATCATGACGAGCATTATCAACTGGTAAGAGAATACGATATTAGTGTTATTTATACAAAACAATAATATTTATATGGTGCAGCCCAGGGTTTCTCAACGGGAGGTCCTGTGGCCCCCCTGGGGACCAAAGAGATTATATTTTAACGGGAGCCACAGTACAGTTTAGGGGGGCCATAGCACAGATGGGCTGGAGGGGCCTCGAATGGGCTCGCGCGAGCCCCTTGTTAAATTTTACTAAGGCCGGAGAGCCCCTTGTTAATTTAAGAGAAATAAATAGACTCAGATCAAATTAGTATATAGCTGCAATTTCTGACATATATTAATTTACAATTTTTCAAAATCTTTATCGATGAAGGAGACTGGAAGAACCCTGACGCTGGCGCGTCCTGGTACTTGAAGCTCCATAAATTTGATATCCAAAAAAAAAAAATACGACAGCTTCAGTATACACAATAGAATATTTTTAGGCATTTACATTGATAAGTTTACGGTAAAGTGCATATTGTTTCATATTATAAGTGTGTTAAGTAACAATAGATTGCTTATTTAAGTATTGCGTACAATGGCATGGGCGTGATAAAAAAAATCCCTCCTTCCCCAGAACACCGAGAATTGCTTTGAGATTAAGCGAGCCCATTGTTAACGTATTGGCAGCCCACCGCTGGGCCATAGTCTATGATTAATTTAGTTTATAATGTAATATAAAGGGATAAAATCAACTACTGAAGATATAGAGAACAATAAAAGTTCGTTTATTAATAGGTGGAGTAGGTAGTCAAATAAAAAGCGTCCACTTGACTAATGAACTAAATGTTGCCGTATTAATAATAACTCTCCCACGATTCACGTGTTCCTAAATTTGCTTTTAAATAATACACAATACATTGAAAAATTCTATGTACCATTTCAAAATACCAAAACAATAGTGTTTTAAAGGGTTCCATGATTCTTCAGTACACGATTCCGAACACGAATTCTCCGTACAAGAAAACTTCATACCCCGATTCTTCCGTACATATAGGCCCATTAGAAGTGAAGTGAGCAAAGTGGTATTAAAAAAAGAGTTAGATACGTTGTAATATTCTACACGTCTTAAAGTATCGTAAAAGTGAAGTAACCTCAGTTAATACACATTGCGATAGTATTATCTACGTAAAATAAAAACATGCAATTCACCAAAACACCAAACAAAGACGTGAGTTTACTTAAGGTCCAAGATTTTTTTTTTACCATTTTACTAGTTGGCTCACCTCACGTCTCGTGGGCCCATATAAAACACCGGGGTCAGAATATTCCGTAAATCTTACATTTTTTTTGACATTAAAATTGAAAAAAAAACAGCATTTTTTTTAATATTCTGTGTTCGCAGTTTTCTATGTACAGAAGTTTCTGTGAACGGAGTTTTGCAGATAATTCCTATTGGGGTAAATCTTGTATGGAAGAATCCGTTCACAGTTTTAAAGACGTTGGCGGTTTTCTTTGGTAGCCTGGGAAGGGCATCTGCAAATTGTTAACAATTAATTTGCAAAAGCTAGTTACCCAGCCTTGGTAAGAATAAACGTGCTTCCTTGTTTACAAAAAAAAACAGATAGCACGCGAAATGAGTGAGGCATATTATACCCACTGTTCTACACCGAGCACTATTAAAAGACTTTTATTACGTAATTTGCATGTAATGAATTTGCAATTGTTCAGAATTTCGCGCCGACTGCATTGTTTGTTTACATTAAAAAATAAAAGTACACCTTTTTCGAACATCTACAACATTCAAAAGAAGAATAATATATTTAAAAAGTTATACATTGTTTTATTCAATATTTCAAATCTATGTAGAATACAAGTGGGTCATATTATTATGTGAATATCTTATTTAGGTCACACATTCATAAATTTATGAACTTAGAACACACAATCCAATTGTTTACTGCTTTTATGAACGCAAAGGGATATTAAATACATTTAAAAAATCAGTTTAATTAAAAAAAATGCTGACAAAATCGAATTAATCGGTTATATTTTCTTACTAAATCTTACTTCTAGGGCAACAATTTTTCGCATTAAAGATAACATTATTGATTACTTCATATCTGATGAACACTATAACAGCTAAATAATCGTATATTATATCGACTGTGGAAAGGAAAAAGGATGTAACCCACACATATCAAATTTTACAGGAGACACAAAAAACGTTTTTTGATGACTTTAGGCTAAAAGCAAATTATCTAATATATACAACCCTGAAGTCCACGGTGATTGATAAACTGGTTTTTTATTGACTTAACCTAATATTAATTTAATAAATTGTTCATGAAAAACTATTTTTTAGGTTCTTTTTCCTGGTTAAATTTAGATACTAATTCGGCATTTTCAGCTTCCATCCTTTTGATAGAACGTGTGTCAAGTTGTATACATTATGATTATCGAAAAAAGCTGTTTTGGAAAAACTGAGGGTTACGCCTTTTTTCCTTTCCACAGTCGATATGTTTTAACACAGTCGGTAACAAATAATGCGGACGATCAATTTATTTATTTTTCAAGGAGCCGTGAGGAAAAGGATTAGTTTTAAAACCTTTTAAGAATATTTTTTTATTAAAAAATGTTAGTTTTATGAAAGGGTCTCCTCAATTTAATTCACGTAAACTAAGACTTGATCTATGGTACATTGAAAATCTTGTTGATTAACCGAAAACACCCATTTTTTAACATATCTCAAATAAAAAGGGTAAGTATTTTTCGATCATGACCATCTTTCAACGAGCGCTGCCATGGAGACAACCTTCATTAATGAATCCGTCTTTTTAGTCCATTGTAGGTCTAAAGAATTTTCTACTTTATTTCAAGGTTTCAGATTATTTGTTCGCGTAATTACTGATGTCGGATACGTCGAACTTAATTATTCTCTAACCTTCTGATAAATACTAAATACCTTTATACATATATCGACTGTGGAAAGGAAAAAGGACGTAACCTACAGTTTTTTCAAAACAGGTTTCTTTCGATAATCACAATGTTTCAAACTTGATACATGTTCTATCAAAAGGATGCAAGCAGCAAATGCCGAATTAGTATCTAAACATAGCTTTTAAGTTTGAAAAATATGACCTTGTAAAAAATTAAAACCAAGAAAAATATCTGAAATAAAGGTTTTTCCTAGACAATTTCTTTAATTAATATTAGACTATGTCAATAAAACACCAGTTTAGAAGTCTCCGTCCACTTCAAGGTTGTGTATAATCAAAGCCCTCTATGGTGACTTAAGACTGTTATGGTATAATTCATAATTTGCATATGGTCCAAAATCATCAAAACACGTTTTTTGAGCTTCCTGTAAAATTTATATGTGTGGGTTACGTCTTTTTTCCTTTCCACAGTCGATATGTATTGAAGGAAAATAATTCGCATATATTCATCACATGAAGCACACGTTGGTTATATTATAAGCATACAAATGGCCAATTTTTGGAAAGCAATAAATCTACACCAAAACTTTTGTTTTACATTGATCTAAATCTTGGAAATACTGATCATAATATGTAAACAACTCACTTTTAAGGTGGTCACTGTAAATACTTGGTGAAAGGGTATTATATTTAAAATGATGATCGAAACCGGTCCTGATCATATTATTAAAAAGGTTTGTTTTATTTTTTTAATGTAAACATCTAATACTTTTAGAACTGAAGTAAAGCAATATCGCAATCAAGTTTGAATCGTTGAAAATTTGTGCATTTCCACAACTTTTTATCACTCAAAATCGGATTTGGTCTTTCAAATTGTAATATTGTAATTCCAACAAGTATCCATAGATGATATCTTAATAAAAAAGAATCACAATAATATTCACACTTATAGTCGATTCATTTTCTCCAATAAAACACAATTAAATTGTTATTTTATTAATATAAAAAACTTTTCTTGCTATGACCAGCATTTTACGATGCGAAACTTTTTCGTGTATGAAATATTATTTACGATTTTTCTAAAAACAGCTGAATAATGGGACATGGATAAAAAATAGAGGGAGGTGTCTGACCTAGTTCCACGGCGAGAATCGACCGCGCGAAGGGACGTGCAGTATTAAGGGCAAAGGTACTTGCCTAATACCCACCCTTTAGCCCGTTTATAATGTTACGCACAATGTAAGCACCGGTTCACTCCTGCTATGCGTGCCCTTAATGTTTTTTTGAATAATTTCGTTCGAAAGGTTATATTATTATGAAGCACAAAAATCGCTTTAAGGTTAAATACTAAAAAGTATAATTAATAATAAAAAAAAAAACGTTAAATTAAAATTTAAAGTTAAATATTATGTAGTTGGTATTACTCAATATTATCATCGGTTGATGATGTTCACTTGCTGAGTGAAATCAGTCCTTGTTTTTGAATATACCATTTGGTACCTGTTATTACAAAGTTTTTTTTTCATGTAGCATTTACCGTAAACAATATTAGATTAACTTGCTTTCTTGAATATGTTAACCAAACAAGCGAATCTAAAATAAAGATGCGGAAGCGAGTACCAACTGTATATTTATGTATTTTTCATTCTTTCTTATTATGTCAGTCACGCAAGATAGAGAAATGTTTTTTAGTTAATTAAGAGAATCGTCAATTTTATAAAAATGCATTTTTTTCGATAAATAAATATTTTTATATCCCCCGATTTATAATTTACTTGATAGCTTGATATAATAGGTGCAAGATCGAACATAATCAATATGTGCATAATCGAACAACCCTGGTTTAATTTTAAAAAAGAGCGCCACCAAAACATTGCGAGAGTTGTCATATTGATCTACTTCTGCCATTTGTCCACAGGTGAATAGTTTCAATAGTAAACAATACAACATATCAAAATAAGCAATACAACATGCTTGTTTTTCTCCCACATGATTTTCGAGGTTAAAATTTTATCAACGCTGCGAAAAATACAAACAAAATATCTCATTATATCGAAAACTATTCTGTTACACACCTCGATTATATGTTATTTGGTTAGAGATTGCCGTGATGTTTTGTAACGAGGGTGTCAGATTTATCTGATGCTGAAAAACTTAAATAACATTTTTTTTATCATCCGAGACTTCTAAATCTTTTCGATACTGTATAATCAATCGAACAATGTTTGATTTACAAGTAGGGCATTACGATTGTATGAAAGCATTGTTTCAATATCAGAAAACATTTGAAATAAGAAAACAATGTTCGCTACGGTCACCCTATTAAGATATCACCACAATGCGTTCTCGGCACATTTTCGCTGTCCTTGATTTTTTTATCGAGCGAAAAAAATGTTGCAGAACCGATTACATCACATTAATGTGTTGGCAGTAAAATTTAAGCATGCGATTACGCGCGAATGCAAAGTTAAGTTTTAAGTTTATCACAGCAAAAAAGAGTTGAGTTTGCAACGTCATTATTACGCGGAGAAGTGAATAGATACATGGATACGTTTGATCAGGCAAAGCGTTTTTTTTAACTTCCGAACACCTTTTGTTACATTCATATTCATTAGTACCCAAATCTAATTGGGTAACTCCCCACTAGGGATGGCAAAAACGGACGAATATGTCAATACCGGTATTCTAATATTTCATATTACATATATTTTAGTACCGGTATTACAAAAAAAGTTTAAGGAAACGAAAGATACGGTCAATATAACGGGCTAGTAAATCAAAATTGTCATTTCAATATTTCATATAAAATACTTTACATATAACGATACCCTAATTCCAGAATCCACCATGCCTGAATTTGGCAGTTTAAACTATTTCGGTATACATACATCTACCATTCTATTTCAGTATACATACAATACCGGGATCCCAGTTTCGGTAATACCAAAATTGCTATCCCTTCTTAACAGCTTAACGACCGTGGACGCGTATTTGAGTCTTTGAAAAACAAAGGTTGCTGGCCGGCGGACGCATATATGCGTATAGGCGAAGTATCTGGAAGCTAAGAAAATTAAATTTTGTAAAGATATCTCAATTTGCTTACAAATTATAGTGAATTTAGTAAAATTACAATTTTTCGCAAAATTTTATTTAAAAAACGCGCGGTCGTTAAGCTGTTCACTATCACTAAACTTAACAAATAACAACAAACGTTTTATTACGTTTATCGTAGACACTACAATAATGATCAACGGTTTTCGATTGAGTGTTGAAGATAATTCAGTATTAGAAACGGAAATTTAAAAATACGGTAATTAAATATTTTTCTTTGAAGACATTTTTTACCGAGAGACAATCAGTAGCTAAACCTATTAATTCAGAGAAGGTAAAGATAGCAAGATGGCGTAAAGAAATGATTTTTTGCTAATCGTTTTTATTAATACCCCGTTTATAGGATCGGATCTTGGTTAATATCGTTTGGACTGATAAGGGTAGAAATGAAATACTTTTTTTACGAAGTTTAGTTGTTATTCAATCGCTCAACACTGCATCTGAAACGGAAAGACATCAACATATAATGATGTGGCAAGCGAGTGATTAGTAATCGGCTATTTGCTCTTGCTAAGCAACATTATTTAATTTTTAAACTTATTTGTAATACCGGTATTTAATATGTAATACCGGTATACCGGTATTGCAATCCCTAGTCTTGACTATATTTCATAAACTTATAATCCTAGTGAAACTAAACAGACCTATATTTTTTTAACGGAGTTTTACCGAGTAAATAAATATCAATTCAATGCATCCATATTTCAGAACTTAATGGTACAGTTGAAAAACATATATAATCATTTATTTGTAACGCAGCACACACACATACATTTTCCATTTGCTTTGTGTGCGCATGCAAAGAAAAAGAAAGAGAGAGAGAGAGAGAGCGCGTATGTGAGCGAAAATGTTGGGTTATTAATTTTTAACGCAGAGCACGTACACATACAAACTCTCTTTATATCTGTGCAACAATTATATTGAGCGCATGCTGTCATGTTCTGGCTATAATTTCTAACAATAAAATTGTTTGTTTGAGAAGGGTGAATAACTTCCAATGCAACTAATTAATAAATAAACAAAGGTGAGATTAAATTAAATTAAATTGCGGCGCAATTCAAAGGAAGGTGGAGCTCAGTGGGTAGTTGTATCAGAACCTGAGTCAGGTGTCTGGCTGGCAATCGGATGATTAATTGCTTTACAAATTGTGTAAAAATTGTGATTTCTTTGTGTCGACCGTGAAGGATATCTGTCGACTGACAAAAGGGCGTGCATTCAACTTTGGTATTCATTTTGTTTTATTTTATTGTAAAGGACACCGAAGACTACATTACAGTCTACTCAACGTAATATAACTGCAGATATAGGATTACAGTCAACCTTCGTATAACCCTGTACTTTGAGAACATGGTTTTATAAAGCACGATATTGATGATGAAAATTCATTGTAATAAGGTAAACATAACAAAGATTTATTTATTTATTAATAAAAAAATAGTTGATATCTATTTCGCCAACACGCCAATGTTGTAACGAGGGCTGTGGTGTCGGCTAAATAAAATGACGACTCCAATTAATTAACATATCGACTGTGGAACGGAAAAAGGACGTAACCCACACATGTCAAATTTTACAGGAGGCGCAAAAAACGTGTTTCAATGATTTTGGGCCATATGCAAATTATGAATTATACACAACCTTGAAATGCACGGAGACTTCTAAACTGGTGTTTAATTGACATAATCTAATATTAATTAACGAAATTGTCTAGGAAAAACCTTTATTTCAGACTTTTTTCTTGGTTTTAACTTTTTACAAGGTCATCTTTTTCAAACATAAAAGCTAAATTTAAATACTAATTCGGCATTTGCAGCTTGCATCCTTTTGATAGAACGTGTATCAAGTTTGATAAATTGTGATTATCGAAAAATACCTGTTTTGAAAAAACTGTGTCTTACGTCCTTTTTCCTTTCCACAGTCGATATCTGGATACCAATCAGATCATTTTAGTCACTAGAAAACTCTAGTATATTTTACCAATCAATATGATGAATAGACTGAACATACTGATAATATTTCAATATCTTTAAATTAATTTTCTCCTGTTTTCCGACTCTACCTCCGTAAAAACACCTGACTCCACAGCCCTGGTTGTAACTATCTAAAATCATCAATCGATAGCGTGATGTCGAAATGCTATGAAATATATTTATTTCTTGTAGCGCTACTTAGCTCTGTTCTTCTGCGTACTTCTGACGGTTTGCTGACGGTTTGCTAACTGTTTTCGAATTAGAATCTAAAAGCTTTCAATTCGATTCTAATTCGAAAGCAGTTTGCAAACTGTTAGCAAACCGTCAGAAGTACGCAGAGCTTTTGTCTTCTTTGATACAATGGAGATCTATGAAGTTAGTATCTATTCAACTTAATAGTATTTAGTTCAAAATAAACACTCATTATTTTTTTTTAAATAACTAGTATTTATATTGATTTTCACATCAATCTTTAGTTCAAAAATATTTTCCATTTAATCAATATGCTTTTAAAATATTTAACGAATTGTTATACTTAATAGTTTTTCTGTTATGTAATAATTATAGTTGTACTGTAGAAGTACGGTTATTGCATATCTTTAAATATTATTTTGGGATACCATCGTGTTTTGGTTGGATTCCAGACCATGAACACGATTATTCCAATAGTGAACTATTTTAAAAGAATTCGGATTTAAATGAGATAGCTTGACGAAATTGTTGGGCTCAATCTTGTAAATTCATCATCTCAGTCCTCCAATAAACTCTATAGTTTATTCATTGTTGAAGATTCACATTTGAAGCAAAATTAATTTATCTTACCCTCATAAATTAGGTCCATAACGCCGTTGCCGCGAAAATGAATAATATTATTTGTTCATGTTCGAGTATTGCCAATTGCATTAAGCTGCTGCAATTATTGCACACTGCGCTTGCACGGCAAAGTTGGTACTCTGTGGCGACCTTCATCCGAACAAATGCACACCGAGATGCATATTCGTGTCAAGTTTGCGATACTTTTCAAAACAACGATTTAAAACTCACGTTTTCATATAAAATAACAATAAATAGTTTCGTTGCACAATTCGCCATCTTAGAATTGGTTTGAATTAAACACTACTTTAACCTACAATGAGAAAAAGCACTTCACACCTTTTGATGTACAACAATTTGTGATTTCTAAGATGTATTGAAAATCTATCTAACATACAGTTTTATTGAAAAACGGCATCGATTACACTCAACGTTTGTTGAGTGATCTAAAGAAACAATCAAGAGATATTTCGAGTCAACCTTTTTTGAAATTTTACCAAGTTGAGGACATATACATTATTCAAACTAAAGATAATACACATAACCAGCCATCTTTTGAACCATAACACGTAGATTCAATTATGATAGAAAATGCGAACAAAATATGTATTACTTTTACTTAAACATTATAAGAGTTGATATGAACGACATAATCGGAAATTAATTGTTAATCTTCCAGTAAGTAAAGAGAACATCTCTGTGGGTTGGATATTTCGTTTAGTTAAGTCACTGGCTGAGTAAACCTTAATTTAAGTCTAGTTCATATCTTTTGACTGTGGTTCAAAAAACCAATCATAAAAACACAAACATATACCTAGTGCTATTCTCGCATGCATAGTACTTATTTTTAACGATCTGAAATACTCAACACGGTCACGTTTTCAGTATACAGACCGTCCAACACAATCACGTATTGAGTATTTCATACCATCCAAAATAACTGCTATGCACGCGAGAATCGCACTACTGCGTAGCGATGGGCATCTGCCGGCTGGTTGCTTTACTCACAAATCGGCAGATATATGTAAATTTAATAAGGTTATTCATGCCCTGCGATCCTGTAGGAAACAGTATCGGAAAACTAGTAATATATATATTAAAAAGATTTTTCACGCCAGTATATTTTCTGATTATTTCAGAATGCAAAAAAATCCTCCCGTTGGGGGCAACGGGCTTACAGCTAGTGTATATTTAAATCATCGTAAGATGTACGAATTGCGTGGTATTATGACACACCTCTTGTTAAATTCAGTGAGGTTTACCCCTTTTTCATTTATAAAATCCTGGTGAATAAACGTCATCTTTTGAGCTACGGCACATAGTTACTTGGTTGAAGGTAAAGTTATGGGGTTCGTTCTTATGCGATACAGATTGGTAAAACCAAATAATGATTTGTATACCCCCACACTATCCCAACTATACGACCGTCTGTTTTGACGAAAACGTTTTCTACAAATACTTCATAAGTATTTTCTATCCCAGTTTTATGATAGAGAAATCTTTATTTTGTTGAAAGATTTTTCCGACTATTCCTAACAATTAAGTTGTATAATTACATATTGTTCCCTCGAGTACACTGTTTAATAAGATAATAATGAAATATTGAATTATCACATTTTATTGTAATGTATAAATTAAATGCACGCATTACGGTAAATACGGTAAAAAAACATAAAAATAGCAAGCTATTTTTACCGTATTACAATGGAGTTCAAGTAAATTCCAATTCAATCAATAAATGCACACTGTTGGAAATTAAATGAAATAGGTACGAAGTGAAAAGTTTAGTTTAGTTTCCCACTATGCGAGCGCACCTATGCAGTATGCAGTGTATGTACCCGACAGTTACGCCACTGGTTATGCAATAGTATACTTGAATATAGGTATATTACTAAAGTATTCAACAACTTACAGAACGTTTAAAAGCATTGTCGGTAGAGAATAAAATAATTTAAACAAATTATCTTGAGAGAAAATAACTTCGTTCCACTGTGTATTTAGGAAACATTTTATCAATTGTCAATCGTTATTCGATTAAATAAATTTGATCAGGGACGTCCCGAGGCCATAGACGAGTAGGCAGTTGCCTAGGGGCGGCAAGTCCTAGGGAGCGGCAAATGATCACAGATTTTTTAAATGACTAAATATTTTTGACACGAATTTGATTTAGAATCAATATAAAATATAAAAATAACAAATCAAAATTCAATACTTATATTATTTAAGTGCATTTAAAGTTTACATTATATTTTATGATGTGTAATGAAGTTAATAGTTATTGAACAAAAATGTGGGCTTTTGGATCATATTTATTTGTGAGGATCTTTGTCAATAAGGTGCATACTATGAATCACTTGAAAGCAAAACGGAAAAAGTGTCAAAAGATTTGTTTGAGTATGTGTAAGTGAGTAGAGGATTCAAACTTCTATATGTGTATATTTATTCCTAGAATAATGGGAAGGAATGAAAGAAAATGGGCGCTATTTTAGGGGTCTGCCTAGGGGCGGCACATAGCCTAGAAACGTCACTGAATTTGATTGAATGTTTAAAAAGTTTCACTGTATTTTTTGAAGCCATACGTCGACGGAATAAAATATGTAATTATACATGTAAGAGGAGCTATAAATAACTACAGTTATGTTATCAATTAAATAAAAAATAAAAAAATGCTTAAATTAATAGGGATCAAAGCATAATTAAGTATGTAGGCCACAATGAGATGTCTCACGGTAGTACCTACTGTAATCAATAAGGTTTTGTAGGTACGTCCTCGTTCGCCAGACTAAAGAATGCGGGTGAAAAGTTCATTGTTCGTAATCCTGTAGACCCATTATATTTTATAAAAATGATACACTTAAAATAAAACAAAAAAAAAAAAATGTATTCTTCAATTGTTTGAGCAAACATGAATAGATCGTGCAAACCAAAATAATCGTAATAAAGATCAATAGAAAAGTCAGTACCAACTTGAAGATAGATTAATCATTATTGTTCTCTTTTCCCGCTAATAATAAGTAGTTAAGTAGATAATTGGTAATATTTTTTCGATTCTGTTCCATTGTTATAGTCAGAAAATTTATTAAAATAATAAATACACACATAATGTCTTATCCACGTATTAGTCAATATATAATTCTATAAATATTTCTTCAATTATTTATAGTACATGATTTTTAATGTATAAAGTCATTAGTTATCCACTGTCAATTAATAACTTGTACATTTTAATGAACTTCACAAAATGAATTTAATATGTATCTATAAGCTGTTATTAATTATGGAGATATAATTATTATTGTTAAAAATAAAGAATTATTATAACTTATATATAGATATTTCATTAAAACTGTCATTAACAGGTGGTAAATAAGTATCTAACTATATATCTAGTTGGTGTATTTTATTATCAATTACTTATTTTATAACACATTAAGAAATATTTAAAGATTTATAATTTAAAAGATATTACGTTTTTGTTGTAATTTAATACGTGTGAATAATCACATGTTTAGATATAGAACTAAACCGAAGAAGAAATTTCAAAATGAAGAAAAAAGAGCGCCTAATTTTGAATATTCATTGTAATTTGCGCAAGTAATAGCGCTGACTTGATAAAATATTGAATATAATGAATGAAATATTGAAGTTCACGCAATGGTTGTCAAGATAAGAAAAGTTTCTGTAAAGGTTTCATTTATAATAATGATTTTTATCAGGTTTCAAAATTGGCAAATGCGAATACACAGTCGCAATTTTCTTACCGCCCACGCCCAAGTAATTTAAGTAAACCCCTATTGGTTTATTTTCTTTATAGAAAAGTGGCAACCCCAGACATAGGTGAAATTTGAAAAAATAATACAACACACAATGAAAAATGTAAGAAATACTTGCGCCAGCGAGCTGTAGAAGTCTTTGTGACAAAATTAAAAGATTACCTGCAAATCTTTGTTTTTGTTATCTTTGTGACTTGCGGCCCTGATAACACCAGCCTTCCACCCCCATTCCGATATTTTCGTAACATTTAACTTTGAAACTCCACTCACTGATAAAAATCTTTTACCAACTAATTCATCTCTAAATTTATAAGCCATTTCCTTTCACGGATCACATATTTCACATAAAACCACACAGTAATTCAAACTTATAATATGCACTTGCAATTCACGCACGGCACTTGTCCCGTAGTACAAAGTGAAACTACTAGGAATGTGTACAAAATCCCTACGACAGAAGGCAATCGACTGACTGCTTCGAGTGTCGCTCACCTGAGGGCGTCACCTCCCGGTGTCGATAAACGTCAAGTTCTGCTCCACCAATACGGCGCATGCTCTGTTCGTTCGTTTCAGAGCATATTGATCACAGAGTGTAAAAACGAACAAAGCTAGTCACATGATCAAAACATTGGCTCCATTTTTCAACATGGCGATCAAGCTCCACTGCTGATTAGTCGTGTGTGGTGTGTTTAGTGTTGTAAAGTTCTTAGTTTAATAGTTGTGCAAATATGATATCGTCCATAATATCTCGGATTGTAATGTAAGTAACAGGCATATTTTTAGACATATTGTAAATCATTTATTCTGTTAATCTTACTATCCTTTGTGCCCATCACTATTATGATAATACTATGACCGTTGCTAACTATTGTTATTCAGATTTTTTGAATTGCTATCATCATACGTCTACTAAATATATTGAAAAAATACTGATTTAAAAAATCAAACGTTATTTCATCATTATTTTATGTTCGGGATAACTCTTCCATTCTTAACGTTTTTTATTCTCCATGACAGCTTGCAGAATATATTTTGAAAAATACCATTTAACATATAAGCCTACAATAAATACTTATGTTTTCCAGCGGCATGTGAATGCTTTTAACTAAAAGAGTATATTTGCATTTTAAACAATTAGTAAAACGAATCTTATTGCGATGCAAATTACATGTTATTTAACATGCGGGTAGGTGTGTTTTTACGCAAAAATTTTGCCTGCTTCTATGTCATTCTTATTTTAGCGTGAAGAAGAATGTAAATCTCAGATTGTTTCTTATACGTCGACGAAATAAAAAATACTGCGGCGATTCATTGAATTACAGTAAATAATTAAATTATATTTTAAAATCGTGTTAAAAATGTTCGATTTTTCATTTAGCCTTATCCGTCAAGTTCGAAATGTCAGTTGCTTTTTCAGACGAAAAGATTTCGACAGGCAATTCAAAGGCAAATAATCATCTGTTGTGTACAGTACAGTCGCTACTATTGATGTTATGTTTTGTTTTATAGACTCGCCTAATTATTTTGTGGTTATGATAATTTAATTTTAATTTAAAAGAAACAATGACTAAGCAAATGTTTCTTAATTTAAAATACATTAGCGGTTAGGTAGTCAGTTTTGTCCTGTGTGTTCGTAAATACATTTTTTAAATATTTAACAGCATTTATCATAAATAAATTTAAAAATATGTATGTAGGTATACAATTCAGCAGTTATACCGGTTTATACATTCATGCGGTTACATTATTTTACGATGTTATATAAACATTATTCAATAATATTTTTTTATGTTATTCTACCGATTTTGTAATTGCTTATCAACACCACATACAAACATCATGTGTACATATGTAGATTTGTGATTATTTCTGATCGTTGATGTAAAAGAGAAACAATGCAATCTATAGAAGTGTTTTCCTATACATATTGTTAATAATTGACTCAGTTTCTAATGATTTAGGTTAGTTTAGCTTACGTTGCTACCATTAGGTTATATGCTTAGTAAACACAAACCAATAAATGTTTTCTATTTGTACCTACATAATTGAAGGGTGGACATTATAGAACAGTTCTGGGCACACTTTTAAGGACCAAATTAGAAGCTCAAAATAAACGGTGGACCTCAATTACTGTTTTATACACATTATCACGAAAAAAATATTCTCTAACTAACAATTTTATGAAGTCAAATGTAACGGTTTTTTTTAAATTTCAGAATTGAAAATGAAATCAGGTGCCATTTTTTCTTAAAACTGATCGTAAATTTTAACTGAATTTTTAATCACATTCTGAAACAGTATTAAAAGTCGACTTTTTTTTTATGAGTAGTTTTTTTTATTTAAAAAAGGCTTCAATCAACAAATTTTCAGAAATACGATTACAGCTCGTGTTCCGCAGACAGCCCACGGGCCGAAGATTGCACACACCTATTCTAAAACATTCGCCAGAAATTGTGTCTTATAATGTAATCACGCTTTTATGATTTTCAAACTATGTACACATTTCAGTATATTTTCTTTGACATCGTATGTATATGAAGTTTTTTTTTTGCATTTGAAACCTACCTTGAAGTATCAAAATATTACGTCATTTGGTTTCGATTGGCCTGGCGAGCTTTATGATTGGTACACATATATTTTTATTATTTTACTTAGATTTCGATTAATGCACGTCAAATCATTGGCATACACGCGTTAAAACTGCTACAGCTGTGTAAGCACAGGCTACATATGCATATCGTAATACCAATCAATCAATACAAAGTTCTTAACAACTGTAATTTTGTCAGTCGTATCGAGTTTCAGTTTACATATAAAATCAAAATCAAAACTGAAGTTGGATTTATTTAACAGTCTGAAGTGTTTAATAACGTGTTCAGTGCAGTCTCTTATATTATTCAGTTATAATATAATTACAATTATATTTTATCGTTTGGCGAGGATATATAAATATTGTTCAATGTTAAAATATTACAACGCTTATAATAATGTTCTTGCAAGAAAATTGGACAAGGAAGTGATAGCTAAAAGATGTTTTATCGTTTTATTATAATATATATCTCGAAATGGCCGTTTTATATAATACGCGTCCATTTTAACACAATTTGGATTTTTAGAATGTTCTTGAATACGGACCAGCCGCATATTAAATCTTCAAGGACGCATTTGCTGCATTCGAGTCGATATTTGAATTTCGATTTGTAATCACCACTTATTTAAATCTCCTTCAATTGGCACGTCCGAATCTTCAATTATTATGTTGGCTATCTGTAATTAACCAAACTAGCGTAATTTTAAACATTTAAAAGCTGTACAATCAACGCGGGTAACTTTGGCCCACGTCTACAGGCTTTTTGTATTTTTATAAATCGCCGTTACTATTATGAGTGGTATCATTTGGTGAAGATGAGTATCAGGGTTTTGAGATGAATTTTATAAAACGTTATACAAATATAGGTATGCTCGATTTATAAATACATACCGACTGTGGAAAGGAAAAACGACGTAACCCACAATTTTTTTTTTCGATAATCGCAATGTATACAACTTTGATACACGTTCTATCAAAAGGATGTAAGCTTAAAATGCCGAATTAGTATTTAAATATAGATTTTATATTTGAAAAAAGAAAGGCCTGTGAAAATCGCAACCAAAAAAGGACTAAAAGAAGAAATGTTTTTCTTAAAAAAATTATGAAATTAATATTAGGCTAAGTCAATAAAAAAAACAGTTGATCCAATCACCGTGCACTTTAAGGTTGTGTATACTTCATAATTTGCCTATGGCCTATTTTGCGTCTCCTGTAAAATTTGTTATGTGTGGGTTACGTCCTTTTTCCTTTCCACAGTCGATATAGAAGAATGTGGGTCAACGTTTATACCCCACAGCGGGGGTAACTTTGGCCCATGCCACAAATATTCACAAAAAATACTATAATTTCATTTTATCTGTAATAAAGATTTTTTGGCCAGTTGTTTTATAAATTGTATTGAGTCAATCATTTTGCCACATTATAATACTGTATATAGCAATAGTTTATCATAAACATTGGTATTCAAGGAATGCAGCTATTTATGATAGAAAATTATAATATTCTGGGTAAGTTTGCCCCGGGTCAAAGCTATCGAGCTTTTAGGTACTTATTTTAATAAGACTTGTGTGTACTAAACAGAGACTTTAACAAAATCCACAAGCTTGGCGCTCATCAAAAACAACCGTTCATTAAAAGTAAACATAACAAATCAAATAATTAATATGTCACTTACCTTTAATTACGCTTAAAAATCAATAGTCTTATAATTTGATCACTAAGAAAATATAGTTGTTGTAGGCCAATGTTAGACCGATTGTAAAAGTTACCCGTATTGACTGTATTCTTTTTTTATAATATTAGAGGCGGTTCATAAATTCTCAATATAATATTTTGCGACGAAAAATAATTGAACACAGTTGTCTTTTATAGCGGCTATTTGGAGAGGTAGTAGGACAGGCAGACGAACTGGCAGACAGAGTTGATCTATGTACATATAATATTCAGACTGTCGTTATAATTATGCAAAATAGACAGCGAACGGCCAAATACGTGTACATGGCAATTATAAAAAAAGATTAAAGTGCAGTAGGATGTAGACAAAATAATTTCGTAAGAAATATTCTGATAATGTGCAAATCACAGATTAAGTTTAATTTTTAAGAATATTCCGTTTGCTGCTGAGGAAGTATAAATGTTTCCA